>JAWNNW010000311.1:0-15540 GCA_035044465.1 Scaptomyza tumidula | reverse complement strand
AAGGAATCCCCAAGTGCATCGAAGCGATCCAGATTACTCGCCTGATTGAAGGCGCGAATAATTGCGGAGAAATAATTCCTCACAGAGAGCATCCTCCTCCGACAGCGTATCTGCAGCGCCGCAACAGTTGTCGATTTCCCAGATTTGCTTTACAAGATAATATTGTCCACAATTATACAACATTGTCCACAATTTCTCAGTCTATTATTGTTGTGCTGGTTATTAATGCTAAGTTAAGCTTTATAAATGCACTCTAATATTGCCAACTGAACAACTAGAATGTGAATATGAGCTGAACCTGAACACTGAGCGACTTGTCAATGCGCAAGCCGCTCCCAGACGACGAAAAGAGTCGCATATTTGCAGAGACTAATAAACAGATGAGCAATAAGCCGGCTTCAGCCACAGCAACAAGTCGCCACAAAGCTACAACAGAGGAACAATCAATAAGTGAGGCGACCATTAACGTTGCGATTGCCATTTATCAAAAATATTAAATTGTCAATGCACCGCTGTTGGTTGAGTTGCCCATTGTCATACTGGCGCACATATCACTGCTGCTGTGCGGCAAGGGTAGCAATAAACCCATTTCCGCTAGTTGCTTCGATGAGGTTTGAAAAGGATCATCTACAGTGCTTTCGACAGAGCAGCTACTACTACTGTGTGGAACTAATTGAGGGCAATACATCGTCTCTTAGCATCTAGGATGTTCTGTACGATGAACTGGCCCTCTTCAATCTAACGGAGTATCTGGAGCAAAAGCAGAAGCGTGAGTGCCTTGAATTCTGGATAACAGCCATCAATTTTCGCAAGAGCTATGATGATCAAAGTGCCGCACAGTCCGATGCTATGATCATATACGAACGTTACTTTTCGCTACAGTCCGAGTGCCGACTTTTGATGTCCCAAAAGATGCGTTTGCACGTCGAACAGGCCATTTGTGCGCCTGGCCAGCCGACGCAAGCCTTTGATCTGGCGCTGCTTATCACTGCCTAATACCTCGAGCAAAAACACTTAATCAACTTCCTGAAATCCCACATTTTCGATAAATATGTTAATGAGCTGAAGGCGAAGACGTGCACACTGCCAACGCCTGATGCGGCTGAAAGCTTTAGTCTGCAGCAGTCCGGTGAGTGCCTTGAAATTCGGGCACGTCAACTCGCTGGGACGTTACGAGCGAGACTTTGAAGCTGTGGATGCTGTTGCGGTTAACAAATCGCCCGCCTGGTCGCTGAGCGTTAAAAATGCTATGCCCAAGTTGGTCAATCTGCCAGAGGATAATGTGCAGGAGGAGATTGCTGGGCCGAAATGATTGTCAAGGATATCACAAACGTAACGCTCAACGGTAAACATTAACATTTATTTAGTTTATACATAAAAAAACACACAAAGCATATTATATATGATTTGGCGCTATTTAATGAATCTCTCGTGTCAACAAGTGCACAAAATCGAAACGAAAGCTCTCTCTTATCTATCTTTCTCTTTTTCCCAATGCTCCACTGTTGTACAAAAACTGAACAAATCTTTAGTTTTGAAAATTTTTGTGTAACCGAAGAAGCTGCAATTAATTAAATAACTAAGTGAACATGTAAAGCTTTGAAAGCTTTTCAAACTCAAAAAAAAAAAAAATCGTAATATATAATGGTTCCGGTTCCGAATTCGCATCTGAGGGTTTGACGGCTGCAGCTAACGATAAGTATTTATAAGCGGCACAGCCTCCAGATACTATCCAGCCTAATTTGGTCTTCTGGAGCGCTGGCAAATGACTTGCATGTCGAATTTGCCCAACGCAGAGCAAGTCAAAGAATATGCCAGCGCCAATGAGCATACCGATCCTTTGACCCTTGTAGAAGAGTGGGTCAGCGAGGTGGAGGTTGTTGGGTATTTTCCAGCCATTGGTATTTATGTCGAAGTGTGGCTGGTAATACGTTATTTTCTGCGATACGACTGCAGAAAATGATCTTTCATAAGAGCCAGTAGCTGATTGTGCAAAGATATCGGCTGATTTGTTGAGCGATAGCGAAGGTCAACTGAAGCTGTTTAGCAAGACGAGTTGTGACGAAGTTGAGCTGCGATGCTTAATCCAGCAGGGCTCGGCAGGGAACAAAGGTGCCAAATCAATTTCTGACATATACAATAGCAGTTGCGAGTAGCACGTAATCTGTCTCGCTCTGTTTCAAAGGAATAGGTGGCGATGCGGATGTGGCGACGAGTGATGCGGTTTGAGGATGCGTTGTGTCGGGCTACTGAGACGTGGAAGAGCTGGTGTCCATATGCAACAGTAAATGGTGCTTCTGCTGGCAATGTTTGCAGTGGCCAGACTTGCATTGCTGCAGACCATGCACGTTGCGAAGACAGTTGAGGCAGAGGTGCAGCCTTTTAGCTTCTTTGTAGTGCATGGTGGGAGCTAATTTTATATATCGTGATAGGTAATGCTCAGCAGATGCGCATAGGAAACAAGATTGAGTTTTGTTGATTAGGAGTGTGTTGCGAGTTTGTATGTAAGGCTTGCCCAGGTGTGTGCGGTTCCATGGCGAATTCCACGTTTTCCATCATACGGCATCTCGTCTCCAAGAATGTGGCCATGTCGCTCCATTTCGGCAGACCTTTCAGGGGCAATGATTCTTCCCATTTCTCCTTGATCCAATTTGGATGTGGTGAGATGAATCCGCAATCCATCTGTTATTTGCTGAGCAGATGCCACTGTGTGCAACGCGCGTAGATGCGAATTAATTGATGCTGTCGCTTAATGCTCGCCGAACCCCTTTCATCACCCTGAGAGCCTGAACATGGACAGTATGTGTGCCCGAAATTGCAACAATTTATTATCGAATCGATTAACTAATAATTCCATGGCTTTGTCATAATAAGCTGCCGTTGGTTCGAAAGCGCGAATCGCTTCCAAAGCTGGTCCTGTGAGACATGATCGGAGATGCTGGAACTTTTCCACGTTACATAGTTCCTCGTTTTGGACGACGACGGTGTTGTACATTGCTTTAAAATCAGGCCAGTCGATATATGCACCGCCAAAACGTGGAAGCTGGAGTTGCGGTAGCCTAGAGACCCGCGCTGCCCCCTTGGAGCTTGATTTGCTCGTCCGTATTACGCCGAATTGTTGTCGAATGGAGCAACGAAGTCTTACGCAGATTGGCTAGCTCGCGAGAAAGCTTTGATGTCACTTCGCAGAAAAGTTGGTCGAATTGTAGCCTTGCGTCCGTGGCCAGCTCCATGAGATTGAGCTTCTCAAGGCTCGATTGCGCAGCATCAAAACTAAACCACATTTTGCTGATCAAATCCAGTCGAGCCTGCAGTTCAGCTTCATCGAAGTGAATGAACTGTTCAGCAGTCAAAAACGTATTTAACGCATTAAGTTGCCGAGTTACAGACTGCGCCTTTGCTTTGTAGAAGTCAAAGTCAGAGGGCAGAGCCGCGCTTTGATTAGGTTCGTTCACAGACATTTTTATACCCTGATCCCATTAAAAATGGGAAAAAGGGTATAATGGTTTAGTGCAAAAGTATGTAACAGGCAGAAGGAAGCATCTCCGACCCCATAAAGTATACATATTCTTAATCAGCATCAACAGTCGAGTCGATATAGCCATGTCCGTCTGTCCGTCGTCCGTCCGTATGTATAAACGCGTCGATCTCAGAGACTATAAGAGCTAACTCCAGATTTGGAACTTAAGCTCGCCTAATCCCTAGGCAGTTCAAGTTTGTTTCCGATTTTCCGATAACTCTTCCCGTTTTCGATACACACATGGGATCGATAACAACAAAATCTTGAATTTGGAAAACTTTGAGACGCCATTTGAATTATAAAACAAAATAATGACAATCTGTGAAATCGGTTAAGAAACACCGGAGATATGGGACATTAAAGTTGTGTATGCAGTATGCGCGTAGACACACACACACATACTTGCAAGCACTGACTGTACACGAAAAGTATAGGGATCAGGGTATCGTCTAGTCGGGATATCTCGACTAGAGCCTTCTTACTTGTTATACCTTGTTTATTAAAGTTTAGTCACGATGGACTTACGCGATCAGCACTGTCGAATTTGCGCGTATGTTGTTTACGAAACAACGGATTAACGAAATGCACAAGAGATTAACGGCAGGTATAAGTCACCGCTGCGTTACCGAAAGTTCTAGCGCAGCCCGTTGCTAAGCGTTTGCAATCAGCAGCCAGCTGCACTATTAACAAGCTTGCGTCAATGCAAGAGTGCGGGCGGGCAGGCGAAGACGAATGAGTGTAAGCGCTTGCAGTCAAGCTGAGAGCGAAACGTTTCAAAAGTGTGTGCGTGGGTGTGCAAGAGCGTAAATCTTAGCGAGCGAGCGCGTTTGTGGTCTTTGCATCGAGTTATGCAGACGACGCATTGAATAATTATTAGCACAATAATTAATATTATTCACCTTTACACGTTAACAACAACACAACATCATGAAAGCAAGTAAAAAAAATCACGTCGGGGTCACCAAATGTTTCGAGGAGACACTATTTTGTGTTTACCTATGTTCAAATTTAAACGAAGTTTTGTGAAGTATTTATTTTATTCAAAACACGATAGTTTTGCATTGATTGCTTTCATTTATTTATTCACTTTGACTAGCTTAGCTTAACCTTTATTAAAAACTGCGCGTGCCGATTTAGTGTTACCGCGCAACCGTAGCGAACGAATGTATAACAAAGAGTGTGTATGAGATGATTTATATGAGCAATGCAAAGCAGCCAGACGATTCGTTATCTGTGCAAAGAGATAAACTCGCAAGTGCTAAGCAAAGACAACAAGTAGAGATGCGCATGAGTAACGTTTGAGTTACTTTAAGATTTATAATTATATGCTGAAATTGTTTGCTAGCTGATGCTGCCTCCGACAATTTTATTGTTATCGATCACATGTGTTTATGAGAAACGGGAAGACCTATCGAAAATTTAAAAACAAACTTTTAATGAATTAGGCGATCTTATGTTCCAAATTTGGAGTCTCTGAGCTCGATGATTTCATACATGCGGACAGACGGACGGACAGAAAGACGGACATGGATATATCGACTCGGCTGTTAATGCTGATCAGAGATGCTTCCTTGCACATATTCGACTGTAGTACTAACCTTACAACGCTTAAATACTATCGTATATAATGCCAATTAATGTTTCAACATAAAAATTAATTTTAAATTTGTTTTAACAAGTGCGGAATAAAAAGACGGTTTACGGTCCCGTATACGCCTCAGCAAACGGAGTTTCTGAGCGGGCCAATCGAACAATCATTGAAAGGGACACAAACCGTCCGTAAAACACCTGAGAGTTTTTGGTTAGAGCGCCTTCACACTGTATACCTGATTACCCTACCCAACCATGGACTTTAATAGCGGACCGTTTCTAAAGTCCCCAATAATTTTTACATCACTGCCGTTTATGTTACCATGTCACCAGGACAAAATACTTTTAGACCTGCATACAACGATCTGTACCAAATTATAACGACAATAGCATGCAGTTTCGTTTCTGATTTTATTTAACCAACATTTAAATTTAAAAGTAAAATAAAAGAACACTTTCCTTTCCATTTTAAATTTAAGTCACACAAATTTTACTTCAAAATAAAAAAAATAAGAATTTTTTTTTTTAGTGTATTTGCTACCTTATAATAATTTTACGAACTAGGCTGTTTTTATTTAATTTATTTCATCTTAACTTTTTAGAAGGGAGTGCGTTGCAAAAGCAAAAAAAAAAACAAGAAGAACAAGAATCCCGTGTAAATTAACTAGTTTTTTTTTATTTTTTCCAATAACTTATTTAAAAAAATTATTTTGTTTCTAATATTATGTATTTATCTTTTTTCTTGTTTTCATTCGTTTGGATATATATATATATATATTTTCTTTTTTAAAAAAAAAAAATATTGTTCACCCTAATTAAATTAAATTAAATTGGGTCCACCCTAAGGTATATATGTTAGTGTAAGCTCTAAACAGACATTAAGCTTGGATTAGAGAAACCAAAAGAAAATTGCTTGCTATAGCTCTTTTCACTTACGTGATTAAGCGGCTCCGACGATGAAAGCCCTTCCAACGAGAGAGTCCATCGTTGCTTTATGTTTATGTGTTTGTGTGTTGGGTTTTATTGTTTTGTTTTTGTTAGCAAATTAGTAATTGTATTTAAACATAATATGTTAGTTACTCTAGGTCGGGTTTGAAAACAATATACCTATGCTATGTGGGATACGACACTATTTAAATAAGTGAACGCATTTGTTACAAAAAAATAAGTGTTCAAGAGAGCAGATCGTTTCTTAATTTTGTTTTAATTTTGCACTGCACTCCATTTTATTCACTATATACTAACACTTATTCTAGAAATATAAAAACTATAATTTTAAACTTATACTGCCGAACTTAACTGCTATCTGGCTTCTGAAGGTTAAGGCTTATTAGCAAAATTTGGGCTGCGGGATAATCTCTCGTGGCCATGAGTTTAGGCTGTGTCGATGTTCCGGCGATGAAATACATTTGTACACTTATGTAAACACTTAAATGGCACAGTGTATAGCTTATAAAGTTTTTTGAATTTGGTGATTGTTGTTTTATTTTGGTTTTTGTTCGTTTATAACAATAAACATTTTCTTGCGTTCACAATCACATTGTTTCATTTTCGATAAAATATATTGAATAAATAATTATATTTTTTTTCGGAACCAACGTGTGATACAATTTTTTTTAAATTCGTAAATAAAAATAAATTTCCTCGACTGCGCGAAGGGCCGAGAGAGCGCTCACCTACGCATGCGCTTTTTATATTGCTCATTTCCCAAGCTTTTAAACTGGAGAGTATGTAGCTGGTCGCGATCCGCTTCAAAGCTCTGGAAGCAATCTGCTGAATAAGAGCACAGCAGCGGAATAACTGTAACCTGTTATTTTTATCGCAGGCGACACAGTTGTCAAGAACGGTAGCGATAAACATTTTCATCCACAACCTCAACAACGAACGTTACAAAGGGTATAACAAGTAAGAAGGCTCTAGTCGGGAGAGCCCGACTAGAAGATACCCTGAACCCATTAATTGAATTCAGTGACAATGTTTTAAATTGTTTTAGCGGTATAAAAAGATCCGGATAAAAAAATTAAAATAAAAAAAAAATTAAGAAAATATATTTATATATAACAACCAAAAACTGTTTCTTGTATTGATTATTATGACATTAAATGTCATAATAATCAATTAAATGACATTAAATGTCATAATAATCAATACAAGAAACAGTTTTTTGTTGTTATATATAAATATATTTTCTTAAATTTTTTTTTATTTTAATTTTTTTATCCGGATCTTTTTATACCGCTAAAACAATTTAAAACATTGTCACTGAATTCATTCCTAACGTAAATGACGATTCCCCTTAGCTCGCACTGCTTGCGGAATTGTAAGCCCTGGAATATAAATATTGTTGTGGCCGAAGTTGAGATTTTAAATATTCGACTTTTGTTTTTGTCTGCTTGCTATGCCACAAATGGGTGGGTAGTATAGACTTTAAATGAACTTTGTGAAATTGTATGGCTAATCGTGATATACTCAACTATGACTGCTACCATACATATACGTTTGCATATATTAGGAGTTAGGTAGATTATTATTGACTTATTGAAGAGGTTTAAAATGACTTAATACCAAATTAACATATGGACGTAGATGTACTAAACGAGACAGTACATACAAGTGGCCCAACGATACCAAGCACCGGCTTGTTAGCGCGCGGACCCAAGCATTAAGCAACCCACCTCCCGCCCAACCGACCGAGGGGCACATCGCTTAACGTACGATTACGATGATCTCGAACATATAGACAAATGATACAAAACTATTATTTTAAGCGAGACACTAGAAGTGGAACCATCAAATAATTTGGATAGCTCATTATATATAGAGCATAGGATTCGGAAGGGGTTATGTATGGCGTAGTTAGTATTGCAAGTTTGAAGGGAAATGGGTAAGAAATTTCTGGTAGGTCTAATCGGAACAGCAAAACTTATTTGGCTAACTAGTTCCGAAGAATCTATTTCACCATTAATAAGTTTGTGTAAAAAAACTACACTAAGCATTTTTTTGCGATCGGATAGGGATGGCAAATTTATTAGTAGGAATCTACTACTATATACGAAGGTAAATTAGTGTTAGTATCCCAGGGAAGACCCCTGAGAGCAAAAAGCAGAAATTGTTTTTGCACCGATTCTAAGCTTTCCTGAGGAATTCTGTATTTGGGGTACCAGATACAGGATCCATATTCAAAGATCGGACGTACCAGAGAAGTATAAAGGGTTTTTGTTATATAGGGATCATCGAATTCCTTCGACCAGCGCTTGATGAAACCCAGAACACCAGATGCTCTGTTGGCAATGGAGGTGATGTGCTTATCAAACTTAAGTTTTGAATCCAAGAGGATTCCTAAGTCTATCACCCATTCAATTCGATTAAGTGGTTTATTATTAATACTATAGGTGTTGAAAAAGGGTGTACGCCTATAAAAAGACATTACTTTACATTTACTACAATTGAGATACAGTAAATTTAAATTTACACCACGTTTGAAAGTTATTCAGATCTAATTGTAATTGTTGAGCTGACTGTGAAGATTTTGCCGAGATGCAAAGCTTTACATCATCGGCGAACATGAACACCCGTGAGTGGTTTATAACTGAAGGGAGATCGTTTACGAAAAGTGTAAAAAACCGACTTAGAAACCAGACCCTTGAAATATACCCTTTGTGTTCTTGAAATTAAGTAATCTTTGATCCAAAGAATAAGGTTGTTTGGAAAACGCAAAAGGTGTAACTTATGGATCAAGAGATAGTGATTGACGGAATCAAAAGCCTTACTGAAGTCTATATAAATAACATCAGTTTGCATTTTATTTTGGAAACCACTAAGTACAAATGAGGTAAATTCTAACAAATTTGTGGTAGTGGATCTTTGTTTCATAAATCCGTGTTGATACGGTGAAACGATGGTGGAAAGTAATCATGTTAGAGTTAGTACGAATACGCTGCGTTAGAGTTAGTTTTTTTGAAACTCTTGTACAATTTTGATTTTTTATTTTTTAAAATAGTCAACTCGCGGGTAAACCATGCAGGCTTGCTAGACCTGATTGGCCTACCAACAGGGACACACAAATCAAATGCAGAGTATAAAGTATTGTAAAAAATACTGATTGCCACATCCAAGTCATCAGACCCGCAAAGGCAAGACCAGTCAGTCTGGGATAAAACCCACGTTAGTTTTTCAAAATTCGTTTTGCGAAATTGACGGACAACAATAAGCACACCACCACCACGCCGTACAGCGCGGTCTTTTCTGTGAATTCAATATTTGCTGGACAGAATTTCAGAGTTAAGGATGTCTTTCCTTAACCATGTTTCCGCGAAGGCAATCGCTTGACAATTAAAAGTATGGCTATTGAGGTATAAGGTACTAAGCTTGCTACAAATACCCCTCACATTCTGATAGCCCAGTAAAAAGTGGGTTGTTAGTTTTTTGAGCTAACAGAAGGGAGAGGGGGATTGGAAGTTAAATTAATTTGGGGAGCTGATGAAATCGGAGGCCGATTTTTCTTTTTTGCGGTAAATTTTTTAACAATTGTGTGTTCAGGCCAAAATTTCTTTCAACATATAGTGTCGAAATCTTGACCTGAGACGCTAATTTTAAATGATGAGATATTTCTTTTCTACGTGAACTTAAATTTCTCCACCGTGATGTTGGCTTTTGATTTGCCCTTGATGTAGACCTTGACATCTTCTGATGTTAAGTTAGGGGGAAGCCTTGAAATATAAATTTGTTTTTTCGGTGGTACTGCAACAAATTTATTTTATATATCCTGTACTGATTCCGAAATTTGATCTGGCGAGGATAGGGGGATATTTGGTTCCGTAGGCATGTTAGGTTCATGTTGAATTAACACAACACTACTACCCTCCATGGACACTAAATTTCCGGGATTAGAAGATACAACTACCATGGGAGAAGTTGCATTTTCATTTTGTATCCCGACAGAATTAAGAGGAGGGACAGAAGGTGATTTTAAATTTTCTAAATTTTTCGGACCGACTTTGCTTGGATCGTTTTCAGATATTTTTGGATTCAACGACAACACAACATTGGGTCTTTTGCGTTTGGGAGATTCATTCATGAGACTCTTAATAAAAAAATTTTAAGATTTTTAAAAATTTTGTTTAAGACGGGTGTCCAACTGGGAAAACATTTTGGAACCAACTACAGATATTTCATCCATGATAATGAGTGTAAGGTCAATCAACCTAGAATGCAATGTGTTAACTAAATCATTGCTTAAGGCCATCAAATCTAAACCAAATTGGTTAACTGGGAGTGTAAACATTAAATGCAGTTTTGAGCCACTGATTCCGTAAACTGCTTTTCCTAAAAGAATTTTAACAGATGTTGGCTCTGTTCCTGGGTTTTTATTGTGCAAAACGGACAAGAACTGATAAATTGCTAATACATATGAGTCGACTCTTTCCGACGCCAGCACCACCTTTGGCATTATGCAAAACGTGTGTTAAATATTGTTTCTGCTTTAAATTAAGGGACCTAACAATATCTGTTAAGCTTTCAGCTGAAAATAAAACTGCTTGCTGAATCGGACATTATTCTACATTTTCATCTATATTATTACCATCCTAATACTCTTAAAGTATTATCTACTATGACTACGTTATCTAAAATTTCTTCCTCTTCATCCCGCACAGCACTACTAAGTGCATCTTGAAGTTCGTCATCATCCAAACTATTATACTTCCTACGATTATTCTCAACCATATTCCGATATTCGCTACAATACAATTCGCAATCCCGAGTAACTAATTCTGAGTTTTCATCCCTCCACGGCGCATATAGCATAACTATCTCCCGATAATATGTAGTCCTTTATTTTTATATTTTATTGGACAGTACATTCAAGTGGCCCAACGATACCAAGCACCAGCTTGTTATCGCGCAGACCCACGCACAAAGCGACCCACCTCCCGCCCATCCGACCGAGGGGCGCACCGCGTAGCGTGCGGTGACGATGATCGCGAACATGTTGACAAATGACATAACACAATTGTTTTAGTAAGCATGCAGAAGTGGTACTAGTTATTAGGTAGGAAAGATCATTATATAATGAACATATGACTAGCATAGTTAGAATAACAAGCATGCAGGGCTATGGGTAAAAAATTTCTACTACTTCTAATGGGTACTGCACAGTTAATTGGGTTCATTAGTACGGGGGAATCTATTTTACCATGTATTTATTTGAAAATTGTCAAGTCACTTTGCAGTCTATGACCAGACAGAAGACTTGCAGCTGGCATGCATAATTTCAGATCATCAGCATACATCAGCACCCGTGAGCGGTTTATTACGGACGGAAGGTCGTTTATAAAAAGTGTAAATAATAACGGTCCAAGGTGACTACCTTGTGGAACACCAGAAGTGACCTGGACCGCTTTAGAAGCTGAGCCATTAAATAAACTTGAATCCAAAGAATCAGATTATTGGGAAAGCCCAAAAGTTTAAGTTTATGTATTAAAAGGAGGTGATTAACAGAGTCAAAAGCCTTACTGAAATCGGTGTAAATAACATCAGTTTGCAATTTGTCTACAAAACCCTTAATAACAAATGATGATTTGAAAAAATTCAGCAAATAGATCGGCAATGGCCATATCTGAGTTGGCTTTCATTTCATCAAAGAATATTTTTATATTATTTCAGTGTTTATACAGGGTCTTTCAATAAGGGCGGGAAGATGTTGAAATGGAATAAAACAAGCTGTGTGTGAGGTATTAACAAATTTATTTTTTTATTTGAAAGGCCCATGCACGCCATTAAGTATGGAATATGACATCATGCAAATGCCCGACTCGGCTGCTTATGGTGGCACGAATCCGAGTGGTCCAATTTTCAATGACTCTTCCGCATATATCGGGCGACTTCAAGAAACCGCACAAGAATGATGATGGTGGCCAATTCACATCACCCCTGCGAGAGAAAACCTTACCCTCAAATCGTTCATGCTGAATGTTAATCGTGGCGTCCGCTGTGTGGCACGTAGGCCCAAGTCCCGACGTGAAATTTGCCAAGTTGAAGTCTGCGAAAGACCGAGTTCTTGTGCACGGCGGTGAATCGACTGCCTCGGAATGTTCTCGCTGATGTTCTCGGCCGATCTTGCGTTCCTTTAACGTACGGGAGTTGGCTGATTGTTTACTGAACAGGTGGTCTGAAATTTGGTTACAAAACGTTGAAGAGTCGACTGTGAAAGGCCACCACGTCTACCGTAAAATGGGCGCAATTCGCGCATCGTTCGAACGTTGTAAAGAACATTTATTTTGATTATAAAGTTTTATCATTTGTACGTGCTTTTCAATCGTTTAACTTTCCATGATGATTTGGCATGAGCAAATTAATAATAAAAAAAATATTGAACAGCTGTAGCTAAAACGAAATGGCCGCCACGTACCGCCAAAATTATTTGTATTTAACGCATTATATACGGACTTAGTCTCTTTCTAATAAAACTACTACGATCGCGAAGAGCGAAAACTAATGATTCAGGAGTGCGGGGTGATTCGCTATCATTTTCTTCATTAATATTTTGGCATGCACCACTTTGCTTTTTGCTATAACTGTAAAAAGCAGCAAAATCAGCTAAGCATACATTTTCTAAGGCGAGGGGGTGCTGAACATAGTGATTAAGTCCTAACTCAAATATATCTGTTGACTCTAACCTGTTGCTCTAGCAATGAAGTATTATTATATAATTCAGAATTACTGCTTTTGGACAGACGCATTCCCGAACAGCAGTACACGGATATTTCCGTACTTTACTACGGGAATGCTTGATGCATCATTGATGTCAAGCTTAGGGGCATCTTTCAGCCAAAACATGTCATGTATATGTGGTGAGCCTCTTTTCTGAAACTCGACTCGCCAATAATATTTGATAACCCTATAACTACCGATTACACCGCTATCCTTCTTCATAAGTTTTAGAAGCTGCCTAAATCGAAAATCAAAATACCTAGCACAAGTTACTGGATCAGCTCTATTGAGACGGGCCTTGTCATTGAAATTTTAATTTGAGGCTAATTCTTAACTTATTTCTACCTTGACAACGTTTTTCGAAAGCAAAACCATAAGCTCCGTACACCTATTTTCAGCTGCTGAGAACGTTATAAGAAATGTCGGAAGACCCAACTGCGTAATCATAGCCATAACTTTTTTTCTCCGATTCCCAGTGAGCGGGTAACGTGCAAATGCCTTTCAAAACTCTATAGCCATCATCGTGGCGAATTAAATTTTCTGTATGCTCTTCGTTGAGGGCGTTTGCTGTGGAAATGCCTTGACTGGCGCTGTGCTTAAGCAAATGTTTGTATTGTTACTAATATTAGTCATATCTTACTTTTTGTAGTTAAAAAATAATTTATCAGTTCTACAACCTCTCCTACCGTAATTCCTAAGCTCAAACCTAACTATGGTTTGTAACGTTCGTTGTTGAGAAGGTTGCTGATTAAAATTTTTACCGCAACCGTTCTTGACAATTGTGTCGCCTGCGATAAAAAGCACAGGATACAGTTATTCCGCTGCTGGAGTCTCTTTTTCAGCAGATTGTTTCCAGGGCTTTGAAGCGAATCGCAACCAGCTTCATACTCTCCAGTTGGAAAGCTTTGGAAACGAGCACTATAAAAAGCGCATGCGTAGGTGTCAGCGCTCTCTTGTGTTTTTTAAAAAAGGCTTGTAAAAGTTACGCCGGTCCGTTCGCTCAGTGGAGTTTTTTTTCGAATTGCACCGTCGAATCGCGAACGGCAGAAACAAATATTAAGGACGTGATCGCGACGCACAAGTTGGTGCAAGTTGCAAAGTTTATGAAAATTAAAAGACTTAATGAAAAAGACGTTCGATCAACAAGAGAAAAATACAATATAATAAAATAGTGTAAGACGAAATAAATGAACTAAGCACCACATCCCCACGCGTGGCCCAGTAACGCCGGTCTAATTTTGGGATCCAATCTTTTCCAGAAAGTGGTCCAGAACAGCCCATCCCTTACTCGCAGGGCCAACGAGAGCAAGCGACATTGGTGCTCTAAGCCCTTGCATGGCCTGGCACCGTTCACAGAAGCCCTGGAGCAGCTTCATTCGTTGATGACCAGAGAAGGCAACAACTCCGTGGGAGACCCGCAGTTAAGACACAAATCTCGTTGCCGATCTACGTTTAAGTTTTTTTTTTATATATAAGTATTTATGTAATGAGTGCAGTGCAAAATAAAAAAAAAAAAATAAAAAAAAAAACAATAGAAACGATACCCGCTTAAGTTCAGCTCTCCTATTTTATCATAAAAGAGAACATATGCAACAACGATAACTTAATGAACATAGATGCGAAACCAGACCTTTTATTTGATTGAAAATTGTGTAAAGAGACAAAATTCTTAACAGTCACAAAAAAAAAAAGTCAAAACAAATTACAAGAAAAAAAAACAAACACACATTAAAAGCAACGATGGACTCTCTCACTGAGAAGGCCCTTCATCGTCGGAGCAGCGTACCTGTGTAACTACATAAAAGCTACGGAGCAGCAAGCTCTCTTACTCGTTTTACAAATTTTCTAAATCAAAGCTTTATACATTGGTATATATACTATATACAATACTATATTATTGTTGTTGTAATTGTGCATATATTCTGTTAAGGTGGTCCAAATGGTTATTGGCAAATTTTTTCAAAATTCAAAATTCGGGTGGACCTAGTCTATTTAGGGTGAACCAAAGTTTAAACAAAAAATAAACAGAAAAAAACAAGTAAGAAGGCTCTAGTCGAGATATCCCGACTAGACGATACCCTGATCCCTATACTTTACGCGTGCAGTCAGTGCTTGCAAGTATGTGTGTGTGTGTTCGCGCATAATGCATACTGCATGCTGCGTACACAACTTCATTGTCCCATATCTCCGGTGTTTCTTAACCGATTTTAATAAAAATTTCACAGATTTTCATTATTTTGTTTTATAATTCAAATGCCATCTCAAAGTTTTCCAAATTCAATTTGAAAATTTTGGATCAAGACGCGTTCATACTTTATGGGGTCGGAGATGCTTCCTTCTGCCTGTTACATACATTTGCACAAATACATTATACCCTTTTTTCCCTTTTTTAATGGGATCAGGGTATAATAAGGAGAGGATTGAGTTTCATTGCTTAATTTATTTAACAAGGATATAAATGGAAAATTAAAATATTATTACAAGTTCCGGTTTTTGATTTCTTTTTTTTTCTAACAGCCGAGTCGATATAGCCATGTCCGTCTGACCGTCCGTCTGTCCGTCTGTCTGTCTGTCTCTCCTCCGAGCGCGTCGATATTAGAGACTATAAGAGCTAGGTACTCCAGATTTGGAACTTAAGCTCGCCTAATCCCTAAGCATTACAAGTTTGTTTTCGATTTTCAATAACTCTTTTCGTATCCGATATACACATGGGATCGATA
>JAWNNW010000293.1:0-361207 GCA_035044465.1 Scaptomyza tumidula | reverse complement strand
TAAAGTATATATTCTTGATCAGCGGCCATAACAGACGAGTCGATATAGTCTTGTCCGCCTGTCCGTCCGTCTGTCCCTATGTATGAACGCGTTGATCTCAGAGACTTTAAGAGCTAGAGAATCCAGATTAGATCCCTAGGCAGTACAAGTATGTTTTCGATTGTCGATAACTCTTCCCGTTTCCGATATACACATGGGATCGATAACAACAAAATCTGGAATTTGGAAAACTTTAAAACGGATTTAAAAATATTCGATAAAATAATGGCAATCTGTGAAATTTTTATTGAAATCGGTTAAGAAACACCGGAGATATGGGAAATTGAAGTTGAGTGTGCAGTACGCGCGTACACACACACACTTGCAAGCCCTGACTGTACACGTAAAGTATAGGGATCAGGGTATCGTCTAGTCGGGACTTCTCGACTAGAGCCTTCTTACTTGTTAAGTTTAAAATTTGAGTTTAGCGCTGATGCACCACCAGAATATAATATATTCGGTGGTGATAACGCGATTAAGTGTTCTTCAGGGTAATTTTTTTGTTTTAAGTAGTTCATGTACGATTTTGTGCTACCAAGAAACATTCTTGAACTGTTTGTTTCGGCGTGTGTGTTTGGGGAATGCGATGACTTGGGTCGTGTAATGTTTAGTTGTTTGTTATGTTTCTAGTTGCCTGTTTTAAGTTTGAAGTATGGTTTGTTAATTGTGATGCATTGATTTTGGGAACAAGAGGTCATTTTACATTTAAGATATGGGACTATTGTGGCGAAGCAAATGGACTCTTTACCACCAGTATTTATGCTGGTTTTGTTTAATTAAAAATTTCCCTTTTTAAATGTTTTTTTTTTATAACTTTACCTTATATATGTTATTGAATAAGCTTGTATATATGATTTGTATTGTCAAATATAATCCACAACAATATGGTTAGCGATTTACACGGCTTGGGCAATTGAAAAGACGTAGTTCGGAGTCAAAGCTCTTTTAATGACAATTGATCATTGACGAGTGGATAGCATTTCATTAGAATACCATTTGTAGTGCTCATTTGCACGTATGTGTGTATTTTTCTTTCGTTCTGCACACGTTTGATGTGGAGGTGAAACTATTTCGACCTGTTCAACAGCTTCACACTGTCTACCTGTACCTTTATAAACCAGCCAGTCAACCATTCGTACCTTTATAATTTATTTATTTATATCTTGAATTATTTTTTGGGAGTATTGACCACCAGTGTACATTTTTAAATTTCAGCATATTCACGACAGATAATAGTCAACGTTCAAAAAGCTTATGTGATCGAAAACATAATTCTCAATATTAGTGAATAATGCAAAATCTACGCGCCGAACCTTTTGCACTTCATTTAAGCTTAGTACCTAATGTATTTCAAAAAAAAATAAGAAGCTTCAAGTCATGAAAGCCTTATCTCTCACCGTCGGACCTTATTAACATAAGCTTCATTCGAGAAAGTTCTTCTAAAACTTCGGTGACTCAAACAATTTTTGTGTTCATACTTGTGTTCTTAATAACAATAACAACTTCCATATATTTCGTGCACTGATAAAAATTTTGACAGTTTATTAATTTGTGAAATTTTTAAAGGCGAAATCTTGAAAATGTACATTTTATTGTTTTATATAGTAATTGTTTATTGAAAACCCTAAAAGCTATCAATAATTTAAAAGAAACAAATTTGGTGTTTCTAGCATTTATTTTTTTTTTAAAGAAGATAGGACAGATGTAATTAAATCTAAATCTTTATGCTTTAAGTTTCGACATTCTAAATTCTATAAAGGTATTTAACTGTTTTAAGGCAGGAGTTCCGGCTTGTAGGTTTAAAATTTTGCAAGACAATCAATAAATACAAAAATTAAGAGTGCATTTAATTTATCGGTGTTGGTTTCTTAGCACCACAAGTAGCGTTTGATGAAAATCTTCAGCTTGAAGAAAAGTAATACCTCCCAATAAGAGGTCTTCTTGAGAAGTTGGTTTTTTGTTAAGAGGAGCGGTTCTATATAACATCTTAACCAATGTAAATAGTAATTTACATTCCAATTTTAAATTAAAGGGATGGTGTGGGTGATCATTACCCGGAATTCTTAAATGCAGACTATTGATGCACGTCGCCAGTAATCAACCGAATATCCCAATAATTTCCTTGTAATTGTGGGCAGTTGGATATAACGATCAAATTGAAGGCTATTGTTTGTGGGTTTTGTTGTGATGTTAAGTTGATTAGTTTAGGTATCTTTTTACGTGAATAGAAAATGTTAAAATAGCAAAAGATTGATCATATTAATTGATAGAGAACTTTTTAAACTTTTAAACAAATTAAGTGAAGGAATAACAATGTAAGATTAAAAATTTAACTTAAATATACAGTTATTTAATATGTGTGTCATTTGTGGTGAGCACACTGTTTGATACCAACAGCTGTCTTAAATCATTTTTCTTGCTCGCAGATATTGCAAAGTAAGCCGGTGTCAGCGTGTAGCTTAGGATTTGATCAAGCTCTAACGCACATTTTTCATGAGGTCTGCATGAAATTTGTTCAGTAAAACAAACTAAAAGCTGAATCTCATACAAAACAAACGCAAACCGGTTTATCAGTGTCGTTAAATATTCTATTTGATGCTGGCAAATGACAAGATAATCCAAAGTAATCAATCAAAATTATTTTAATTTATAAAACCACAATAAAGTCGTGTCCAGATCTCAATTGCCAAGCTCGCGCTGACCAATACACTAAGTATACAAAAATAAATATTTTTTTTACGGTTAACTTTATATATAATATACGATCAATTTACGTATATACTTGTATATACTTGTGTTTACATACGTATAAACGTATGTATGACTCTAACTCTTTAAACAATTCAAAGAGCACATTAAGTTTATTAAGCAAAAATATATTGTAAAAAATAAGTGTACATCAGGTTGTAAGAATTTAACGCCCAATCAAGAAAAAAACGAATTGTTTTGGTTCCATTAATTTTAGTCCTAAGCGATAAGTTTAAATTGTCCTCAAACAGACAAAAGTATGTATGTTTATACATAATAAAGTAATAACGTCAAAAATTGGGTTTACGTACGATATAAACTGAACGCTGTATATACTAGTATAATCAGTATTAGAGTATAACTAAACAAAAAAATTTTAGTTATTTAAATTTGAAAGTTATTCCAAACCAATAATAAATCAATGAACCATTTTTTTGCAATCAATGAAAAATTATATATCATAACATACGTTTTCAAAGAGAATAAATTGAGTTATATCAAATTGGTATAAATCTTTCAAAAACTCTTTTTTTTGTCAACTCTCAAGTTTTATTTCAAATTGGTTGTACGCGGTATAAAACCTTATTTCTTTTAATTCTTCTGATAGCGGTTGGTAACGCTAAAACTACCTTCTTAGCTTTTTTCTAAAGTATCCTCATTCAGGTGGGTTTTAATTAAGAATACACAGAATTATTCGCCCTTATTTTACAAACAGCTTTTATGCTCTTTTTTATACCCTTGATCCCATTAAAAATGGGAAAAAGGGTATAATGGTTCTGTGCAAAAGTATGTAACATATGGCAGAAGGAAGCATCTCCGACCCCCATAGGGATTGCATAGTATTCTTGATCAGCATCAACAGCCAGTCGATATAGCCATGTCCGTCTGTATGTATGAACGCGTCGATCTCAGAGACTATAAGAGCTAGAGACTCCAGATTTGCAACTTAAGCTCGCCTAATCCCTAGGCAGTACAAGTTTGTTTTCGATTTTCGATTACTCTTCCCGTTTGCGATATACACATGGGATCGATAACAACAAAATCTTGAATTTGGAAAACTTTGAGATGCAATTTGAATTATAAAGCAAAATAAACACAATCTGAAATCAGCTAAGAAACACCGGAGATATGGGACATTGAAGTTGTGTATGCAGTATGCGCGTACACACACACTTGTACTGACTGTACGCTTGAAGTATAGGGATCAGGGTATCATCGAGTCGGGATATCTCGACTAGAGCCTTCTTGTTATACCCTGAACCCATGAAATGAGTAAAAACAAGTAAGAAGGCTCTAGTCGAGAAATCCCGACTAGAAGATACTTTACGCGTGCAGTCAGTGCTTGCAAGTATGTGTGTGTGTCTGCGCGCATACTGTATACTGCAAACTCAACTTCAATGTCATATCTCCGGTGTTTCTCAACCGATATTAATAAAAATGTCACAGATTGTAATTATTCTGCTTAATGTTTTAAATCCTTAAATGTATTAAAGTTTTTCAAATTCAAGATTTTCTGATTAGGCGAGCTTAAGTTCCAAATCTGGAGTCTCTAGCTTTTATAGTCTCTGAGATCGACGCATTCGTACATACACACAGACAGACGGACATGGCTATATCGACTGTTGATGCTGATCAATAATATATATACTTTATGGGGTCGGAGATGCTTCCTTCTGCCTGTTACATACTTTTGCACAAAACCATTATACCTCTTTTCCCCATTTTTAATGGGATCAGGGTATAAAAAGGTATAATGTTCCCTTTAGACTATACACATTTTTCACACCTGTGTCCGTTTGGATAACGTCTGTTTGAACGCATTGATCTCAGGAACTTTAAGTGCCAGGGACTTCCGATTTTGAAAATTAACTTTCCAATACCGTAGACAGAACAAGTTTACTTTAAAATGTTGATAACTTATCCTATTTCGGATAACACACATGTTATCGATAGTAAGAAAGTCTTAAATTTGAATAACTTAACACTTAACTAACTAAACACGAAATAATTAAAATTTTTGGAATACAAATGCATATATAAATTTATATACAAAAAGAAAACAAAGATTTCACAAAATTTCTTTAATAAAGTTTTTCAAATTGGAGATTTTTTGGTTTCTATAACAGATTTTACAATTCAGCAAATCAAATAAAAATTGCAAAACTTTACTGTTTTAGGTTAAAGTTTATGCATAAATTTAAATATTTCGTTGAAGAATCTATAAAAAGGTTTACAAAGCCGGACAAAACCAGTACCTGTGCTTTAGTCGAGAAATCCCGACTAGACGATACCCTGAACCCTATACTTAACGCGTACAGTCAGTGCTTGCAAGCATATTTCACTTAATTCCAATGTACCCTATCTCCGGTGTTTCTCAACAGATGGTCATTATATTTTTTAATGTTTCAAACTCCGTCTCGAAATTTTGCAAACTCACGATTTTGTTATCGATATGTGTATATCGGAAACGGGAGAAAATAAACTTGTACTGCCTAGGAGCTAGGCGATTTTATGTTTCAAGTCTATAGTCTCTGCCTCTTATAGTCTCTGAAATCGACGCGTTCATATATACGGACGGAAGGACAGACAGACGGACATGGCTATATCGACTCGGCTTTTGATGCTGATCAAGAATGTATATACTTTATGGGGTTGAAGATGCTTCATTCTGCCTGTTACATACTTTTGCACAAAACCATTATAACCTTTTTACCCATTTTTAATGGGTTGAGGGTATAAAAAAAACAAATTATAACGGGGCTAAATTCTGGGGCCAGTACAATGGTTATTGGGCGCGACGCAAACGTTAATTACTATTCAACATTGTACGCTATTGACAAGATATTTTGCCAACAAATTTAGTGTATGTAGCTTAAAAACTGTAAGTGATACAGCGTGCCATCCAATTTTTGGATGCAGATCTTTGTCACCAAATCGACGCGATCTTACGTTCAGACAAACGGACAGGCAGACAGAAGGGCAGACGGACTTCACCAAATCGACTTTCTGTTACATACTTTTGCACAAAACCATTAAACCCTTTTTACTCATTTTAGGCGTTCAAGGTATAACAAATATATGCCTTGTAAAAATCTGTATAAAATGTTTTCACAAATGTTTTTATGCAGATCTTTAGGTACGTTACCAGTTACATTGCCACCAAATTAAGTATCTCTAGTTGAATAACTTTAGAGAAATAAGCGTTTTCGATTCTAAATTGCTTGGGGGCTAAAGAGCAGAAGAGTAAACTTGGATCTGAAATTTTTGAGGCACGTTTTTTTGGAAACGTCACTTCTAGCTTTTCAAAACATTTGGTCTTATTTTTTATGTTGTCGATTTTATTGATTGTAAATGTAGCTTCTGGTCATGTAAAAATAAAAAAAAAATAAACAGATTAATACTTACCCAAGTTAAATGCAATGTGGCAAACAATTTCCAAACTTACAAAAGCAGTTTTGAATAACAACACAATAAAGGGCTTTGTAGTTGACTTATTTTATAGCTTATTCATCCGCCATTTTCTATGGATATGCGAAGCAGGATGTGTCGATGGCTTTTCATATCAGAAACCATTGACAGTTTTCATAGTATGTGTAGAAAAATACAAGCTGTGCACAAGCTGTGTACATTCATAACGATTCGTCCCTAATAGTATATAAATTGACACAAACTTAGCGATCGACCATTTGAATGACGTACAAAAATTTCATTCAAATGGTCGAAACAAAAAAAATTTAAAGGCTTTAGTCGAGCAGACTCAATTAGAAGTTCATTTTATTTCCTACAACCATTGTTTGTATGTAATCGTTTGTATGCATGCGTATGCTTGGGCTTGCTAGTGGAAGCTAATACTTTACATCTTCGGCGTTTCTTTATCAAAAGTTTGACCTCTGATTAATATTATATTATGTTAAAGCTTTTTAATCGCATTGGAATTTTTAAAATATAGGGTTTTATTATCAGAGAACATGTGTATATTGAAAGCGGGAAGAGGTGTCGATATTTTTAAACAAACTTCATCTGCTCGTGGTTTACAAGAACTTAACTAATAGTCTCCGAGATCGACGCCCTCACACAAAGGGAAAGATCAAAAATGTATACCAGGGACCGTAACCATTATAAGTTGTATTGTAAAAAAGTTTACATTTTAATGATAACATATTTTATTTTAAACGTTGTGCTTAAATGATATTTATTATTTTTGACTAATTTTTGTTTAACTTATTTATTTTAACATAATTTTTGACAGAAAAATAAAATAAATTTCAAATATATGTATTTCATTGGTCTAAAAAAAAAAGACATTTTTTTATGAGATGTATTTTTGAATTATGGACATGATGGCGTTTCAAGAACTTGTACTTTGCTCTGAATGGCGAATTTAAGATTATCCGACGGATATGACAGCCGCTACGACGCGAAGCTGGCATCGCCGGCGTTAGAATACTTCTTTTGTTGCTTTTGCTGTTCTAACTGGCGCTGATGCTGCCCTGTCAGTACACGACTGCGACCAGTTTTCATTTCGTTTTTGACTTGCGCGGACTGCTGTCGCTCTTGTAGCTGTCGTCGTTGTCTTCGCCGTCGGTTCGAAATTGTTTGTAAACTATTTCATCGTTGCTGTACTTACAAATCGTACTGTTAAAAACTTTAAAATACAAATTATATTTATTGTAAAACAAAAGGCAAGGATTTGAATGAATTTTTTGAATCTTAATAGTTTTTGTGATTTATATTAAAAACATAATTTTAGCAGTTCATTAATCAACTCCAATATTTTCTTTTGGAGAAAAAAAAGAAGCAAAATATTTATTTACCTCCCTTTAAATAACGCTGAAAATACAGTATGATAATATGACTTTATCTTATGTGGATATGCCTGCCGTCATTGAAATTCAAGTGAGTAAAACTAAAAAAAAATTTCAAAATCAATATTCATGTAACAACTGTATTAGCGAATTTCCATATTAAAAATTTTCGAACAGACCGACGTCAAAATACCTTGACAATGTCGGATAGTTTCGAGACTGCAAATAATACAAGTGCCTAAATTCTAATCTTAAAATAAATGGTAAACATGTTATTCATGTACGTGTGTGTGTGTTATTTATGAAGTTTAATAAATCGAAAATTAGATTTTGAATTTCACACTAGCTTATCCTATGTCTTCAGAAGAGCTATTTTAAAGGCTCTAGTCAAGAAATCCCGACGATACCCCTATACCTTACGCGTACAGCTAGTGCTTGCAAGTATGTTTGTGTGTGTGTTTGGAAACGCATATACAACATACTTTACTCAATTTTCATGTTCCATATCTCCGGTTTTTCTCAACCGATTTCAATAAATCAAAATCACAGATTGTTATAATTCCGTTCAATGTTTCTAAAGCCATCTCAAGATTTTATTGTTGCCGATTACTTGTGTATATCGGAAACGGGAAGAGTTGTCGCAAATATGAAACAAACGTCTACTGCCTAGGGATTAGGCGAGCTTATGTTCCAAATATGCAGTTTCTAGCTCTTATAGTCTTTGAGATCGACGCGTTTATCCATACGGACGAACGGACATGGCTATACCGGCTTTTGATGCGGATCAAGAATATATACACTTTATGGGGTAAGAAATGCTTCCTTCTGCCTGTTACATGCTTTTGCAAAAACCATTTAACCCATTTTTAATGGGTTCAGGTATTCCTGAGGTATTTCTAGTTTCTGGAATTTTTCTAAATGTCAAATTAGGCAAGAAAAAGCTTTTCTTCTGCTTTCTGGTGAAAGCTGTTTTATTAAAAATTAATTTGTTTGCAACTTTAAGAAAAAAAATTTTTTATTTGTACACACATTGGGCAAAAAAAAGGCGTAAATAGCACAGTAAATAGTAATGTTTTATTTCTAAAGCTTATGTTGCTTACAGTTGTTATATGTTATATTAGTTTGTGTGTTCTTATTTTGCCGATGATTAAAAATCATTAAAAAACACAAGTTTCCATTTCTGGATATGCAGCGATTTGCAAGGATTTATTCTTTGCTTCCTGGCTTGTGCCCAATATGCCATTTAAGATAAAGTCGCCTCACGATTTTATACAAATTATGGCATATTTTGACACATATCTACGGCTCAATGATTCGCTTGAACGTTTCGTCAAGATGCCTTAATTATTTGCGTTAGTTTCGAAAGACAGTGTTTTTTACGCTTATTCTACATTTTTCACTTTATTTTTACCACCAAACATGTAAAATGTCGGATTTTCCTTACCGATTTGATTGATGAACATTTTACAGATTACCAATATGATATATAATCACAATAAATTTTTTTATTATTGATTTCTTATTCACGCGAAAAATTGTTAATACTTTCAAAGCTAACTTTTATTCTACACTAAAACTTTATGACATATCTTGCACTTGAATAGCAGTGATGGCAGTTGACCGATGTGGCCAATGCTTAGAAACTTATATATCTGCAGCAAAAAGGAAGACACTGAACAAAGTTTTAGCTCGAAAACGCAAATTCTGAGAAACGAGTTTGCAAAGAAACATACAAACAAAGAAACATTACACTATTTAAGATCTGTATTTTTCCAACTATGGAAATATCCTGTATTACACTGTAACAAATGTATAAACTAACAATTTTTTTAAATTTTGAGAAAAAGTTATTACATTAGAAATGACTTGACATACATAAGCATGTAGCACATCTTTACTAAAACAGAAAAGCAAAATATTTTTGTAAATACAAAAATAAGATAAGATCATATAAAATTGATTTCCGAATAAATTTGAATCCGAATCCCAAAAAACATTAAACGCAGATCCTAGTTCAAAAATCTTCTTAACTAGTGGTAATTCCCTTAATCGCTAAACTGTATTTCTCTTTTTTTTTAAATATATTTATTAAGTTTTTCTTGCTGCTTATTTATTAATGTAAAAAACGTTTTTCATCTACAGGAACGACTTAGTGGCCATGGAAGCTTGGGTCTATCTAGTAGTAGTCCGGCTTACACAACACATTCGGGAGGACACTCGGGAAGGGGTGGACCAACCTCCCGCAGTCACAGTGGACACAGCGGAACTCATGGGTCGACGGCTACCATGCATCATCAATCACTGCAGTCCGATTTTCAGCCCCCATACTTTCCGCCACCTTTTCACCACTCCGCTCAAAGCCCTCCCCAACAACAGGTAAGTGCTTCAAATGTGGTGCCACAGCAGTTGGACGTATCATTTCCAACATAGTTTAGATTTCTGGCTTTCTTCAGAATCATGGACCTCTCGAGTACTTGGGAACGGATCCCTACGGTCAACCGCTTTCTTCATTGCACCATGCCCCTCTTCATCACTACAACCAGTTGGCAGGCCTTAGATCCACACAGGATCAACTGGGAATTCATAGAACACATAGGGACGATTTACAGGGCCATGTTGTAAGTATATCGTAAAATTCCATGGTAACCTATATTCTTAAAACTGAACTTTTTCTAAATATTTACATAGAAACATTATTGTCAGAATAATATTCTTTGTATTATGAAGAATTTACTTTTGACAATATAATTACCTACAAATATACTTTTAGTTAAATATATCCTTGCACTAACACACTAACCAACTTACATTTCTTTTTTGCGTAATCTTTAAGTTTATAAACAATAAATCATACTTTTTACTTAATGGAAAGTTTATGGTTAAGATGTTTATAGCAAAAAATATACAATACATCAAAGTATTATTCCAAGCCAACCGATGAAAAATGTAGGCGCTTTGTTTATTTAACTTTTGTTTTGTTTGTTTATCACATATGAAAAACAAGTAAGAAGGCTCTAGTCGAGATATCCCGACTAAATGATACCCTGATCCCTATACTTCAAGCGTACAGTCAGTGCTTGCAAGTATGTGTGTGTGTGTGTACGCGCATACTGCATACTGCATACACAACTTCAATGTCCCATATCTCCGGTGTTTTTTAACCGATTTCAATCAAATTTTCACAGATTGTCATTATTTTGCTTTATAATTCAAATGGCATCTCAAAGTTTTGCAAATTCTAGATTTTGTAGTTATCGATCCTAAGTGTGTATCGGAAACTGGAAGAGTTATCGAAAATCGAAACTTGTACTGCCTAGGGATTAGGCGAGCTTAAGTTCCAAATCTGGAGTCTCTAGCTCTCATAGTCTCTGAGATCGGTTGGCTCATACATACAGACAGACAGACGGACGGACAGACGGACATGGCTATATCGACTCGACTATTGATGCTGATCAAGAATATATATACTTTATAGGGTCGGAGATGCTTCCTTCTGCCTGTTACATACATTTGCACAAAATCATTATACCCTTTTTTCCCATTTTTAATGGGATCAGGGTTAAATTAACAAGTAAGAAGGCTCTAGTCGAGAAATCCCGACTAGACGATAGCCTGATCCCTATACTTCACAGGTACAGTCAGTGCTTTCAAGTATGTGTGTGTGTCCCCGCGCACACTGCATACACAACTTCAATGTCCCATATCTCCGGTGTTTCTTATTCGATTTCAATAATTTCACAGATTTTCATTATTTTGTTTAAAGTTTTAAACGCCGTCGCAAAGTTTTCCAAATTCAAGATTTTGTTGTTATCGATCCCATGTGTATATCGGAAACGGGATGAGTTATCGAAAATCGAAAACAAACTTGTATGTGTGTGTGTCTGCGCGCATACTGCATACACAACTTCAATGTCCCATATCTCCGGTGTTTCTTAACCGATTTCAATAATTTCACAGAATTTCATTATTTTGTTTAAAGTTTTAAGCGCCGTCGCAAAGTTTTTCAAATTTAAGATTTTGTTGTTATCGATCACATGTGTATATCGGAAACGGGATGAGTTATCGAAAATCGAAAACAAACTTGTACTGTCTTGGGATTAGGCGAGCTTAAGTTCCAAATCTGGAGTCTCTAGCTCTCATAGTCTCTGAGATCGGTTGGCTCATACATACAGACAGACAGACGGACGGACAGACGGACATGGCTATATCGACTCGACTGTTGATGCTGATCAAGAATATATTTACTTTATTGGGTCGGAGATGCATCCTTCTGCCTGTTACATACTTTTGCACAAAACCATTATACCCTTTTTTCCATTTTTAATGGGATCAGGGTATAAAAAGTAAAAAAAAACTTAGTTGCAAGAAATAAGAAGAACATGTAAGTCATTGCAACGTACGTCTGCCATGTTCAGTTGTTCTTTATAATAATTATAATTATCGGTTAGAGTATTGAATGTTCCACGTCAAAAAGATAACTAAAGTCCCGTTTTGTTTTTCTTAGGCGTTCAAAAAGCTAAACGCATTGTTGGCATTTGAAATTTCCATTCTTACAACTATTGACAAAGTTATGGTATTTCGAATTCCATTCAAGTGCATTATGAATAAAATGCTGCGAAGAATTTAACAAATTTTCTTGGGATTTTGTTAAAACATCTTTGAAAGCAGCAACAAAAATTCTTTAGCCAAAAAGTAAAAGGGCTTACAGATATACAACCATGTATGTATGTATGTTTAACATTTGCATGTATGCGTAGCATTAAGCAGGGTAGTCGCAAACTTTTGCGTGTACTTAACAAACAGTGCTTCTGTGCAACCACAGCTGGATTTCCTTTGTCGTCGGCTAAAGAGGCGTATCCTATGTACCACTTGCGTACATTCATAAGGGCAGAACAAATATGTACATGTTTCCCTAAACACTGGGATTGGCTCGGCTATTGCCTGTTCAACACGAAATTTCTTCACAGCTTGTTCTTTCTTGTAACCACCCGTTTTTATGTTGATATCAAAGTATGCCGCAGTTGGTTGTGTCCGACTCAAACTTTTTTACTTGTTTTTACTTATACCTCGATTATCCTTCCTATATCATGATTGTTTTATACCCTGATCCCATTAAAAATGGGAAAAAGGGTATAATGGTTTAGTGCAAAAGTATGTAACAGGCAGAAGGAAGCAGACCCCATAAAGTATATATATTCTTGATCAGCATCCACAGTCGAGTCGATATAGCCATGTACGTCTGTCCGTCCGTCTGTCCGTCTGTATGTATGAGCCAACCGATCTCAGAGACTATAAGAGCTAGAGACGCCAGATTTATAACTTAAGCTCGCCTAATCCCTAGGCAGTGCAAGTTTGTTTTCGATTTTCTATAACTCATCCCGTTTCTGATATACACATGGGATCGATAACAACAAAATCTTGAATTTGGAAAAATTTGAGATGGCATTTGAATTATAAAACAAAAAAATGACCATCTGTGAAATTTTTATTAAAATCGGATAATATCGGAGATATGGGACATTGAAGTTGTGTATGCAGTATGCAGTACTTGCGTACACACACACACATACTTGCAAGCACTGACTGTACGCGTGAAGTATAGGGATCAGGGTATCGTCTAGTCGGGATATCTCGACTAGAGCCTTCTTACTTGTTTTTAACTGGACTTTTTAAAATGTTCTTATATAAAAATCATGACATTTCTGTAAAATAAAATAAAAACTTTGCATATTGGTGGAAGCACACAAGCACAATCAACTATTGATTTTGTTTTTCCATCTTACTGGGTTAGCACACTCGTCTCCCTAACAATTGTGTTTACTGCAATCCAGTTTATTGAATTATTCATGCTTTTTATCAATAATCATAGTCAAAAATTATGATCTGATAGCATGCTTTTTTGCATAAAAGTAGTATTAGTATTTAGGCCCGTTTGTTTGTTTTAAATTTTTTAAATATTAAAAATTTCATTTACTAATTTAATTCCCATAGACTCAACTATCCCATGGGTTTCCTTATACGGAAAGAAGAAGTGATTACGGCAGTGCAATATCCTCAGGGGCAGCACACGGCACAAGACTCGGCCATGAACATGAATCTATAGCCTTGCATCAAGCGTTGCAGAATGCCGTTGATGAAGTCCAAGCTCCTGCTCTTGATGACAATGTAGCTTTTATGTCAGACTTACCTCTAATAAAAAGTAAGTTCTTATTTATTTTTTTATTAATTAAACAAAGCATATATTTTTTTAATCTTTGAATTATGTTTATTGTGTGGACTTTCTAAACAAAGGAAAAAGCAAAGTTAAAAATTTATAATATATATAATTTAATTCTTATTTTAAACGAATATTGGCTAGTAATATTACCGATTTTTCGCATGACCGGATATTTGATATATTTTATATCGTATGGAAAATAGGAAAAATTATTGAAATTAAAAAGTGAAAGAAAAAAATGTATCTATCCATGTTCGTCCGTTGGTATGACATCAGCCTTTTATGATATGATGAAACGTGTAAGGCTTTAGTCGAGAATGCTCGATCTGAAGATACTCTGATTTCAATAAAACTTCGTATTTGCGGTAAAAAAATCTTTTCATTATTTTGTATTATATATTTTGTATTAAGAACTAAAGTACTAGTTTCTAATGCAATTGCTAAAATTCTTAATCTGATTGATACTGGTAACATGTGTACATCCGAAATCGATGCGTTCATACCCTCGATATTCATTTTATTGAGTATGACGCAGTATTCATATCCTCATACATATAATACATTTGAAAGGTTTTTGCAATTATCATAAAATGTTTGCTTGATTAATGTTTGTGGTAAATAATTGTAGAATTTTTGACGTTCCCTAAGTGAGGACTAACCGTAAGGTAAAATCTCAAGCTAGCTATCTTTTAGTGCGGAAGTAAACTTGCAAGCTTATTGTTAGGTCTTAAATCCCGGATTCTGAGCTGAAACACTTTCTTAAAAAGGGTGCTGTTTTTATCTTCAGTTAATTTTTGGATAGGCGGAGTGTTTAAGGAGGCACCACAAACAATATACAACAATACATAACTACCCCTGAATGTATGATGAAATTGAAGCTGGCTCTCTAATTGGCAGGATTATTGTAAATTGATCCATGCATGCTGTGTTCACACTTTTCAATTTCAAAACATAAACACAAAGAAAAACATTTTTTTCCAAACACTATGCACAATTCTTAAAATATTTACAACTATATTGTAAATACATATTTTTAGCTCAATGTGAATTGTCTGATTTTTTCACAGGCATGAAAAGTGGAAAGGAGGCTGGAAGCATAGGTTCGGGTTCGCCAAGTGAAGTGTTTTGTGCAGTCCCTGGTAGACTCAGTCTATTGTCAAGTACATCTAAGTATAAGGTGACAATTGCGGAAGTCCAGCGTAGATTGTCACCACCCGAGTGCTTGAACGCGTCTTTATTGGGTGGTGTTCTAAGAAGGTGAGTTTTTTGAAAAAAATTTTAAATTCAACATTAATATAAACTACAATACACATGATGATATTGTTTTGTCTCTATAACAAAGGTAACAAGTAAGAAGGCTCTAGTCGAGATATCCCGACTAGACGATACCCTGATCCCTATACTTCACGCGTACAGTCAGTGCTTGCAAGTATGTGTGTGTGTGTGTTCGCGCACACTGCATACTTGACTCAACTTCAATGTCCCATATCTCCGGTGTTTCTTAACCGATTTCATTTCATATGAACATGTGATCGATAACAATAAAATCTTGAATTTTAAAAACTTTGAGACGGGATTTGAAGAAAAAATGACATTATTGAAAACGGTTGAGAAACACCGGAGATATGGAACATTGAAATTAAGAGAAGTATGCTGTATATGCGTATATACACACATACATATAAACACTGACTGTACGCGTTAGTTATAGGGTTCAGGGTATCTTCTAGGTGGGATTTCTCGACTAGAGTCTTCTTACTTAATTTTTTTTTAAATTGTAGCATACCTAAGCTTTATTATGATTGAAATTGAATTGTCGGTTTTTACCTGCCTGGTTTACCTATCAGAAAAAATCTTAAAACATATACATATTTCATTAATAGGGCGAAAAGTAAAAATGGAGGCCGGCTACTAAGAGAAAAGCTTGAGAAAATTGGACTGAACTTACCGGCCGGAAGGCGAAAAGCAGCCAACGTAACACTGCTCACATCTTTAGTTGAGGGTGAAGCAACGCACTTGGCCAAAGACTTTCATTTTGTTTGCGAAACTGAGTTTCCGGCTAGGCAATTGGCAGAATACATAGTGCGCCATCAAACGGAACCTCAGGATTCGTATCGGCGGAAAGAGATTATACTTCACTCTCAACAAGTAAGTATTTTCGATAAAGAATCACAACACTATCTATTGTATTTAGTTTGTGTTACTTGTGGGCTTGGCCTTACTGGTTCTAGTTATGTTTTAAATTTTTAAATGAACTAACATAATTGTTCCGTGTCCCTTGAGACTTATGCACCTAAATGTGCTGCTATAGCAACAGCGCAGTAGTGCAAAATATGATCGTACGCATAAACGGTCATGGGTTCAGGATAGGTCCTAGTCAAGCTTTCTTAATTAGAGCCTTACTCATTTTTAAGTCTTTTTTCTCTGCGTTCCTTATTTAATGTGCCTCACCTAGTAAAGAAAATGAACTAAAGTTTTTTAAAGTCAACATCGAAAAAAGGTGAGTTTTCTCTTTGAATATATAGTAATATAATACATGTGAAAAATAATATAATATAATATTAGTGAAATAAAATGAAAATTTAACCTTCTTAAATTGTTATTGAGTCGAATAGCATGTAAGCATTCCAACCCAGTGTACGATTTTTAAATTATTGTGTGAAGCATAAAAACTGCGAAAGATACATGCATTCTCGATTTTACGATTTGCAACGGAAATGGCGTCAAAAATTTTAATGACGACCTTTGTCGTTACCAAATATCATATTGATTTTCAGCTCATTTTCTCCTTGTGGGCGTACCAATACCATCCAAATTTGCACTCTTTTTCTCATCTTTTTCAATCACGTGGACACAGATATTTGCTTTTTACTGTACCTTCGGTATCAGAGTAAAACAAGTAAAAAAGCTCTATTTGAAAAACCCCGCCTAGACGATACCCTGAACCTTACCCTATATTCCAAATTTGAAGTCTTTAGCTTTTATAGTCTCTTAGACCGACGCGGTCATACAGTCGGACGGACAAATGGACGGAAGGACAGACGAACATGGCTAAATTGACTCGGCTGTTAATGCTGATCCAGAATACATATGGGGTCGGAGATACTTTCTTCTACCTGTTAGATTTTTGCACAAAACCATTATACTCTTTTTACCCATTTCGATGGGTTCAGCGTATAAAAACTCTTATGTAATTACATGCTAAACATGTTCTATAAAAAATGTAAACGTTAAAGTCGGACGCAACTGACTCTTTACCTTCGGTATCAGAGTATAATTCATCGTGGTGCAATGAATGAAGGCGGTGCAGATTTATTAAAGTAAACAAGTTAGATGTCTCTTGTCGAAAAATCCCTTACGCGTGCAGGTAGTGCTTGCAAGTATGTATGTATGTTTGTGTGTTCGCGTAGGTTGTACTTGACATAACTTGAATGTTCGATGTTTATGTTTCTTAACGGATTTCAATAAAAATTCTCAATATTTCGTCTATAGTTTAAAAAGCCATTTCCAAGATTTCCAAATTAAAGATTTTATTGCTATCGACTCCATGTGTATTTCGGAAACGGGATGAATAATTTGAAACAAACTTGCACTGCCGAAAGCTTAAGTGAGCCAGTGCTTGCAAGTATGTGTGTGTGTGTGTGTGTGTGTACGCTGCACACTCAACTTCAATGTCCCATATCTCCGGTGCTTTTAAACCGATTTCAATAAAAATTTCACAAACGTTCATTATTTGTTTGATTATTCAATGTCAAATGTCATTTCAAATCTTCAAATTCAAGATTTTGTTGTTATCGATCCCATGTGTGTATCGGAAACGGGAAGAGTTATCGAAAATCGGAAACAAACTTATACTGCATAGAGATTAGGCGAGCTTAAGTTCCAAATCTGGAGTCTCTAGCTCTTATAGTCTCTGAGATCGACGCGTTCATACACACGGACGGACAGACAGACGGACGGACGGGCATGGCTATATCGATTCGGCTGTTGATGCTGATCAAGAATATATATGGCTAACGGGGTCGAAGATGCTTCCCTATGCCCGTTACATACATTTGCACAAAACTATTATACCCTTTTTTCCATTTTTAATGGGATCAGGGTATAACTAGTAAGAAGGCTCTAGTCGGGATATCTATGCATAGCGCATACTGCATACTGCATACACAACTTCAATGTCCCATATCTCCGGTGTTTCTTAACCGATTTCAAAATTTTCACAGATTGTCATTATTTTGCTTTATAATTCAGATGGCGTCTCAAAGTTTTCCAAATTCAAGATTTTGTTGTTATCGATCCCATGTGTATATCGAAAACGGGAGAAGTTATCGAAAATCGGAAACAAACTTGTACTGCCTAGGGATGAGACGAGCTTAAGTTCCAAATCTGGAGTCTCTAGCTCTTGTAGTCTCTGAGATCGGTTGGCTCATACATACAGACGGACATGGCTATATCGACTCGACTGTTGATGCTTATCAAGAATGTATGTATATACTTTATGGGGTCGGAGATGCTTCCTTCTGCCTGTTACATACTTTTGCACAAAACCATTATACCCTTTTTTCCCATTTTTAATGGGATCAGGGTATAAAAACGGAAATAAATTAATTAATATAGCTAGTACTTTTAACTTATGTAGTTGGTCAATTTGGATAAACGATAATTGTAAATCCAGGGGCCTTTAGAATAGGCCCCAAAATTACGTCAATTAAGTAAATTAATCACTCGAAATGTGATGAATTAAAATAACATGTAAAACTAAGTGTATGTATGCAATAGTAGGTATCTGCATGCGTCCGCGTGGAAAATGATTGCCTTTAAGAGTCCTTGTTTGTAATTCAATAATAATTAATAATAATGTATGATTGGCTTCTTCCAACTTATGTTGCAATGCGTTCATTTGTATTTTATATTAATAATTTTCCAGATAACAAAGGAGTTGATGCAAATATTGAGTCAAGATCGAACTACGCATTTTGGAACAAGGTCCCAACATTTATTAGAGCCTTCAATGCAAAGGCACTTAACTCACTTTTCCTTGATAACGCACGGATTTGGCTCCCCTGCAATAATAGCTGTGCTGCATGCTTTTCAGGTAAGCATTGAAATGATTTCCGATGACCAGCTTTTACTGATAAATGCTATAATGGTCTAGACTTCAGGGGAATCGAATTGCGGATCGAGCCAAACCGAGTGGAGCCTTTGGTTGAAAAGTGAGAGAAGAACACGAGAAGGGTCGAATCCCACTAGTTCTATATATATATATATATATATATATATATATATATATATATATATATATATTAAATCATAATTTATATCAAAATTACCGATGTTTTTCATCATATATATATATATATATATATATATATATATATGAGGGCAGATGGCAGATTATATATATCTACCTTATATATAAACATCAACCATAGGCAGATTAATTTTTTCAAAATTACCGATTTTTTTCATCCTGTTTTATAACTTGAATTTCAAAAGCGAGTAACTTTTTTTAAAAACTATCGCCAAAATAATATAATTCAAAATCGGTTGAGAAAAACCAGAGATGATAAAGATACAATTTTAGTCATCTTACCGAACCGTAGTAGTGCAGGCATATTCTTTCAACGCGTGCACACACACGATTTCTCTAAACATTTCACAGATTGTCATTATTTTCTCTAATGTCTGTTAAGTGTATTTATTCTTGATCAGCAGCAACAGCCGATTCGATATAGCCATGTCCGTCTGTCCTTCCGTCCGTATGTATGAACGCGTCGATCTAACAGACGCGAGTTTCCAGATTTGGCACATTAGCTCGCCTAGACCCTAGGCAGTACAAGTTTGTTTTCGATTATCGATAACTCTTACCGTTTTCGATATAAACATGTGATCGATAACAAGAAAATCTAGAATTTGGAAAACTTTGAGATGGCGTTTGGAACATTAAACGAATAACATTAAACATAATGACAATCTCTGATTTTAATTTATTAAAATCGATTGAGAAACGCCGGAGATATGGAACATTGAAATTAAGTAAAGCATGCTGTACACACACATTCATACTGGCAAGCACCGACTGTATGCGTAAATTATAGGGTTCAGGGTATCGTCCAGTCGGGATTTCTCGACTAGATCCTTCTTACTTGTTTATTAATGGAACAAGTATTCCAACATGCAATCGCGTAAGTAATATAAGGGGCCACATCAATAAGCACGGCCGCTACCCACAAAGAGAATGTAATGTACCATGAGTGGAAAAAGCACGCCCTCCAACTGTTAACTTAAAGTCCAGACGTGCAATACCTCTTAATGCTTGTGTTTGATTATCGTTTCTTCGCTCATACTTCTCGATCTGTTGCCATATTTGAATTAGTTTTTGCTTTGATTATAGACTGCTCATGGTTTGTTGTATGTATTTGGCACTGTCTGTTTATGCTAAAAGCCCAATACTTATTTCGAAGCATGAACACATATCAATGTATTTTCCTTACTCTTCTTGTAATTTAAGGTTGCCTTATAAAGAACTAGCAAACTAAATTAAAATTTTTTAAATTTTTTATGTAAAATTGGTGGGCTGGTTATTTTATTTTGATTGCATGGCTGAAAGAAAAATTCTTTTAGAAAATAAAAAGTAATTATATGCCAATTTATCAATTAATTTTAACCATACATTTTTTTCATTTTGAAATGAAATAAATTTGTATGTTATTAAAAATTTTGTTGATGCCGATGACAAAACGGCTGCATGTGTCCTTGTGTGAATGGTAAAATACAAAAAGACAAACAATAATAATACGTGATTTACCCTCTTTTGTAATATTCAATTAAGCTCATTGAAATTATTAATGTATATATTTTTAATACAGGGACGTTAGCATAAAGAATTTAAATGCAAAATGCGTTTATTTTATGGTTTGTGTTAAAATGGTGTTTAGTCATTTAAAACTTGTTCAATTGGTCATTAATGCCCTACCCAAGGAAGGGCCCAGCAGAAGGGCTTATTTCCCCACGAGCTACTTTAGAGGTTAAGTCCCTTTTGTTAAGAAAGAGGGCGTGCTATTTTTCACTGTTGGTATATAACATTCTCTTTGGCTACCCATATGTTGTCTGGACGTTAAACATGGACTAATAACATAAGGCTTTCGCATTATTTTTACCTCAGGACGGGATAGTCTTCCTTATTTTTAGTATCCAACTTGAATATTCCATGTAGATATATGCAGCATCACTAATCTTGTTTTTTCTAGTAATATTATTATATTTCTCTTAAAACAAATATCTTCCACTTTCAGACGTTTCTGAATGAATCACTTAATTACTTGGAAAAATTGTACCCTTCAAATGGTGGCGGAATGGTTTCGTCTTCGCTGGATAAAACTAAACTTGACAATGATAAAAAATGAAAGACTATACTGCAAAAAAAAGCAACTCTTTTTTAAAAACAAAATTAATACAAAATAGGTACAATATCAAATCCAATTAGTAATAAATTATTGTAAATTTATTTAGCTAAGTGTAAATTATTGAAACCGTAATTTTAAAGTTTATATTTAATAAATATGTAAAAACGACACAATAATGTATTATTTTCTTTTCTCTATATATTTATACCCTGATCCCATTAAAAATGGAAAAAGGGTATAATGGTTTAGTGCAAATGTATGTAACAGGCAGAAGGAAGCATCTCCGACCCTATAAAGTATATATGTTCTTGATCAACATCAACAGCCGAGTCGATATAGCCATGTCCGTCTGTCCGTATGTATGTATGTATGTGAACGCGTCGATCTCAGAGACTATAAGAGCTAGAAACTGCAGATTTGGAACATTCGAGTTTTTGATAACTCTTCCCGTTTCCGATATACACATGGGAACGATAACAACAAAATCTTAAATTTGAAAAACTTTGAGACAGCATTTGAATTATTTAACAAAATAATGACACATACTTGCAAGCACTGACTGTACGCGTAAAGTATAGGGATCAGGGTATCGTTAAGTCGGGATTTCTCGAGTAGAGCCTTCTTACTTGTTTATTATAAATTAAAGATTTCAAATGCAATAAGATATTAAGTTTAAATTAACACAACAAGTGGTCAGTACCATTAAACAGACTTACTTTTTAATATGTTTTGCTCTGAATCCAAGTCCAGAGCGCATTTTGTTACATCAGGCTTAAGTGAGCACTGTTTTGTGTTCCGGTTCTTTATTTAATGCAGTAAGCAGCCGCAGTTTACTTGTCAACGCACGGTAAGCGATATAATCCTAACGTGATAACACATAAGTCGTAAGTCGACACTGAATACACTCCTGTTAGCTGATTTGCTGATATAGGTAGGTATAACGGCACGCCATATACACATTGCCACTTAAAGGTTTACACAATGTGAAAAATGGGAATTTTTTCACTTTAGAGCTGTATGGTCACCCTGGGTCGTTGCGTTTTATTTTTTTATTATTTTTTTTAAGTTATTCAGTCATTTATATCTTAAACGTATTAAACAGAACTTAAAAAACATTAGCATTAACAAAGAACAATTAAAAATACCAACAAAGGCACTAAATTCGACTGCCACGAAAAGGTTTACACACCTACGTTTTGGGTGCATTTTCGTTGTGGAATTCATATGTACAGTTACTTTTAATTAAATTAAAAATGCGCAGATCTATAAAAGTCCAAATTTTTTTGGCCAGATCACTTGAGAATGAGATGAAGAATGATTGTGGAATCACAATATCTCGCGAATGTGGCCAAAAAAATGTTTTGGTACCTACCCAAAAAAAAACGGCGCCAGCTCTTGAAAAACAATACTATTACACCGATTGTACAGCTCGAGGTTAAGGGTAGGTACTTAAAATGGATATAGGGCACATTCGCGAGTTATGGTGATTCCACAATCATTCTTCATTTCATTGGCAAGCGATCTGCGCAAAAAATTTGGACTCTTATGGATCTGCGCATTTTTAATTAAAAGTAACTGTACATACAAATTTCATACGAATTTTACAACGAAAATGCACCAAAACGTTGGTGTGTAAACCTTTTCGTGGCAGTTGAATTTAGTGCCTTTGTTAGTATTTTTAATTGTTCTTTGTTAATGTTAATGTTTTTTAAGTTCTGTTAAATAGGTTTAAGATATAAATGACTGAATAACTTATAAAAAATAATAAAAAAAATAAAACACAACAACCAGGGTGACCATACATCTCTAAAGTGAAAAAATTCCCATTTTTCACATTGTGTAAACCTTTAAGTGGCAATGTGTAGGTACGACCAGAAGCGCACTAAGCATTGAAAGGAACGTACCCTTTAGGCTTCACCATACAACATTTTTCTGTTAAATTTAAATTCAGAAAATAATTTCTCGTGCTGCTAAGTGCCGCTGTTTTACCGAACTTTTGGTCATATTAGTAATGGCAACAGCTAGAATTAGCTGATTTTAAATCAAAATAAATGTACAAGCAATCACAAAATTAATTGTAATACCAAATTTTTCCATTATATTGTAATGGAAAAAACTTAGGTTTTAGTGGATGTCGGACAGAAACGAAAGCAGTTGTTGGCTGACCTAGATACCGTTTAATTTGAGCTGTGGATAAAAAATGTAAAACTGCAGTCTCTCAAAACCAAAAGCAAACAAAAACAAGAACAAGTAAGAAGGCTCTAGTCGAGAAATCCCAACTAGACGATACCCTGATCCCTATACTTAACGCGTCAGTCAGTGCTTGCAAGTATGTGTGTGTGTATGTACGCGCATACTGCATACTAAACTTCAATGTTCCATATCTCCGGTTTTTCTTAATCGATTTTAATAAAAATTTGACAGATTTTCAGTATTTTAATAATTCAAATGGCATCTCAAAGTTTTCCAATTCAAGATTTTGTTGTTATCGATCCCATGTGTATATCGGAAACGGGAAGAGTTACCGAAAATCGAAAACAAACTTGTACTGCCTAGGGATTAGGCGAGCTTAAGTTCCAAATCTGGAATCTCTAGCTCTTATAGTCTCTGAGATCGACGCGTTCATACATACAGACGGACGGACAGACGGACATGGCTATATCGACTCGGCTGTTGATGCTGATCAAGAATATATATACTTTATGGGGTCGGAGATGCTTCCTTCTGCCTGTTACATACATTTGCACAAAACCATTATACCCCTTTTCCCCAATTTTAATGGGATCAGGGTATAAACAGCTGATTCCAAAGGCCTTTTGCCAAGGTAAGCGACTTTTCTCCAATGTCACTAAGACCTTTTTAGCAATCTCAGTGAAAATACTGTACAAGCACATTTTTAACCTAATACTTAGTTTGGACGTACTAAACTCAAAAGAGTCACAAAACTTGGTTCTAAGTTAGCTACCGATAAATTCTCTTTCAATGCCTATTATTTTTCACAGTTTTTAAAATAAAGTAACCAAATTAGGTGGCTGGTAATGTCTCCAAAAAAAACTTTTCCCATCATTTTGCAATAGGCCAAGGTTGCAATTGTTATGAATGTATTAGGTTTAACGGGTAAATTTGCTTTTTACCTTTTAAATTTCCCTTTCAGTCCATAGGGACTCAATTTTTTAAAATGCACCAGCTTAATAAAAAACTAGTTTGAAGGCTCTAGTCGAGAAATCCCGACTAGACGATACCCTGATCCCTATACTACACGCGTATAATGCGTGCTTGCAAGTATGTGTGTGTGTGTACGCGCATACTGCATACACAACTTAAATGTCCCATATCTCCGGTGTTTTTCAACCGGTTTCAATAAATTTTCATTATTTTGTTTAATAATTCAAATGACATCTAAAGTTTACCAAATTCTAGATTTTGTTGTTATCAATCCCATGTGTATATCGGAAACGGGAGAGTTATCGAAATGAAAACAAACTGTATGCCTAGGATTAGGCGAGCTTAAGTTCCAAATCATTCTAGCTCTTATAGTCTCTGAGATTGACGCGTTCATACAACAGACGGACGGACAGACGGACATGGCTATATCGACTCGGCTGTTGATGCTGATCATCTTTATGGGGTCGGAGATGCTTCCTTCTGCCTGTTACATACTTTTGCACAAAACCATTTTTAATGGGATCAGGGTATAATGTTTACACCTACACTTGGCATAAAAGTGATTACCCAATGTAACATATTTTATTTTTTCACTTAAGAGCTATAAAAGACACACTAGTTGTGTTTTAATTATTTTTTTTTAATAACTATAATTATCTCTCAAACCTATTAAGCAAAACTTAACATTTACAAAGAACAATAAAAAATACTAACAAAGGCTCTATATTCAATTGACACAAAAATCCTTACACACATCCTTTGTTGGTTTATTTTCGTTGTGAAATTCGTATTTACAGTTACTTTTACTTAAAATAAAATCGCGCAGCTCTTGGTTATGTAATTTTCTAATAATTTTACGTTTTTAATAAAGAATTTAAGAAATTTCGTTATTGGAATATAGAATTAATTAATAATCGGTAGAGTTTTAGACGCTTTTCAAATGCCAGGTAAGCGGGATTTTTTCTAAATGAACTAGTCTGTTTATTGCAACGCGTAAAAATGGAAGGATGGAGGCAAAGCCTTTAACTCCACAGGAGAGCGAATTATGGTCTGAAAGATCAGTGAAAATACAAATTTTTTTTGACCAGAACGCTTACCAATGAGATGAAGAATAATAGATTTTAATAAAAATTTCACAGATTTTCATTATTTTGTCTAATGTTTTAAATGCCATTTCAGTTTTCCAAATTAAAGATTTTGTTGTTACCGATCACATGTGCATATCGGAAAAACACAAAATTTAGAAAACAAACTTGTACTGCCTACGGGATTAGGCGAGCTTATGTTCCAATTCTGGAGTCTCTACCTCTTATAGTCTCTGAGATCGACGCGTTCATACAAACGGACGGACAGACGGACATGGCTATATCGGCTCGGCTGTTGATGCTGATCAGGAATATATATACTTTATGGGGTCGGAGAAGCTTCCTTCTGCCTGTTACATACTTTTGCACCAAACCATTATACCCTTTTTCCCCATTTTTAATGGGTTCAGGGTATAATAACAACCAGTGTGTCCCTATGTCTCTAAAGTTAAAAAAAGATCAAAAAATTTTCATTGTGGAAACATTTTCTCTTCAAACTGTAGTATTTTTTTACTCTGATACCGTTGGAATAAATGCTAGTTTCTTTGTAACCTTAATAGCTGGAAAATTAAAACTTCGCAAATACCCTGGTTCATCTTGTCAGAAACCCTGACTATATAAGGGATAGGGCCCTTAAGGGTGCTTGTCGATATAACGTACACATACATTAAAATTGTTGGTAGCTACACAGATCTGCTGCCGCCCCCAAAAATCTGACTTTTACAAGCGGAAATGACTATGTACATATGTATATATGACTACGTTTTGAGCTAAAGTCATTAAATTTGAAAGGCAAATTAATACTTTCGTCATTTATTGAACGAATACTCCCACCCTCAAAAGTTTCAGAATACCAAATCTCACACAAATTAAGATAAAGAGTTACCAAAATTAATACGCTAGTTATTAAATACCATATTTAAAGGTTGAGCCACGCCCACCCATTACCGCCTTTTGGATGAAGACTCCTCACCTCCTGTTTTAACACTGGTTTAGGAGTATTCTGCAGTCGGCTGCTTCTTCAATGTTTTTACTTCTTTTTAAATGTTGTTATAAAGCCATCCGTTGCTGACATCGATATATTCATATAAAGCTTTAAATAAAGTAATAGTTAAAAAGTTGTGTATGATATAATGAAAATTAATTATCCTTACCTTTACCTTAAAACCCACAAAAAAACACAAAATATAAAAAGAATTACAGATGTAATTATAAATTTAAGACTCTGATGCAGCCAATACAACCTGACAATAAAAGTTTGTTTAATGCAAATTAATTAAATTAATGCATCAAAACATAAAATAAGAATTGTATTTACCGATTCCATTTAACCATCGCTTCTGGTAAAGTGTCCAATGGATCATTCAATAGGTACAGTCGAATTCCACGAAAATATTGTTGCAGAAAAAAATCCCAGTCCAACTGATTCATGTCAAAAAAAAAAGTGTATTTGTCTGTACCTTTCATTCTCTTCCAAAGGTTTTGAACATTATCAATTTTAAAATTCCAGTCGCGCAATGAAAAGTACGATATAACATTCATGAATTTATGAATCCTTTTATAAGTATTTAAAAGCCTGTAATTACAAAATGTTTATTGAAATGGTTTTTGAAGACACACTTTGAGCATTCAATACAAAAATAATCTCATAATTTTTAATGCTTAAACAGAATTAAATTAGTTTAACTATTAAAAACAAGTAAGAAGGCTCTAGTCGAGATATCCCGACTAGACGATACCCTGATCCCTATACTTCACGCGTACAGTCAGTGCTTGCAAGTATGTGTGCGTGTGTGTACGTGTATACTGCATACTGCATACTGCATACACAACTTCAATGTCCCATATCTCCGGTGTTTATTATCCGATTTCAATAAAATTTTCACAGATTATCATTATTTTGTTTATAATTCAAATTGCATCTCAAAGTTTTCCAAATTCAAGATTTTGTTGTTATCGATCCCATGTGTATATCGGAAACGGGAAGAGTTATCGAAAATCGGAAACAAACTTGTACTGCCTAGGGATTAGGCGAGCTTAAGTTCCAAATCTGGAGTCTCTAGCTCTTATAGTCTCTGAGATCGACGCGTTCATACATACGGACAGACAGACAGACGGACAGACGGACATGGCTATATCGACTCGACTTTCGATGCTGATCAAGAATATATATACTTTATAGGGTCGGAGATGCTTCCTTCTACCTGTTACATACTTTTGCACAACTTCATTATACCCTTTTTCCCATTTTTAATGGGATCAGGGTATAAAAAAATGTTCCTTTTATATATTCATACAAATAGGGACGAAATCAATGGCCTAAGTGCGTTTTCTTTAAACATACAGTGAGAGTTCTTTAACCGTTTTGATTTAGTTACTGCATAAATTCATTGGAAGTTTTAATATAATTGAAAATATTAATGCAATCGTTAGTCTAAAACTACAATAAGCCAGGAAAGGATTTCCGTAGAGATTATGTCAATTGCTAAGGCATCCGCCTTGTTATAGAGATGATCCGGCTATACGATTAGTTTGACCTTAAATAATAAACATCGCAATCTAGCTAGTCTTGTACTGATATTCACAAATTTAAAGTTTTTTAAATGTCTTGATTTAATAACGTCGAGCCCGCATACAAGGGTTTATAGAGCTATTATTATATTTTTATTATTTTCGTGACTTTGGGGGCATGTTAAGGTTAAATAAAAAAACATTCAAAACCACTTACCGTGGCTTTTTCCCGAAGCACAAACAAATCGTGTCCAAAGCCACTGCAGGTAAATAATGCAAAAAACATAATAATATCAGATGAATCGCCTTGCGTACTTTAATTTGCTGACTAAAAATAAACTACCCCAGTGCCTGCTCCAGCAATCGCTCCAGTTGGCCCGTAAAAGTTGTCTATCCATCCGCACACAGGTTCTCGGTACGTAGAAATCACTACAATATATATGGGTCGTTATATTAAGTTTAAAAATAAAACATAAAATTTAAGTCTTACCAATACCAGGTCGGAAAACACCAACAGGAAGATTCTTACTAAACACTCGAATGACGTCCTCTGCTACTGCTTTTGTAAATGTATACGTGTTCGGCCAATGTCCCAATAACCTACAAATATTCAAAGCTATTAGAGTAAGATGGGATTGCGGGTCCTAACGTTAAAAAGTTATTTCTTGTCCGACGACTAAATCCGAATCTTATGTCAATACTCTAAAGTTTTCTGGACTACAAACATTTATAATTTTTGATTGAAAAATATTAAAGCTAGTTACTAATTATTAAAATGTTTAAATACTTCCAAACTTCAAAGTTTAATGAGACTTCACTATCACTTGATGTAGTCCATGAGGTATGAAAAACGGGAGTTGCACAATTTTTTAGAAAATGCACGAAAACTTGACTGATTTTAGATTCAGATTAAGCAACTGGACATCAATGAAAATTAAATGAAAATGAAAAAAAGTCTAAGTCTAAGTCCTAACATCTTTTGCATTTATTTAGGACCAAAATCCTTAAATTTCGAAATGTCAATTCTGTATAGTCTTTTAAATTTGTATATTTATTAATTAAGTTTTAAAAACGTTGAATTTAAGACTCGTAGTTTCTTGGCAAAAGCATTTTAAAATTCTTCGTAGAATCTGCCATAAGTGGACAGCAGTAGAGGAAAAAAAATTAATCCGGCATAATGTATGTACATTTGCTTAATATGTTAGCATAATGTACATACATTATGCCGGATTAATTTTTTTGCCTCTACTGCTGTCCACTTATGGCAGATTCTACGAAGAATTTTAAAATGCTTTTGCCAAGAAACTACGAGTCTTAAATTCAACGTTTTTAAAACTTAATTAATAAATATACAAATTTAAAAGACTATACAGAATTGACATTTCGAAATTTAAGGATTTTGGTCCTAAATAAATGCAAAAGATGTTAGGACTTAGACTTAGACTTTTTTTCATTTTCATTTAATTTTCATTGATGTCCAGTTGCTTAATCTGAATCTAAAATCAGTCAAGTTTTCGTGCATTTTCTAAAAAATTGTGCAACTCCCGTTTTTCATACCTCATGGACTACATCAAGTGATAGTGAAGTCTCATTAAACTTTGAAGTTTGGAAGTATTTAAACATTTTAATAATTAGTAACTAGCTTTAATATTTTTCAATCAAAAATTATAAATGTTTGTAGTCCAGAAAACTTTAGAGTATTGACATAAGATTCGGATTTAGTCGTCGGACAAGAAATAACTTTTTAACGTTAGGACCCGCAATCCCATCTTACTCTAATAGCTTTGAATATTTGTAGGTTATTGGGACATTGGCCGAACACGTATACATTTACAAAAGCAGTAGCAGAGGACGTCATTCGAGTGTTTAGTAAGAATCTTCCTGTTGGTGTTTTCCGACCTGGTATTGGTAAGACTTAAATTTTATGTTTTATTTTTAAACTTAATATAACGACCCATATATATTGTAGTGATTTCTACGTACCGAGAACCTGTGTGCGGATGGATAGACAACTTTTACGGGCCAACTGGAGCGATTGCTGGAGCAGGCACTGGGGTAGTTTATTTTTAGTCAGCAAATTAAAGCAATAAAGCAATAGTAATACAATCATTGACAAATGTTACAGGTTCTGCGTTCTTTACGCTGCAATCCAAAAGCAAAAGCAAACATGGTACCAGTTGACTTATGTGTAAACAGCATGATAGCTGCTTCCTGGGATATATATTCGAGACATAAGTAATTGTCCTTCTTGTGTTAACAACGCACACAGAGGATATTCATACATAAATAAATATGTATGTGCTCTGATATGCTATAAACATTTTGACTGCTTATTTAACTAAAAATTAAAAAAAAATTTTTTTAAGATTATAAACATATATAACCTTAAATAACATTTTATTACGTAATATAAATCATTTCAGTACTAGAAAGGCTTCTCAAGATGGTTTACCCGTTTATAATTTTTGCACAACTAGCGAAAACCATTTAACTTGGGGTGAATTTACTACCAAGACTGCAAAATTTGGGTTAATGTATCCAACGTTGAAGGCAATGTGGTACTTGTGTTATTCCAGTACTACAAGCAAGGCGATTCATCTGATATTATTATGTTTTTTGCATTATTTACCTGCAGTGGCTTTGGACACGATTTGTTTGTGCTTCGGGAAAAAGCCACGGTAAGTGGTTTTGAATGTTTTTTTATTTAACCTTAACATGCCCCCAAAGTCACGAAAATAATAAAAATATAATAATAGCTCTATAAACCCTTGTATGCGGGCTCGACGTTATTAAATCAAGACATTTAAAAAACTTTAAATTTGTGAATATCAGTACAAGACTAGCTAGATTGCGATGTTTATTATTTAAGGTCAAACTAATCGTATAGCCGGATCATCTCTATAACAAGGCGGATGCCTTAGCAATTGACATAATCTCTACGGAAATCCTTTCCTGGCTTATTGTAGTTTTAGATTAACGATTGCATTAATATTTTCAATTATATTAAAACTTCCAATGAAAATCAAAACGGTTAAAGAACTCTCACTGTATGTTTAAAGAAAACGCACTTAGGCCATTGATTTCGTCCCTATTTGTATGAATATATAAAAGGAACATTTTTTTATACCCTGATCCCATTAAAAATGGGAAAAAGGGTATACTGAAGTTGTGCAAAAGTATGTAACAGGTAGAAGGAAGCATCTCCGACCCTATAAAGTATATATATTCTTGATCAGCATCGAAAGTCGAGTCGATATAGCCATGTCCGTCTGTCCGTCTGTCTGTCTGTCCGTATGTATGAACGCGTCGATCTCAGAGACTATAAGAGCTAAGAGACTCCAGATTTGGAACTTAAGCTCGCCTAATCCCTAGGCAGTACAAGTTTCTTTCCGATTTTCGATAACTCTTCCCGTTTCCGATATACACATGGGATCGATAACAACAAAATCTTGAATTTGGAAAACTTTGAGATGCAATTTGAATTATAAAGCAAAATAATGATAATCTGTGAAAATTTTATTGAAATCGGATAATAAAGACCGGAGATATGGGACATTGAAGTTGTGTATGCAGTATGCAGTATGCAGTATACACGTACACACACGCACACATACTTGCAAGCACTGACTGTACGCGTGAAGTATAGGGATCAGGGTATCGTCTAGTCGGGATATCTCGACTAGAGCCTTCTTACTTGTTTTTAATAGTTAAACTAATTTAATTCTGTTTAAGCATTAAAAATTATGAGATTATTTTTGTATTGAATGCTCAAAGTGTGTCTTCAAAAACCATTTCAATAAACATTTTGTAATTACAGGCTTTTAAATACTTATAAAAGGATTCATAAATTCATGAATGTTATATCGTACTTTTCATTGCGCGACTGGAATTTTAAAATTGATAATGTTCAAAACCTTTGGAAGAGAATGAAAGGTACAGACAAATACACTTTTTTTTTTGACATGAATCAGTTGGACTGGGATTTTTTTCTGCAACAATATTTTCGTGGAATTCGACTGTACCTATTGAATGATCCATTGGACACTTTACCAGAAGCGATGGTTAAATGGAATCGGTAAATACAATTCTTATTTTATGTTTTGATGCATTAATTTAATTAATTTGCATTAAACAAACTTTTATTGTCAGGTTGTATTGGCTGCATCAGAGTCTTAAATTTATAATTACATCTGTAATTCTTTTTATATTTTGTGTTTTTTTGTGGGTTTTAAGGTAAAGGTAAGGATAATTAATTTTCATTATATCATACACAACTTTTTAACTATTACTTTATTTAAAGCTTTATATGAATATATCGATGTCAGCAACGGATGGCTTTATAACAACATTTAAAAAGAAGTAAAAACATTGAAGAAGCAGCCGACTGCAGAATACTCCTAAACCAGTGTTAAAACAGGAGGTGAGGAGTCTTCATCCAAAAGGCGGTAATGGGTGGGCGTGGCTCAACCTTTAAATATGGTATTTAATAACTAGCGTATTAATTTTGGTAACTCTTTATCTTAATTTGTGTGAGATTTGGTATTCTGAAACTTTTGAGGGTGGGAGTATTCGTTCAATAAATGACGAAAGTATTAATTTGCCTTTCAAATTTAATGACTTTAGCTCAAAACGTAGTCATATATACATATGTACATAGTCATTTCCGCTTGTAAAAGTCAGATTTTTGGGGGCGGCAGCAGATCTGTGTAGCTACCAACAATTTTAATGTATGTGTACGTTATATCGACAAGCACCCTTAAGGGCCCTATCCCTTATATAGTCAGGGTTTCTGACAAGATGAACCAGGGTATTTGCGAAGTTTTAATTTTCCAGCTATTAAGGTTACAAAGAAACTAGCATTTATTCCAACGGTATCAGAGTAAAAAAATACTACAGTTTGAAGATAAAATGTTTCCACAATGAAAATTTTTTGATCTTTTTTTAACTTTAGAGACATAGGGACACACTGGTTGTTATTATACCCTGAACCCATTAAAAATGGGGAAAAAGGGTATAATGGTTTGGTGCAAAAGTATGTAACAGGCAGAAGGAAGCATCTTCGACCCCATAAAGTATATATATTCCTGATCAGCATCAACAGCCGAGTCGATATAGCCATGTCCGTCTGTCTGTCCGTTTGTATGAACGCGTCGATCTCAGAGACTATAAGAGGTAGAGACTCCAGAATTGGAACATAAGCTCGCCTAATCCCTAGGCAGTACAAGTTTGTTTTCTAAATTTTGTGTTTTTCCGATATGCACATGTGATCGATAACAACAAAATCTTTAATTTGGAAAACTGAAATGGCATTTAAAACATTAGACAAAATAATGAAAATCTGTGAAATTTTTATTAAAATCTATTATTCTTCATCTCATTGGTAAGCGTTCTGGTCAAAAAAAATTTGTATTTTCACTGATCTTTCAGACCATAATTCGCTCTCCTGTGGAGTTAAAGGCTTTGCCTCCATCCTTCCATTTTTACGCGTTGCAATAAACAGACTAGTTCATTTAGAAAAAATCCCGCTTACCTGGCATTTGAAAAGCGTCTAAAACTCTACCGATTATTAATTAATTCTATATTCCAATAACGAAATTTCTTAAATTCTTTATTAAAAACGTAAAATTATTAGAAAATTACATAACCAAGAGCTGCGCGATTTTATTTTAAGTAAAAGTAACTGTAAATACGAATTTCACAACGAAAATAAACCAACAAAGGATGTGTGTAAGTATTTTTGTGTCAATTGAATATAGAGCCTTTGTTAGTATTTTTTATTGTTCTTTGTAAATGTTAAGTTTTGCTTAATAGGTTTGAGAGATAATTATAGTTATTAAAAAAAAATAATTAAAACACAACTAGTGTGTCTTTTATAGCTCTTAAGTGAAAAAATAAAATATGTTACATTGGGTAATCACTTTTATGCCAAGGTGTAGGTGTAAAACATTTTTTATACCCTGATCCCATTAAAAATGGTTTTGTGCAAAAGTATTTAACAGGCAGAAGGAAGCATCTCCGACCCCATAAAGTGTATATATTCTTGATCAGCATCAACAGCCGAGTCGATATAGCCATGTCCGTCTGTCCGTCCGTCTGTATGTATGAACGCGTCGATCTCAGAGACTATAAGAGCTAGAGATTCCAGATTTGGAACTTAAGCTCGCCTAATCCCTAGGCAGTACAAGTTTGTTTTCGATTTTCGGTAACTCTTCCCGTTTCCGATATACACATGGGATTGATAACAACAAAATCTAGAATTTGGTAAACTTTAGATGTCATTTGAATTATTAAACAAAATAATGAAAATTTATTGAAACCGGTTGAAAAACACCGGAGATATGGGACATTTAAGTTGTGTATGCAGTATGCGCGTACACACACACATACTTGCAAGCACGCATTATACGCGTGTAGTATAGGGATCAGGGTATCGTCTAGTCGGGATTTCTCGACTAGAGCCTTCAAACTAGTTTTTTATTAAGCTGGTGCATTTTAAAAAATTGAGTCCCTATGGACTGAAAGGGAAATTTAAAAGGTAAAAAGCAAATTTACCCGTTAAACCTAATACATTCATAACAATTGCAACCTTGGCCTATTGCAAAATGATGGGAAAAGTTTTTTTTGGAGACATTACCAGCCACCTAATTTGGTTACTTTATTTTAAAAACTGTGAAAAATATAGGCATTGAAAGAGAATTTATCGGTAGCTAACTTAGAACCAAGTTTTGTGACTCTTTTGAGTTTAGTACGTCCAAACTAAGTATTAGGTTAAAAATGTGCTTGTACAGTATTTTCACTGAGATTGCTAAAAAGGTCTTAGTGACATTGGAGAAAAGTCGCTTACCTTGGCAAAAGGCCTTTGGAATCAGCTGTTTATACCCTGATCCCATTAAAATTGGGGAAAAGGGGTATAATGGTTTTGTGCAAATGTATGTAACAGGCAGAAGGAAGCATCTCCGACCCCATAAAGTATATATATTCTTGATCAGCATCAACAGCCGAGTCGATATAGCCATGTCCGTCTGTCCGTCCGTCTGTATGTATGAACGCGTCGATCTCAGAGACTATAAGAGCTAGAGATTCCAGATTTGGAACTTAAGCTCGCCTAATCCCTAGGCAGTACAAGTTTGTTTTCGATTTTCGGTAACTCTTCCCGTTTCCGATATACACATGGGATCGATAACAACAAAATCTTGAATTGGAAAACTTTGAGATGCCATTTGAATTATTAAAATACTGAAAATCTGTCAAATTTTTATTAAAATCGATTAAGAAAAACCGGAGATATGGAACATTGAAGTTTAGTATGCAGTATGCGCGTACATACACACACACATACTTGCAAGCACTGACTGACGCGTTAAGTATAGGGATCAGGGTATCGTCTAGTTGGGATTTCTCGACTAGAGCCTTCTTACTTGTTCTTGTTTTTGTTTGCTTTTGGTTTTGAGAGACTGCAGTTTTACATTTTTTATCCACAGCTCAAATTAAACGGTATCTAGGTCAGCCAACAACTGCTTTCGTTTCTGTCCGACATCCACTAAAACCTAAGTTTTTTCCATTACAATATAATGGAAAAATTTGGTATTACAATTAATTTTGTGATTGCTTGTACATTTATTTTGATTTAAAATCAGCTAATTCTAGCTGTTGCCATTACTAATATGACCAAAAGTTCGGTAAAACAGCGGCACTTAGCAGCACGAGAAATTATTTTCTGAATTTAAATTTAACAGAAAAATGTTGTATGGTGAAGCCTAAAGGGTACGTTCCTTTCAATGCTTAGTGCGCTTCTGGTCGTACCTACACATTGCCACTTAAAGGTTTACACAATGTGAAAAATGGGAATTTTTTCACTTTAGAGATGTATGGTCACCCTGGTTGTTGTGTTTTATTTTTTTTATTATTTTTTATAAGTTATTCAGTCATTTATATCTTAAACCTATTTAACAGAACTTAAAAAACATTAACATTAACAAAGAACAATTAAAAATACTAACAAAGGCACTAAATTCAACTGCCACGAAAAGGTTTACACACCAACGTTTTGGTGCATTTTCGTTGTAAAATTCGTATGAAATTTGTATGTACAGTTACTTTTAATTTAAAAATGCGCAGATCCATAAGAGTCCAAATTTTTTGCGCAGATCGCTTGCCAATGAAATGAAGAATGATTGTGGAATCACCATATCTCGCGAATGTGCCCTATATCCATTTTAAGTACCTACCCTTAACCTCGAGCTGTACAATCGGTGTAATAGTATTGGTTTTCAAGAGCTGGCGCCGTTTTTTTTTGGGTAGGTACCAAAACATTTTTTTGGCCACATTCGCGAGATATTGTGATTCCACAATCATTCTTCATCTCATTCTCAAGTGATCTGGCCAAAAAAATTTGGACTTTTATAGATCTGCGCATTTTTAATTTAATTAAAAGTAACTGTACATATGAATTCCACAACGAAAATGCACCAAAAACGTAGGTGTGTAAACCTTTTCGTGGCAGTTGAATTTAGTGCCTTTGTTGGTATTTTTAATTGTTCTTTGTTAATGTTAATGTTTTTTAAGTTCTGTTTAATACGTTTAAGATATAAATGACTGAATAACTTAAAAAAAATAATAAAAAAAATAAAACACAACAACCAGGGTGACCATACATCTCTAAAGTGAAAAAATTCCCATTTTTCACATTGTGTAAACCTTTAAGTGGCAATGTGTATATGGCGTGCCGTTATACCTACCTATATCAGCAAATCAGCTAACAGGAGTGTATTCAGTGTCGACTTACGACTTATGTGTTATCACGTTAGGATTATATCGCTTACCGTGCGTTGACAAGTAAACTGCGGCTGCTTACTGCATTAAATAAAGAACCGGAACACAAAACAGTGCTCACTTAAGCCTGATGTAACAAAATGCGCTCTGGACTTGGATTCAGAGCAAAACATATTAAAAAGTAAGTCTGTTTAATGGTACTGACCACTTGTTGTGTTAATTTAAACTTAATATCTTATTGCATTTGAAATCTTTAATTTATAATAAACAAGTAAGAAGGCTCTACTCGAGAAATCCCGACTTAACGATACCCTGATCCCTATACTTTACGCGTACAGTCAGTGCTTGCAAGTATGTGTCATTATTTTGTTAAATAATTCAAATGCTGTCTCAAAGTTTTTCAAATTTAAGATTTTGTTGTTATCGTTCCCATGTGTATATCGGAAACGGGAAGAGTTATCAAAAACTCGAATGTTCCAAATCTGCAGTTTCTAGCTCTTATAGTCTCTGAGATCGACGCGTTCACATACATACATACATACGGACAGACGGACATGGCTATATCGACTCGGCTGTTGATGTTGATCAAGAACATATATACTTTATAGGGTCGGAGATGCTTCCTTCTGCCTGTTACATACATTTGCACTAAACCATTATACCCTTTTTCCCATTTTTAATGGGATCAGGGTATAAATATATAGAGAAAAGAAAATAATACATTATTGTGTCGTTTTTACATATTTATTAAATATAAACTTTAAAATTACGGTTTCAATAATTTACACTTAGCTAAATAAATTTACAATAATTTATTACTAATTGGATTTGATATTGTACCTATTTTGTATTAATTTTGTTTTTAAAAAAGAGTTGCTTTTTTTTGCAGTATAGTCTTTCATTTTTTATCATTGTCAAGTTTAGTTTTATCCAGCGAAGACGAAACCATTCCGCCACCATTTGAAGGGTACAATTTTTCCAAGTAATTAAGTGATTCATTCAGAAACGTCTGAAAGTGGAAGATATTTGTTTTAAGAGAAATATAATAATATTACTAGAAAAAACAAGATTAGTGATGCTGCATATATCTACATGGAATATTCAAGTTGGATACTAAAAATAAGGAAGACTATCCCGTCCTGAGGTAAAAATAATGCGAAAGCCTTATGTTATTAGTCCATGTTTAACGTCCAGACAACATATGGGTAGCCAAAGAGAATGTTATATACCAACAGTGAAAAATAGCACGCCCTCTTTCTTAACAAAAGGGACTTAACCTCTAAAGTAGCTCGTGGGGAAATAAGCCCTTCTGCTGGGCCCTTCCTTGGGTAGGGCATTAATGACCAATTGAACAAGTTTTAAATGACTAAACACCATTTTAACACAAACCATAAAATAAACGCATTTTGCATTTAAATTCTTTATGCTAACGTCCCTGTATTAAAAATATATACATTAATAATTTCAATGAGCTTAATTGAATATTACAAAAGAGGGTAAATCACGTATTATTATTGTTTGTCTTTTTGTATTTTACCATTCACACAAGGACACATGCAGCCGTTTTGTCATCGGCATCAACAAAATTTTTAATAACATACAAATTTATTTCATTTCAAAATGAAAAAAAATGTATGGTTAAAATTAATTGATAAATTGGCATATAATTACTTTTTATTTTCTAAAAGAATTTTTCTTTCAGCCATGCAATCAAAATAAAATAACCAGCCCACCAATTTTACATAAAAAATTTAAAAAATTTTAATTTAGTTTGCTAGTTCTTTATAAGGCAACCTTAAATTACAAGAAGAGTAAGGAAAATACATTGATATGTGTTCATGCTTCGAAATAAGTATTGGGCATTTAGCATAAACAGACAGTGCCAAATACATACAACAAACCATGAGCAGTCTATAATCAAAGCAAAAACTAATTCAAATATGGCAACAGATCGAGAAGTATGAGCGAAGAAACGATAATCAAACACAAGCATTAAGAGGTATTGCACGTCTGGACTTTAAGTTAACAGTTGGAGGGCGTGCTTTTTCCACTCATGGTACATTACATTCTCTTTGTGGGTAGCGGCCGTGCTTATTGATGTGGCCCCTTATATTACTTACGCGATTGCATGTTGGAATACTTGTTCCATTAATAAACAAGTAAGAAGGATCTAGTCGAGAAATCCCGACTGGACGATACCCTGAACCCTATAATTTACGCATACAGTCGGTGCTTGCCAGTATGAATGTGTGTGTACAGCATGCTTTACTTAATTTCAATGTTCCATATCTCCGGCGTTTCTCAATCGATTTTAATAAATTAAAATCAGAGATTGTCATTATGTTTAATGTTATTCGTTTAATGTTCCAAACGCCATCTCAAAGTTTTCCAAATTCTAGATTTTCTTGTTATCGATCACATGTTTATATCGAAAACGGTAAGAGTTATCGATAATCGAAAACAAACTTGTACTGCCTAGGGTCTAGGCGAGCTAATGTGCCAAATCTGGAAACTCGCGTCTGTTAGATCGACGCGTTCATACATACGGACGGAAGGACAGACGGACATGGCTATATCGAATCGGCTGTTGCTGCTGATCAAGAATAAATACACTTAACGGACATTAGAGAAAATAATGACAATCTGTGAAATGTTTAGAGAAATCGTGTGTGTGCACGCGTTGAAAGAATATGCCTGCACTACTACGGTTCGGTAAGATGACTAAAATTGTATCTTTATCATCTCTGGTTTTTCTCAACCGATTTTGAATTATATTATTTTGGCGATAGTTTTTAAAAAAAGTTACTCGCTTTTGAAATTCAAGTTATAAAACAGGATGAAAAAAATCGGTAATTTTGAAAAAATTAATCTGCCTATGGTTGATGTTTATATATAAGGTAGATATATATAATCTGCCATCTGCCCTCATATATATATATATATATATATATATATGATGAAAAACATCGGTAATTTTGATATAAATTATGATTTAATATATATATATATATATATATATATATATATATATATAGAACTAGTGGGATTCGACCCTTCTCGTGTTCTTCTCTCACTTTTCAACCAAAGGCTCCACTCGGTTTGGCTCGATCCGCAATTCGATTCCCCTGAAGTCTAGACCATTATAGCATTTATCAGTAAAAGCTGGTCATCGGAAATCATTTCAATGCTTACCTGAAAAGCATGCAGCACAGCTATTATTGCAGGGGAGCCAAATCCGTGCGTTATCAAGGAAAAGTGAGTTAAGTGCCTTTGCATTGAAGGCTCTAATAAATGTTGGGACCTTGTTCCAAAATGCGTAGTTCGATCTTGACTCAATATTTGCATCAACTCCTTTGTTATCTGGAAAATTATTAATATAAAATACAAATGAACGCATTGCAACATAAGTTGGAAGAAGCCAATCATACATTATTATTAATTATTATTGAATTACAAACAAGGACTCTTAAAGGCAATCATTTTCCACGCGGACGCATGCAGATACCTACTATTGCATACATACACTTAGTTTTACATGTTATTTTAATTCATCACATTTCGAGTGATTAATTTACTTAATTGACGTAATTTTGGGGCCTATTCTAAAGGCCCCTGGATTTACAATTATCGTTTATCCAAATTGACCAACTACATAAGTTAAAAGTACTAGCTATATTAATTAATTTATTTCCGTTTTTATACCCTGATCCCATTAAAAATGGGAAAAAAGGGTATAATGGTTTTGTGCAAAAGTATGTAACAGGCAGAAGGAAGCATCTCCGACCCCATAAAGTATATACATACATTCTTGATAAGCATCAACAGTCGAGTCAATATAGCCATGTCCGTCTGTATGTATGAGCCAACCGATCTCAGAGACTACAAGAGCTAGAGACTCCAGATTTGGAACTTAAGCTCGTCTCATCCCTAGGCAGTACAAGTTTGTTTCCGATTTTCGATAACTTCTCCCGTTTTCGATATACACATGGGATCGATAACAACAAAATCTTGAATTTGGAAAACTTTGAGACGCCATCTGAATTATAAAGCAAAATAATGACAATCTGTGAAAATTTTGAAATCGGTTAAGAAACACCGGAGATATGGGACATTGAAGTTGTGTATGCAGTATGCAGTATGCGCTATGCATAGATATCCCGACTAGAGCCTTCTTACTAGTTATACCCTGATCCCATTAAAAATGGAAAAAAGGGTATAATAGTTTTGTGCAAATGTATGTAACGGGCATAGGGAAGCATCTTCGACCCCGTTAGCCATATATATTCTTGATCAGCATCAACAGCCGAATCGATATAGCCATGCCCGTCCGTCCGTCTGTCTGTCCGTCCGTGTGTATGAACGCGTCGATCTCAGAGACTATAAGAGCTAGAGACTCCAGATTTGGAACTTAAGCTCGCCTAATCTCTATGCAGTATAAGTTTGTTTCCGATTTTCGATAACTCTTCCCGTTTCCGATACACACATGGGATCGATAACAACAAAATCTTGAATTTGAAGATTTGAAATGACATTTGACATTGAATAATCAAACAAATAATGAACGTTTGTGAAATTTTTATTGAAATCGGCTTAAAAGCACCGGAGATATGGGACATTGAAGTTGAGTGTGCAGCGTACACACACACACACACACACACATACTTGCAAGCACTGGCTCACTTAAGCTTTCGGCAGTGCAAGTTTGTTTCAAATTATTCATCCCGTTTCCGAAATACACATGGAGTCGATAGCAATAAAATCTTTAATTTGGAAATCTTGGAAATGGCTTTTTAAACTATAGACGAAATATTGAGAATTTTTATTGAAATCCGTTAAGAAACATAAACATCGAACATTCAAGTTATGTCAAGTACAACCTACGCGAACACACAAACATACATACATACTTGCAAGCACTACCTGCACGCGTAAGGGATTTTTCGACAAGAGACATCTAACTTGTTTACTTTAATAAATCTGCACCGCCTTCATTCATTGCACCACGATGAATTATACTCTGATACCGAAGGTAAAGAGTCAGTTGCGTCCGACTTTAACGTTTACATTTTTTATAGAACATGTTTAGCATGTAATTACATAAGAGTTTTTATACGCTGAACCCATCGAAATGGGTAAAAAGAGTATAATGGTTTTGTGCAAAAATCTAACAGGCAGAAGAAAGTATCTCCGACCCCATATGTATTCTGGATCAGCATTAACAGCCGAGTCAATTTAGCCATGTTCGTCTGTCCTTCCGTCCATTTGTCCGTCCGACTGTATGACCGCGTCGATCTAAGAGACTATAAAAGCTAAAGACTTCAAATTTGGAATATAGGGTAAGGTTCAGGGTATCGTCTAGGCGGGGTTTTTCAAATAGAGCTTTTTTACTTGTTATACTCTGATACCGAAGGTACAGTAAAAAGCAAATATCTGTGTCCACGTGATTGAAAAAGATGAGAAAAAGAGTGCAAATTTGGATGGTATTGGTACGCCCACAAGGAGAAAATGAGCTGAAAATCAATATGATATTTGGTAACGACAAAGGTCGTCATTAAAATTTTTGACGCCATTTCCGTTGCAAATCGTAAAATCGAGAATGCATGTATCTTTCGCAGTTTTTATGCTTCACACAATAATTTAAAAATCGTACACTGGGTTGGAATGCTTACATGCTATTCGACTCAATAACAATTTAAGAAGGTTAAATTTTCATTTTATTTCACTAATATTATATTATATTATTTTTCACATGTATTATATTACTATATATTCAAAGAGAAAACTCACCTTTTTTCGATGTTGACTTTAAAAAACTTTAGTTCATTTTCTTTACTAGGTGAGGCACATTAAATAAGGAACGCAGAGAAAAAAGACTTAAAAATGAGTAAGGCTCTAATTAAGAAAGCTTGACTAGGACCTATCCTGAACCCATGACCGTTTATGCGTACGATCATATTTTGCACTACTGCGCTGTTGCTATAGCAGCACATTTAGGTGCATAAGTCTCAAGGGACACGGAACAATTATGTTAGTTCATTTAAAAATTTAAAACATAACTAGAACCAGTAAGGCCAAGCCCACAAGTAACACAAACTAAATACAATAGATAGTGTTGTGATTCTTTATCGAAAATACTTACTTGTTGAGAGTGAAGTATAATCTCTTTCCGCCGATACGAATCCTGAGGTTCCGTTTGATGGCGCACTATGTATTCTGCCAATTGCCTAGCCGGAAACTCAGTTTCGCAAACAAAATGAAAGTCTTTGGCCAAGTGCGTTGCTTCACCCTCAACTAAAGATGTGAGCAGTGTTACGTTGGCTGCTTTTCGCCTTCCGGCCGGTAAGTTCAGTCCAATTTTCTCAAGCTTTTCTCTTAGTAGCCGGCCTCCATTTTTACTTTTCGCCCTATTAATGAAATATGTATATGTTTTAAGATTTTTTCTGATAGGTAAACCAGGCAGGTAAAAACCGACAATTCAATTTCAATCATAATAAAGCTTAGGTATGCTACAATTTAAAAAAAAATTAAGTAAGAAGACTCTAGTCGAGAAATCCCACCTAGAAGATACCCTGAACCCTATAACTAACGCGTACAGTCAGTGTTTATATGTACACATTGCCACTTAAAGGTTTACACAAAGTGAAAATATTTGATATTTTCACTTTAGAGCTATATGGTCACCCTGGTTGTTGTTTGTTATTTTTTTTATTATTTTTTATAAGTAATTCAGTCAATTATATCTTAAACCTATTAAACAGAACTTAAAAAACATTAACATTAACAAAGAACAATTTAAAATACTAACAAAGGCACTAAAATCAACTGCCACGAAAAGGTTTACACACCTACGTTTTTGGTGCATTTTCGTTGTGGAATTCATATGTACAGTTACTTTTAATTAAATTAAAAATGCGCAGATCTATAAAAGTCCAAATTTTTTTGGCCAGATCACTTGAGAATGAGATGAAGAATGATTGTGGAATCACAATATCTCGCGAATGTGGCCAAAAAAATGTTTTGGTACCTACCCAAAAAAAAAACGGCGCCAGCTCTTGAAAACCAATGATATTACACCGACTGTACAGCTCGAGGTTAAGGGTAGGTACTTAAAATGGATATAGGGCACATTCGCGAGTTATGGTGATTCCACAATCATTCTTCATTTCATTGGCAAGCGATCTGCGCAAAAAATTTGGATTTTTATGGATCTGCGCATTTTTAATTTAATTAAAAGTAACTGTACATACGAACTTCATACGAATTTTACAACGAAAATGCACCAAAAACGTAGGTGTGTAAACCTTTTCGTGGCAGTTGAATTTAGTGCCTTTGTTAGCATTTTTAATTGTTCTTTGTTAATGTTAATGTTTTTTAAGTTCTGTTTAATGGGTTTAAGATATAAATGACTGAGTTACTTATAAAAAATAATATAAAAAATAAAAAACAACAACCAAGGTGACCATATAGCTCTAAACTGAAAATATCAAATATTTTCACTTTGTGTAAACCTATAAGTGGCAATGTGTATGTGTGTATATACGCATATACAGCATACTTCTCTTAATTTCAATGTTCCATATCTCCGGTGTTTCTCAACCGTTTTCAATAATGTCATTTTTTCTTCAAATCCCGTCTCAAAGTTTTTAAAATTCAAGATTTTATTGTTATCGATCACATGTTCATATGAAATGAAATCGGTTAAGAAACACCGGAGATATGGGACATTGAAGTTGAGTCAAGTATGCAGTGTGCGCGAACACACACACACACATACTTGCAAGCACTGACTGTACGCGTGAAGTATAGGGATCAGGGTATCGTCTAGTCGGGATATCTCGACTAGAGCCTTCTTACTTGTTACCTTTGTTATAGAGACAAAACAATATCATCATGTGTATTGTAGTTTATATTAATGTTGAATTTAAAATTTTTTTCAAAAAACTCACCTTCTTAGAACACCACCCAATAAAGACGCGTTCAAGCACTCGGGTGGTGACAATCTACGCTGGACTTCCGCAATTGTCACCTTATACTTAGATGTACTTGACAATAGACTGAGTCTACCAGGGACTGCACAAAACACTTCACTTGGCGAACCCGAACCTATGCTTCCAGCCTCCTTTCCACTTTTCATGCCTGTGAAAAAATCAGACAATTCACATTGAGCTAAAAATATGTATTTACAATATAGTTGTAAATATTTTAAGAATTGTGCATAGTGTTTGGAAAAAAATGTTTTTCTTTGTGTTTATGTTTTGAAATTGAAAAGTGTGAACACAGCATGCATGGATCAATTTACAATAATCCTGCCAATTAGAGAGCCAGCTTCAATTTCATCATACATTCAGGGGTAGTTATGTATTGTTGTATATTGTTTGTGGTGCCTCCTTAAACACTCCGCCTATCCAAAAATTAACTGAAGATAAAAACAGCACCCTTTTTAAGAAAGTGTTTCAGCTCAGAATCCGGGATTTAAGACCTAACAATAAGCTTGCAAGTTTACTTCCGCACTAAAAGATAGCTAGCTTGAGATTTTACCTTACGGTTAGTCCTCACTTAGGGAACGTCAAAAATTCTACAATTATTTACCACAAACATTAATCAAGCAAACATTTTATGATAATTGCAAAAACCTTTCAAATGTATTATATGTATGAGGATATGAATACTGCGTCATACTCAATAAAATGAATATCGAGGGTATGAACGCATCGATTTCGGATGTACACATGTTACCAGTATCAATCAGATTAAGAATTTTAGCAATTGCATTAGAAACTAGTACTTTAGTTCTTAATACAAAATATATAATACAAAATAATGAAAAGATTTTTTTACCGCAAATACGAAGTTTTATTGAAATCAGACTATCTTCAGATCGAGCATTCTCGACTAAAGCCTTACACGTTTCATCATATCATAAAAGGCTGATGTCATACCAACGGACGAACATGGATAGATACATTTTTTTCTTTCACTTTTTAATTTCAATAATTTTTCCTATTTTCCATACGATATAAAATATATCAAATATCCGGTCATGCGAAAAATCGGTAATATTACTAGCCAATATTCGTTTAAAATAAGAATTAAATTATATATATTATAAATTTTTAACTTTGCTTTTTCCTTTGTTTAGAAAGTCCACACAATAAACATAATTCAAAGATTAAAAAAATATATGCTTTGTTTAATTAATAAAAAAATAAATAAGAACTTACTTTTTATTAGAGGTAAGTCTGACATAAAAGCTACATTGTCATCAAGAGCAGGAGCTTGGACTTCATCAACGGCATTCTGCAACGCTTGATGCAAGGCTATAGATTCATGTTCATGGCCGAGTCTTGTGCCGTGTGCTGCCCCTGAGGATATTGCACTGCCGTAATCACTTCTTCTTTCCGTATAAGGAAACCCATGGGATAGTTGAGTCTATGGGAATTAAATTAGTAAATGAAATTTTTAATATTTAAAAAATTTAAAACAAACAAACGGGCCTAAATAATACTACTTTTATGCAAAAAAGCATGCTATCAGATCATAATTTTTGACTATGATTATTGATAAAAAGCATGAATAATTCAATAAACTGGATTGCAGTAAACACAATTGTTAGGGAGACGAGTGTGCTAACCCAGTAAGATGGAAAAACAAAATCAATAGTTGATTGTGCTTGTGTGCTTCCACCAATATGCAAAGTTTTTATTTTATTTTACAGAAATGTCATGATTTTTATATAAGAACATTTTAAAAAGTACAGTTAAAAACAAGTAAGAAGGCTCTAGTCGAGATATCCCGACTAGACGATACCCTGATCCCTATACTTCACGCGTACAGTCAGTGCTTGCAAGTATGTGTGTGTGTGTACGCAAGTACTGCATACTGCATACACAACTTCAATGTCCCATATCTCCGATATTATCCGATTTTAATAAAAATTTCACAGATGGTCATTTTTTTGTTTTATAATTCAAATGCCATCTCAAATTTTTCCAAATTCAAGATTTTGTTGTTATCGATCCCATGTGTATATCAGAAACGGGATGAGTTATAGAAAATCGAAAACAAACTTGCACTGCCTAGGGATTAGGCGAGCTTAAGTTATAAATCTGGCGTCTCTAGCTCTTATAGTCTCTGAGATCGGTTGGCTCATACATACAGACGGACATACAGACGGACAGACGCACATGGCTATATCGACTCGACTGTGGATGCTGATCAAGAATATATATACTTTATGGGGTCTGCTTCCTTCTGCCTGTTACATACTTTTGCACTAAACCATTATACCCTTTTTCCCATTTTTAATGGGATCAGGGTATAAAACAATCATGATATAGGAAGGATAATCGAGGTATAAGTAAAAACAAGTAAAAAAGTTTGAGTCGGACACAACCAACTGCGGCATACTTTGATATCAACATAAAAACGGGTGGTTACAAGAAAGAACAAGCTGTGAAGAAATTTCGTGTTGAAGCAGGCAATAGCCGAGCCAATCCCAGTGTTTAGGGAAACATGTACATATTTGTTCTGCCCTTATGAATGTACGCAAGTGGTACATAGGATACGCCTCTTTAGCCGACGACAAAGGAAATCCAGCTGTGGTTGCACAGAAGCACTGTTTGTTAAGTACACGCAAAAGTTTGCGACTACCCTGCTTAATGCTACGCATACATGCAAATGTTAAACATACATACATACATGGTTGTATATCTGTAAGCCCTTTTACTTTTTGGCTAAAGAATTTTTGTTGCTGCTTTCAAAGATGTTTTAACAAAATCCCAAGAAAATTTGTTAAATTCTTCGCAGCATTTTATTCATAATGCACTTGAATGGAATTCGAAATACCATAACTTTGTCAATAGTTGTAAGAATGGAAATTTCAAATGCCAACAATGCGTTTAGCTTTTTGAACGCCTAAGAAAAACAAAACGGGACTTTAGTTATCTTTTTGACGTGGAACATTCAATACTCTAACCGATAATTATAATTATTATAAAGAACAACTGAACATGGCAGACGTACGTTGCAATGACTTACATGTTCTTCTTATTTCTTGCAACTAAGTTTTTCTTTACTTTTTATACCCTGATCCCATTAAAAATGGAAAAAAGGGTATAATGGTTTTGTGCAAAAGTATGTAACAGGCAGAAGGATGCATCTCCGACCCAATAAAGTAAATATATTCTTGATCAGCATCAACAGTCGAGTCGATATAGCCATGTCCGTCTGTCCGTCCGTCTGTCTGTCTGTATGTATGAGCCAACCGATCTCAGAGACTATGAGAGCTAGAGACTCCAGATTTGGAACTTAAGCTCGCCTAATCCCAAGACAGTACAAGTTTGTTTTCGATTTTCGATAACTCATCCCGTTTCCGATATACACATGTGATCGATAACAACAAAATCTTAAATTTGAAAAACTTTGCGACGGCGCTTAAAACTTTAAACAAAATAATGAAATTCTATGAAATTATTGAAATCGGTTAAGAAACACCGGAGATATGGGACATTGAAGTTGTGTATGCAGTATGCGCGCAGACACACACACATACAAGTTTGTTTTCGATTTTCGATAACTCATCCCGTTTCCGATATACACATGGGATCGATAACAACAAAATCTTGAATTTGGAAAACTTTGCGACGGCGTTTAAAACTTTAAACAAAATAATGAAAATCTGTGAAATTATTGAAATCGAATAAGAAACACCGGAGATATGGGACATTGAAGTTGTGTATGCAGTGTGCGCGGGGACACACACACATACTTGAAAGCACTGACTGTACCTGTGAAGTATAGGGATCAGGCTATCGTCTAGTCGGGATTTCTCGACTAGAGCCTTCTTACTTGTTAATTTAACCCTGATCCCATTAAAAATGGGAAAAAAGGGTATAATGATTTTGTGCAAATGTATGTAACAGGCAGAAGGAAGCATCTCCGACCCTATAAAGTATATATATTCTTGATCAGCATCAATAGTCGAGTCGATATAGCCATGTCCGTCTGTCCGTCCGTCTGTCTGTCTGTATGTATGAGCCAACCGATCTCAGAGACTATGAGAGCTAGAGACTCCAGATTTGGAACTTAAGCTCGCCTAATCCCTAGGCAGTACAAGTTTCGATTTTCGATAACTCTTCCAGTTTCCGATACACACTTAGGATCGATAACTACAAAATCTAGAATTTGCAAAACTTTGAGATGCCATTTGAATTATAAAGCAAAATAATGACAATCTGTGAAAATTTGATTGAAATCGGTTAAAAAACACCGGAGATATGGGACATTGAAGTTGTGTATGCAGTATGCAGTATGCGCGTACACACACACACACATACTTGCAAGCACTGACTGTACGCTTGAAGTATAGGGATCAGGGTATCATTTAGTCGGGATATCTCGACTAGAGCCTTCTTACTTGTTTTTCATATGTGATAAACAAACAAAACAAAAGTTAAATAAACAAAGCGCCTACATTTTTCATCGGTTGGCTTGGAATAATACTTTGATGTATTGTATATTTTTTGCTATAAACATCTTAACCATAAACTTTCCATTAAGTAAAAAGTATGATTTATTGTTTATAAACTTAAAGATTACGCAAAAAAGAAATGTAAGTTGGTTAGTGTGTTAGTGCAAGGATATATTTAACTAAAAGTATATTTGTAGGTAATTATATTGTCAAAAGTAAATTCTTCATAATACAAAGAATATTATTCTGACAATAATGTTTCTATGTAAATATTTAGAAAAAGTTCAGTTTTAAGAATATAGGTTACCATGGAATTTTACGATATACTTACAACATGGCCCTGTAAATCGTCCCTATGTGTTCTATGAATTCCCAGTTGATCCTGTGTGGATCTAAGGCCTGCCAACTGGTTGTAGTGATGAAGAGGGGCATGGTGCAATGAAGAAAGCGGTTGACCGTAGGGATCCGTTCCCAAGTACTCGAGAGGTCCATGATTCTGAAGAAAGCCAGAAATCTAAACTATGTTGGAAATGATACGTCCAACTGCTGTGGCACCACATTTGAAGCACTTACCTGTTGTTGGGGAGGGCTTTGAGCGGAGTGGTGAAAAGGTGGCGGAAAGTATGGGGGCTGAAAATCGGACTGCAGTGATTGATGATGCATGGTAGCCGTCGACCCATGAGTTCCGCTGTGTCCACTGTGACCGGAGGTTGGTCCACCCCTTCCCGAGTGTCCTCCCGAATGTGTTGTGTAAGCCGGACTACTACTAGATAGACCCAAGCTTCCATGGCCACTAAGTCGTTCCTGTAGATGAAAAACGTTTTTTACATTAATAAATAAGCAGCAAGAAAAACTTAATAAATATATTTAAAAAAAAAGAGAAATACAGTTTAGCGATTAAGGGAATTACCACTAGTTAAGAAGATTTTTGAACTAGGATCTGCGTTTAATGTTTTTTGGGATTCGGATTCAAATTTATTCGGAAATCAATTTTATATGATCTTATCTTATTTTTGTATTTACAAAAATATTTTGCTTTTCTGTTTTAGTAAAGATGTGCTACATGCTTATGTATGTCAAGTCATTTCTAATGTAATAACTTTTTCTCAAAATTTAAAAAAATTGTTAGTTTATACATTTGTTACAGTGTAATACAGGATATTTCCATAGTTGGAAAAATACAGATCTTAAATAGTGTAATGTTTCTTTGTTTGTATGTTTCTTTGCAAACTCGTTTCTCAGAATTTGCGTTTTCGAGCTAAAACTTTGTTCAGTGTCTTCCTTTTTGCTGCAGATATATAAGTTTCTAAGCATTGGCCACATCGGTCAACTGCCATCACTGCTATTCAAGTGCAAGATATGTCATAAAGTTTTAGTGTAGAATAAAAGTTAGCTTTGAAAGTATTAACAATTTTTCGCGTGAATAAGAAATCAATAATAAAAAAATTTATTGTGATTATATATCATATTGGTAATCTGTAAAATGTTCATCAATCAAATCGGTAAGGAAAATCCGACATTTTACATGTTTGGTGGTAAAAATAAAGTGAAAAATGTAGAATAAGCGTAAAAAACACTGTCTTTCGAAACTAACGCAAATAATTAAGGCATCTTGACGAAACGTTCAAGCGAATCATTGAGCCGTAGATATGTGTCAAAATATGCCATAATTTGTATAAAATCGTGAGGCGACTTTATCTTAAATGGCATATTGGGCACAAGCCAGGAAGCAAAGAATAAATCCTTGCAAATCGCTGCATATCCAGAAATGGAAACTTGTGTTTTTTAATGATTTTTAATCATCGGCAAAATAAGAACACACAAACTAATATAACATATAACAACTGTAAGCAACATAAGCTTTAGAAATAAAACATTACTATTTACTGTGCTATTTACGCCTTTTTTTTGCCCAATGTGTGTACAAATAAAAAATTTTTTTTCTTAAAGTTGCAAACAAATTAATTTTTAATAAAACAGCTTTCACCAGAAAGCAGAAGAAAAGCTTTTTCTTGCCTAATTTGACATTTAGAAAAATTCCAGAAACTAGAAATACCTCAGGAATACCTGAACCCATTAAAAATGGGTTAAATGGTTTTTGCAAAAGCATGTAACAGGCAGAAGGAAGCATTTCTTACCCCATAAAGTGTATATATTCTTGATCCGCATCAAAAGCCGGTATAGCCATGTCCGTTCGTCCGTATGGATAAACGCGTCGATCTCAAAGACTATAAGAGCTAGAAACTGCATATTTGGAACATAAGCTCGCCTAATCCCTAGGCAGTAGACGTTTGTTTCATATTTGCGACAACTCTTCCCGTTTCCGATATACACAAGTAATCGGCAACAATAAAATCTTGAGATGGCTTTAGAAACATTGAACGGAATTATAACAATCTGTGATTTTGATTTATTGAAATCGGTTGAGAAAAACCGGAGATATGGAACATGAAAATTGAGTAAAGTATGTTGTATATGCGTTTCCAAACACACACACAAACATACTTGCAAGCACTAGCTGTACGCGTAAGGTATAGGGGTATCGTCGGGATTTCTTGACTAGAGCCTTTAAAATAGCTCTATTGAAGACATAGGATAAGCTAGTGTGAAATTCAAAATCTAATTTTCGATTTATTAAACTTCATAAATAACACACACACACGTACATGAATAACATGTTTACCATTTATTTTAAGATTAGAATTTAGGCACTTGTATTATTTGCAGTCTCGAAACTATCCGACATTGTCAAGGTATTTTGACGTCGGTCTGTTCGAAAATTTTTAATATGGAAATTCGCTAATACAGTTGTTACATGAATATTGATTTTGAAATTTTTTTTTAGTTTTACTCACTTGAATTTCAATGACGGCAGGCATATCCACATAAGATAAAGTCATATTATCATACTGTATTTTCAGCGTTATTTAAAGGGAGGTAAATAAATATTTTGCTTCTTTTTTTTCTCCAAAAGAAAATATTGGAGTTGATTAATGAACTGCTAAAATTATGTTTTTAATATAAATCACAAAAACTATTAAGATTCAAAAAATTCATTCAAATCCTTGCCTTTTGTTTTACAATAAATATAATTTGTATTTTAAAGTTTTTAACAGTACGATTTGTAAGTACAGCAACGATGAAATAGTTTACAAACAATTTCGAACCGACGGCGAAGACAACGACGACAGCTACAAGAGCGACAGCAGTCCGCGCAAGTCAAAAACGAAATGAAAACTGGTCGCAGTCGTGTACTGACAGGGCAGCATCAGCGCCAGTTAGAACAGCAAAAGCAACAAAAGAAGTATTCTAACGCCGGCGATGCCAGCTTCGCGTCGTAGCGGCTGTCATATCCGTCGGATAATCTTAAATTCGCCATTCAGAGCAAAGTACAAGTTCTTGAAACGCCATCATGTCCATAATTCAAAAATACATCTCATAAAAAAATGTCTTTTTTTTTTAGACCAATGAAATACATATATTTGAAATTTATTTTATTTTTCTGTCAAAAATTATGTTAAAATAAATAAGTTAAACAAAAATTAGTCAAAAATAATAAATATCATTTAAGCACAACGTTTAAAATAAAATATGTTATCATTAAAATGTAAACTTTTTTACAATACAACTTATAATGGTTACGGTCCCTGGTATACATTTTTGATCTTTCCCTTTGTGTGAGGGCGTCGATCTCGGAGACTATTAGTTAAGTTCTTGTAAACCACGAGCAGATGAAGTTTGTTTAAAAATATCGACACCTCTTCCCGCTTTCAATATACACATGTTCTCTGATAATAAAACCCTATATTTTAAAAATTCCAATGCGATTAAAAAGCTTTAACATAATATAATATTAATCAGAGGTCAAACTTTTGATAAAGAAACGCCGAAGATGTAAAGTATTAGCTTCCACTAGCAAGCCCAAGCATACGCATGCATACAAACGATTACATACAAACAATGGTTGTAGGAAATAAAATGAACTTCTAATTGAGTCTGCTCGACTAAAGCCTTTAAATTTTTTTTGTTTCGACCATTTGAATGAAATTTTTGTACGTCATTCAAATGGTCGATCGCTAAGTTTGTGTCAATTTATATACTATTAGGGACGAATCGTTATGAATGTACACAGCTTGTGCACAGCTTGTATTTTTCTACACATACTATGAAAACTGTCAATGGTTTCTGATATGAAAAGCCATCGACACATCCTGCTTCGCATATCCATAGAAAATGGCGGATGAATAAGCTATAAAATAAGTCAACTACAAAGCCCTTTATTGTGTTGTTATTCAAAACTGCTTTTGTAAGTTTGGAAATTGTTTGCCACATTGCATTTAACTTGGGTAAGTATTAATCTGTTTATTTTTTTTTTATTTTTACATGACCAGAAGCTACATTTACAATCAATAAAATCGACAACATAAAAAATAAGACCAAATGTTTTGAAAAGCTAGAAGTGACGTTTCCAAAAAAACGTGCCTCAAAAATTTCAGATCCAAGTTTACTCTTCTGCTCTTTAGCCCCCAAGCAATTTAGAATGGAAAACGCTTATTTCTCTAAAGTTATTCAACTAGAGATACTTAATTTGGTGGCAATGTAACTGGTAACGTACCTAAAGATCTGCATAAAAACATTTGTGAAAACATTTTATACAGATTTTTACAAGGCATATATTTGTTATACCTTGAACGCCTAAAATGAGTAAAAAGGGTTTAATGGTTTTGTGCAAAAGTATGTAACAGAAAGTCGATTTGGTGAAGTCCGTCTGCCCTTCTGTCTGCCTGTCCGTTTGTCTGAACGTAAGATCGCGTCGATTTGGTGACAAAGATCTGCATCCAAAAATTGGATGGCACGCTGTATCACTTACAGTTTTTAAGCTACATACACTAAATTTGTTGGCAAAATATCTTGTCAATAGCGTACAATGTTGAATAGTAATTAACGTTTGCGTCACGCCCAATAACCATTGTACTGGCCCCAGAATTTAGCCCCGTTATAATTTGTTTTTTTTTATACCCTCAACCCATTAAAAATGGGTAAAAAGGTTATAATGGTTTTGTGCAAAAGTATGTAACAGGCAGAATGAAGCATCTTCAACCCCATAAAGTATATACATTCTTGATCAGCATCAAAAGCCGAGTCGATATAGCCATGTCCGTCTGTCTGTCCTTCCGTCCGTATATATGAACGCGTCGATTTCAGAGACTATAAGAGGCAGAGACTATAGACTTGAAACATAAAATCGCCTAGCTCCTAGGCAGTACAAGTTTATTTTCTCCCGTTTCCGATATACACATATCGATAACAAAATCGTGAGTTTGCAAAATTTCGAGACGGAGTTTGAAACATTAAAAAATATAATGACCATCTGTTGAGAAACACCGGAGATAGGGTACATTGGAATTAAGTGAAATATGCTTGCAAGCACTGACTGTACGCGTTAAGTATAGGGTTCAGGGTATCGTCTAGTCGGGATTTCTCGACTAAAGCACAGGTACTGGTTTTGTCCGGCTTTGTAAACCTTTTTATAGATTCTTCAACGAAATATTTAAATTTATGCATAAACTTTAACCTAAAACAGTAAAGTTTTGCAATTTTTATTTGATTTGCTGAATTGTAAAATCTGTTATAGAAACCAAAAAATCTCCAATTTGAAAAACTTTATTAAAGAAATTTTGTGAAATCTTTGTTTTCTTTTTGTATATAAATTTATATATGCATTTGTATTCCAAAAATTTTAATTATTTCGTGTTTAGTTAGTTAAGTGTTAAGTTATTCAAATTTAAGACTTTCTTACTATCGATAACATGTGTGTTATCCGAAATAGGATAAGTTATCAACATTTTAAAGTAAACTTGTTCTGTCTACGGTATTGGAAAGTTAATTTTCAAAATCGGAAGTCCCTGGCACTTAAAGTTCCTGAGATCAATGCGTTCAAACAGACGTTATCCAAACGGACACAGGTGTGAAAAATGTGTATAGTCTAAAGGGAACATTATACCTTTTTATACCCTGATCCCATTAAAAATGGGGAAAAGAGGTATAATGGTTTTGTGCAAAAGTATGTAACAGGCAGAAGGAAGCATCTCCGACCCCATAAAGTATATATATTATTGATCAGCATCAACAGTCGATATAGCCATGTCCGTCTGTCTGTGTGTATGTACGAATGCGTCGATCTCAGAGACTATAAAAGCTAGAGACTCCAGATTTGGAACTTAAGCTCGCCTAATCAGAAAATCTTGAATTTGAAAAACTTTAATACATTTAAGGATTTAAAACATTAAGCAGAATAATTACAATCTGTGACATTTTTATTAATATCGGTTGAGAAACACCGGAGATATGACATTGAAGTTGAGTTTGCAGTATACAGTATGCGCGCAGACACACACACATACTTGCAAGCACTGACTGCACGCGTAAAGTATCTTCTAGTCGGGATTTCTCGACTAGAGCCTTCTTACTTGTTTTTACTCATTTCATGGGTTCAGGGTATAACAAGAAGGCTCTAGTCGAGATATCCCGACTCGATGATACCCTGATCCCTATACTTCAAGCGTACAGTCAGTACAAGTGTGTGTGTACGCGCATACTGCATACACAACTTCAATGTCCCATATCTCCGGTGTTTCTTAGCTGATTTCAGATTGTGTTTATTTTGCTTTATAATTCAAATTGCATCTCAAAGTTTTCCAAATTCAAGATTTTGTTGTTATCGATCCCATGTGTATATCGCAAACGGGAAGAGTAATCGAAAATCGAAAACAAACTTGTACTGCCTAGGGATTAGGCGAGCTTAAGTTGCAAATCTGGAGTCTCTAGCTCTTATAGTCTCTGAGATCGACGCGTTCATACATACAGACGGACATGGCTATATCGACTCGGCTGTTGATGCTGATCAAGAATATATATACTTTATGGGGTCGGAGATGCTTCCTTCTGCATGTTACATACTTTTGCACAGAACCATTATACCCTTTTTCCCATTTTTAATGGGATCAAGGTATAAAAAGCATAAAAGCTGTTTGTAAAATAAGGGCGAATAATTCTGTGTATTCTTAATTAAAACCCACCTGAATGAGGATACTTTAGAAAAAAGCTAAGAAGGTAGTTTTAGCGTTACCAACCGCTATCAGAAGAATTAAAAGAAATAAGGTTTTATACCGCGTACAACCAATTTGAAATAAAACTTGAGAGTTGACAAAAAAAAGAGTTTTTGAAAGATTTATACCAATTTGATATAACTCAATTTATTCTCTTTGAAAACGTATGTTATGATATATAATTTTTCATTGATTGCAAAAAAATGGTTCATTGATTTATTATTGGTTTGGAATAACTTTCAAATTTAAATAACTAAAATTTTTTTGTTTAGTTATACTCTAATACTGATTATACTAGTATATACAGCGTTCAGTTTATATCGTACGTAAACCCAATTTTTGACGTTATTACTTTATTATGTATAAACATACATACTTTTGTCTGTTTGAGGACAATTTAAACTTATCGCTTAGGACTAAAATTAATGGAACCAAAACAATTCGTTTTTTTCTTGATTGGGCGTTAAATTCTTACAACCTGATGTACACTTATTTTTTACAATATATTTTTGCTTAATAAACTTAATGTGCTCTTTGAATTGTTTAAAGAGTTAGAGTCATACATACGTTTATACGTATGTAAACACAAGTATATACAAGTATATACGTAAATTGATCGTATATTATATATAAAGTTAACCGTAAAAAAAATATTTATTTTTGTATACTTAGTGTATTGGTCAGCGCGAGCTTGGCAATTGAGATCTGGACACGACTTTATTGTGGTTTTATAAATTAAAATAATTTTGATTGATTACTTTGGATTATCTTGTCATTTGCCAGCATCAAATAGAATATTTAACGACACTGATAAACCGGTTTGCGTTTGTTTTGTATGAGATTCAGCTTTTAGTTTGTTTTACTGAACAAATTTCATGCAGACCTCATGAAAAATGTGCGTTAGAGCTTGATCAAATCCTAAGCTACACGCTGACACCGGCTTACTTTGCAATATCTGCGAGCAAGAAAAATGATTTAAGACAGCTGTTGGTATCAAACAGTGTGCTCACCACAAATGACACACATATTAAATAACTGTATATTTAAGTTAAATTTTTAATCTTACATTGTTATTCCTTCACTTAATTTGTTTAAAAGTTTAAAAAGTTCTCTATCAATTAATATGATCAATCTTTTGCTATTTTAACATTTTCTATTCACGTAAAAAGATACCTAAACTAATCAACTTAACATCACAACAAAACCCACAAACAATAGCCTTCAATTTGATCGTTATATCCAACTGCCCACAATTACAAGGAAATTATTGGGATATTCGGTTGATTACTGGCGACGTGCATCAATAGTCTGCATTTAAGAATTCCGGGTAATGATCACCCACACCATCCCTTTAATTTAAAATTGGAATGTAAATTACTATTTACATTGGTTAAGATGTTATATAGAACCGCTCCTCTTAACAAAAAACCAACTTCTCAAGAAGACCTCTTATTGGGAGGTATTACTTTTCTTCAAGCTGAAGATTTTCATCAAACGCTACTTGTGGTGCTAAGAAACCAACACCGATAAATTAAATGCACTCTTAATTTTTGTATTTATTGATTGTCTTGCAAAATTTTAAACCTACAAGCCGGAACTCCTGCCTTAAAACAGTTAAATACCTTTATAGAATTTAGAATGTCGAAACTTAAAGCATAAAGATTTAGATTTAATTACATCTGTCCTATCTTCTTTAAAAAAAAAATAAATGCTAGAAACACCAAATTTGTTTCTTTTAAATTATTGATAGCTTTTAGGGTTTTCAATAAACAATTACTATATAAAACAATAAAATGTACATTTTCAAGATTTCGCCTTTAAAAATTTCACAAATTAATAAACTGTCAAAATTTTTATCAGTGCACGAAATATATGGAAGTTGTTATTGTTATTAAGAACACAAGTATGAACACAAAAATTGTTTGAGTCACCGAAGTTTTAGAAGAACTTTCTCGAATGAAGCTTATGTTAATAAGGTCCGACGGTGAGAGATAAGGCTTTCATGACTTGAAGCTTCTTATTTTTTTTTGAAATACATTAGGTACTAAGCTTAAATGAAGTGCAAAAGGTTCGGCGCGTAGATTTTGCATTATTCACTAATATTGAGAATTATGTTTTCGATCACATAAGCTTTTTGAACGTTGACTATTATCTGTCGTGAATATGCTGAAATTTAAAAATGTACACTGGTGGTCAATACTCCCAAAAAATAATTCAAGATATAAATAAATAAATTATAAAGGTACGAATGGTTGACTGGCTGGTTTATAAAGGTACAGGTAGACAGTGTGAAGCTGTTGAACAGGTCGAAATAGTTTCACCTCCACATCAAACGTGTGCAGAACGAAAGAAAAATACACACATACGTGCAAATGAGCACTACAAATGGTATTCTAATGAAATGCTATCCACTCGTCAATGATCAATTGTCATTAAAAGAGCTTTGACTCCGAACTACGTCTTTTCAATTGCCCAAGCCGTGTAAATCGCTAACCATATTGTTGTGGATTATATTTGACAATACAAATCATATATACAAGCTTATTCAATAACATATATAAGGTAAAGTTATAAAAAAAAAAACATTTAAAAAGGGAAATTTTTAATTAAACAAAACCAGCATAAATACTGGTGGTAAAGAGTCCATTTGCTTCGCCACAATAGTCCCATATCTTAAATGTAAAATGACCTCTTGTTCCCAAAATCAATGCATCACAATTAACAAACCATACTTCAAACTTAAAACAGGCAACTAGAAACATAACAAACAACTAAACATTACACGACCCAAGTCATCGCATTCCCCAAACACACACGCCGAAACAAACAGTTCAAGAATGTTTCTTGGTAGCACAAAATCGTACATGAACTACTTAAAACAAAAAAATTACCCTGAAGAACACTTAATCGCGTTATCACCACCGAATATAATATAACCTGTTGGTGCATAAGCGCTAAACTCAAATTTTAAACTTAACAAGTAAGAAGGCTCTAGTCGAGAAGTCCCGACTAGACGATACCCTGATCCCTATACTTTACGTGTACAGTCAGGGCTTGCAAGTGTGTGTGTGTACGCGCGTACTGCACACTCAACTTCAATTTCCCATATCTCCGGTGTTTCTTAACCGATTTCAATAAAAATTTCACAGATTGCCATTATTTTATCGAATATTTTTAAATCCGTTTTAAAGTTTTCCAAATTCCAGATTTTGTTGTTATCGATCCCATGTGTATATCGGAAACGGGAAGAGTTATCGACAATCGAAAACATACTTGTACTGCCTAGGGATCTAATCTGGATTCTCTAGCTCTTAAAGTCTCTGAGATCAACGCGTTCATACATAGGGACAGACGGACGGACAGGCGGACAAGACTATATCGACTCGTCTGTTGATGCTGATCAAGAATATATATACTTTATGGGGTCGGAGAAGCTTCCTTCTGCCTGTTACATACTTTTGCACAAAACCATTATACCCCTTTTCCCCATTTTTAATGGGATCAGGGTATAAAAATTAAGTTGTAAAAATTTGTTTACATACACTTTAAAGCATCATTGCCGTCACCATTGCCAACTAATCGCGATACAAAATCCACCACCGCAGAAAACAACAACGCACTTAGCGAAATAGCCAATAGCCCCTTCAAGAGTTCTAGCACGGAAAATACAAAGAAAATACTTCAAATACAGAATGTAACATAAAATATGTTAAGTTATCATTCGCTTTCCAAATACTCAAAGAATCCACAACCTGCAACACAGAATAATAAGTGACCATAAATAGTTCAATCACAACGAAAGTTAGAATCACCAACTTATTTAACCAAATTTTCAAAAGCCACATACCCCGATTCTAAAAAAACCATTCGTATCATGCCACTTCTCAAACCTTATAACATAGCATGAAACCTCGACAATATAATAGCAAAAAGAATCTGGTGGCTTGTCGGCTATAACAACTTCCTGAACCCCATCCAATTCGAATTAAAATTTTTTGTAGACTTTCATATAACAAAGTCTCTCGCAGCAAAGTAAACACACATCACTCATCAATATTAACTGCACAAGATCTTTCGACAGAGTAGATGTCACCTACTTCAAAAATTAAAAACTGACCCTAAAATAGGTCTACAAAATAAGAATGATTTTTTTAGTGAGGTATCGAAGTCCTTTTCGTTGAATTTTTAAGTGCTGAACATGATGGCGTTTCAGATTTTGCGTATTTGCAATCTTAAGTTTAAGCTAAAATCGTTAACTATAAGGTCCATATTGATCAAACCATAAAAAAAATCGTTTCGCCGTGCTGGTTACAAATACAAATGTTCGCACCGGTCCGCAACCATTTAAAACATATAAAGCAGTCATTTTGGAACCTAAATAACATTATCGACACACAATTTCGGAAACCACAACCACACATCCCACTTCGGGACCTACAACACATTCAAAACAAATCACCTATTCGCCCGCAACAAAAACAACCTGTATTGCAGTCGTTAAAAAACCAAATCTTCATGTTTTTTCTTGTGTTCCTTGACGGGCGCTCCCACCTCTGGATTAGTTATATGAATCTGGAATTTCTAGCTCTTATTTCTATTCTACGTTAATTTATTATTTTATGACACATGCATTTGTTTACATGGTAATAAAGCGCCATCTTTTAAATATTGCTTTGCTTCAGTTCACTGTAGCGCCCTCTTAATCTAAATGAATTAAACATAATTCTGCTTTGTTGAAAGTAACTTAAATATAAATATGAGCAATAGATGGCGCGGTTTACATCAATGTTGCCGGTTTCCAGTAAATATTGAATACCATCAAAAAAATACTTAAGCATTTTTACTAATTAAAATTCCTATTAATAAAAAAAGAAAAACGCGGCAATCTGCCGCAAACGACTTCAAAGGCTGGCTTGTAAAAGGGGTGCAGTAGAGGAGAACAAAACTTGTGCGGTATTTAGAAATCCGTAATTTCTGAAAATAAAATTGCGTCAAATTTTGTGTCTTTAAAGGAAGTTGTCTGTAGTAAGACATTGGGTAACTCTGGCTGTGCTTATATCGACTTATCGATTTAATTGGCGTCGCACCTCATTGTGATACTTTGTCTGACGCAACATAGTAGTTAAAATTTTCTGTTACTTTCGGTATCAAGGTATAGAAAGTTTATTTATTTAATTGTTATTGTATATTAAACCTTGAAAACGTTTTTTGATTTGTGGCCAGAAAAGCATAAGCAGCTTAAGTTTATACACAAACACAAGAAAAGAAACAACTGCTGATTCTATGTGTAAGTGCCAAAAAATTTTCTTGACCTAATGTAACTGCAGTATAATAATGGCAGTTGTAGAACATTTTTCGTAAGATATATTGCAAGGCTTGCGAAATATTTTCCTGTCGGTAGACCCGTGTGAAACACTTGTGTTTTTAAGTTTTGAGTGAACTTGGGTAAAGAAAATAATTAAGCCATAAAATAATGATTAAATAGTTACATTGAAGTTATTGAAGCATGTTGAGATCAAGCTGCGTAACTTGTTTAAAAATTTCTCTGTAATGAGCGTGGCGAATACCCTGAAAGTACCCGGAACCTGCCCTGAGTCGCGGAAAATGTGCATGATGTCTCGCTCTGACAAAGGATGTCAGCGAAAGCGTTCCGGTTCAGCATTAAGTATGTGACACTTACTGATCATGTCGGAACAATGAATCGTTGGTCTTTAAGCTGTACGATCAGCGTAGAGTGGTCACTTTCGCACCAACGGCAGACGTAGTCGGGCAAGATACCTTTGTTGCTAGGTGAAAAATTTCCATAACGAACATGCCACCTTTGGCCTATAAGCGACATTGACAACAAGTGCAAAAGAACACTACGGTGCCAGGATCAACATAAGTCAGCGGGACGTATAATTAATAATTAGCTTTTAAGACATAAATTTATTACTGGATAGCTCCGCGAACCTTGTGTGGGGAAATACCTTAAAAGGGAAAAATTATATATATATATATATATATATATATATATAGTACAAATAATTAATATTATTATTTATTATGAATATAAACAGAACTTTTGTTATAAATAAAAGCTTGTTGATGTAGCTCAGCTGAAGGTTCGTTACAGCCCGCACAGTGGCCATTTAAGCTTTTTCGTTTAAACCAAATAAGATACTCGAATAATGTAAATGGCATATGATAACCTTTAAAATGTTCTACGCCTCGATCAAAAAACAAATATTTTGAAAATTAAAATAGTGAAAAAAAGTATCTATATAAATGTAGAAACACAAAGCAAACAGTAAATTTTGTATTAATACAACACGCAAAAAAAAACAAGCAAGAAGGGTCTAGTCGAGAAATTCCGAGTTAACGATACCCTGATCCCTACACTTTACGCGTACAGTCAGTGCTTGCAAGTATGTGTGTGTGTGTGTACGCGCATACTGCATACTGCATACACGACTTCAATGTCCCATATCTCCGGTGTTTCTTAACCGATTTCAATAAAAATTTAAAATTTAGGTTCCAAATCTGGAGTCTCTAGCTCTTATAGTCCCTGAGATCGAAGCGTTTATACATACGGAAGGACGGACGGACATGGCTATATCTACTCGGATGTTGATGCTGATCAAGAATATATATACTTTATGGGATCGGAGATGCTTCCTTCTGCCTGTTACATACTTTTGTACAAAACCATTATACCCTTTTTCCCATTTTTAATAGGATCAGGGTATAAAAACAATGAACCTTAAATCCAAATGCGTGCGGGTATAAAAACAATGAACCTTAAATCCAAATGCGTGCACTTCCAAATTGGCATGTTCATTTTAATGTTGAACCTTATTCAGTGCAACTATACACGCATTTTTCAAAGTAAACATTTTAAGGAAAATGTTATATTCAAAACCACCATTGTTAATTCTGACTACCATCATATTTCGAATAAGTATGATCAGTTTTAAAATTAAAGAGCAGTTCCGTCCCCAAGCACAAAAACTTATTCTCTACAATCGTACACACACGCACACACCATCAAACAAACTCTGCACTCACATTTGTGCTAACGACTTTTTATAAAGAGTGTTCAGGGTACCTACTTGTCGGCTTTCTCGAATCGAGCTTTCTTAATTGTTTTATTAAAATTAAGCTTCAAACTTATTTTCAATAAATATTTAACCTGTTCATGATAGTTTTTTGTATACAGCTAATAGTGCGCCAGAGCACACACAACCATTAGTGTGCAAGAGCACTCACTCGATTTCTGAAAATTAATAAGGATATAATCCATTGCCTCATTCACATTTCTTAATAATGAAGTAACGGTTTGAAGTAGTTAAACAGTAGCAGCGATCACATTTGGCATTCGTCTGTTGCCGTTGTTAATAAAATTACTCCATTAAATTGTTCCACTTAACTAAAAACGTGCCAGGTATTTAGTGTTTCGTGTATGCTTTTGCTGAATTTTTTGGCTGCTGCTAGGCCCATACATTCAAACTGCCAATTAGAGAAACCAAATTATATTTTTGAACATCTATCTCAAAGCAGTTTAAAATTATTGTCAGGCAATCAGATAAAATTCAGCAAATAAATAAAAACAAGTAAGAAGGCTCTAGTCGAGATATCCCGACTAGACGATACCCTGATCCCTATACTTCACGTGTACAGTCAGTGCTTGCAAGTATGTGTGTGTGTGTACGCGCATACTGCATACACAACTTCAATGTCCCATATCTCCGGTGTTTCTTAACCGATTTCAATAAAAATTTCACAGATTTTTATTATTTGTTTTTGTTTGTTTTTTCCATTTGTTTAATATTTCAAATTCCATCTCAAAGTTTTCCAAATTCAAGATTTTGTTGTTAAAGATCCCATGTGTATATCGGAAACGGGAAAAGTTATCGAAAATCGAAAATGTAAACCATCCCAAATCCACTTAAATACACAAAAAAATTTTCAAACGCGGTCCAGCCGCTAAGGAGATTATTACATACACTCGCAAAAAAAAAACCATTTATATCTTTGTGCACACTGGATGACTGCTGTCAACGTACAACCCAAATGGTTGGATTTAAGCGATACAATCTTTTGCGCGAAATTATAGCATATGGACCGTAGGTACCGCGATCGAAATTTACCAAAATGTCGGAGAATTTTGAGGGCGACTGCATATACGCGCCTGCCAGCTGACGTGCCGATAAAATAATGGCAATAGTCATACGCATACAAAGCTCCGGCGTTGCCGCTAGATAAGTCGGATCATTATGGCACTCTGGCTCAGCATTCCGCCTAGTAAATTAAACAGCTAATGCATTAGACTTCGAAACAGAATGTGAGATCCTAATTGGATAAGCACGTCAGGTTTGCAAGATACTTAATTCAAAAACTGAAAATAAAAGACAAAAAAAAAGCTTACCTCAAGAACTTATATTTTTATGATCAGCAACAACGATCACATCGATTTAGCCATATCCGTCTGTCTGAATGAACGCAAGGAACTTCAAAATTAAAAAATAAGTTATCCGTGCAAAACAAATTTGATCCAATTTTTTTATAACTCCTTCGGTTAAGAGATAACAAAGATGTGGAAAACTGTAGTTCAGTTATCATGCGTTAGCTCATTACAAACAATAACTGTACTCATAGAGTTTAGGTTTAGCCCAGCTATCATGAGTAGAGCCTTCTTACATTTTACAAGATAAGACTTCTTGACAAGAAATTAGGTCAAAACACATTATTATCCTTATCCTTATTTTTAGTGTGTTATTTTTATTTTTGTCGAAAATCTAACCAGTTGACAAACTTTACTTTACAAAGAACGCATTAGTGGTTCTATTATTTGTTATGCATGTTTTTAACATCTTTCCCAAAACAAAAAATATATATTCTACGTTTAAAGGAAACTCTAAAGATTTAAAAAAATACTCGGAAAACTAAGCAAAACTTGTTTGGTTTTTGGCAAGTAGGGAAAAGTATAAAAGTATTGTATGAAGAAACATCTAAAAAAAAAGCAAGTTAGATCAACCAAATGGGCTTAAGCCATTTTGGGCTGTAAATGAAATGTATTCAAGCGGAAGCGCGTTCTGTCTCCAAGTATAACGTATGTATATTCTCCACAACAATGAAAAATACATGGATAACGATAATCGATTTTTGTTTATTACGCTTCTCCTGGTCTCTTTTTCTGACTGCAAACGCACTCACTTCGTTCTACCACTGTCTTCAGAAGGCTTCGCCACTTTGCCTTCTTCTTTCACTCCCACTCTCGTGATGAGGCCGACATCTGCCTTTTAATGAAGTAGTAAAACTCATTCATAAACGTATTCAACTGGGGCTTACACACAACGCTCATCGCACATTGCACATCGCTGGATGAAGTAAAAATGGAGCGACGATACGTGGACTGCCTACTGCTGACCGTGTAGTGTACCGTGGTGGACTTGTGTGGCTTGTGCTCTAGCCGGTTTATGACGAATAGCAGAATACGAATTTATTTGCAAAGCAACAACAAGAACGATCAGCCAGTCATCCAGGTAGACTTACCCAGACCGGCTTAAGTAAAAAATAACTGCGATCTGCAGTTCAGTCGCCGGTGTAAAGCTGAGGTCTTTGGTCTTGGGCATGGCGTATTCCAAAACAAGCCGATATCTGCTTTGCCACGAGTCTAACACACGCCGCAATTTTTAAACTTGGTATCTTTGTTACTTTGCATCGGCGTTGCGAAAATTTTACATTTATCTTTTATTTCAATTTAATTTTGAGTGGACTTTTTAATTTCCTCTTCGCAAATGAAATCAATTTTGATGAGATGCTTGAAAGGAGCATTTACATATTCAAAATGATATTCACTTGTTATTTCGGTACTATTGTGTGTATGTTGAGTATTTCAATTTGATTCATAATTTCGGGTATATTTAATAATTATTAATTTTATTTAAATATATTAATATTATTTAATCATTAGGAATCGAAATTTAAGTAAATATGATCTATTTAAATAAATAAGTTAATGGCGGTGTTTCTGCACTCTCAGCTTCACAACATAACTGTGGACAGCAATCCACGCTAGTGGATTACCAAGCGAAAGATATTGCTTATTCGAAATGAGAAAAACAAAATTTCACTTATTTTTATCTTTTAGAAAATCGGATACTGGCAACAAAAATTAGTAGATGATACTTGGTGTACCGAAGTTATGATCATTTTAAATTTAGAGTGGCGTTTTCGAAATAAAAGCAAAGTCAATTTGTTTGCATGGATGATAGTTTGCGTGGAGAAAGAGTTCTAAAAACCCAGAAATATTTATTCTGCGACATTTGGGAATTTGTACTTGCATAAGCACTTGAGTCGATAATACTAAAAAGACTTAGGATTTGATATACAAGGTATAAAAAGCTAGTCGAGCTTATGCAATAATTGCCTATTATCTCAGTGTATGTATGTATGAACGCGTCGATCTCAGAGACTATAAGAGCTAGGACTCCAGATTTGGAACTTAAGCTCGCCTAATCCCTAGGCAGTACAAGTTTGTTTTCAATAACTCTTCCCGTTTCCGATATACACATGGGATCGATAACAACAAAATCTTGAATTTGGAAAACCATTTGAATTATAAAACAAAATATTGAAAATCTGTGAAACTTGTTTTAATCAGTGTAGTTTGCCGTATAAAGCCGCATGCAAATTGAGCTCTACGTTGAATTTTGTTGTGCTTAGGATTCGATATACAAGGTATAAAAAGCAAGTCGAGCTTATGCAATAATTGCCTTTTATCTCAATTTCCAAGTTAGCCAAGATTTTAATTGAGATTTTTCTATAAAAACTCACCAATTTTGTTGATCAAATGAGAAATGTTTATCATTGGGATGTTATTGATTTATTTTAGGTGAATACTGTGGATATGGTATCTCAAGTCGATCTTTTTCGACTGAAGCGATCTTACTGGTTTAAAATGACTAACAAGACTCGACTCGAAAATACCCTGAAGTAAAATATTCTTTAGGGTTTGTGTGGAAGCGTGAAAAAGTAAATGCGTACAGAATCTGTCAAACAAGGAACTAATACTTATTAAGTCGTTTTAGGGTCATGATAATGAACTTTAAAAACTGAGGTTAAAAATACATATGTTCGTCTGTATGCAACCTAGCAAGCAGACTGCAATGGGAACGATACTTAAAAATGCCAGACTTTTTTTTAATCAGTGTAGTGTAGTTTGCCGTATAAAGGCGCACGCAAATTGAGCTCTACGTTGAATTTTGTTGTGCTTCAATCTCATAAATTATTTTGGCAACGCATCACGCGAGTGACTTGATATAGCGTATCCCGTCTGCAAAAACACTGACTAAGGGAGATTACGCTAACACATTCGACATTCCCATTTCAACGGCTATGCCAAAATGATTTTTGTGGGCGAGGACTTTTGCACAGCCTCTTTGTTGTGTTTTTATTTTGATCTTTGGCCCTTGCCCCGTCTTTTTACCCTATATTTTAAAGCTGAATTCAAAAACTTCTTGGAATACCGATAAACCATATAATTTTACTAATTGAACGGGGGTGGATAAACGTAGCCAATGCTCCAGACGTACAAATAAAAAGTTTTCCTAGCTTAAAAATCATACAAAATTCAGTCACTATAAATTTTAAGTCATGGGAAAATAAAAATATTTTGAGGGGGCAAAAAACGGACTCGGCATAATGTAAGAACCAAATTTAGTTGCTTTGCGATAGTTATAAAACACTTCTTACTTTCATATGGCCGGACGGAAAAATATCCAAGTGGCAACCAATAACACGTTCATTTACTTTAAAAGTTTAAAAAGTTAAAAAAATAAAATATAACAATACAAGATAATCAACCGTTAAATTAACAGCGAAAATAAATTCTATACAAGTGTGAAAAAAATCAAATTTTTTTTGGATGCTCGAAATTTAGGTGCGGTAAATTCATGCGCAATTATAGTTCGTAAAATTTTATTTTTTTTTTAAGTTTTTATTGTGTATTTTATTTTTGACTTAAGATTAGAGACTTTCCGTCTGTAGTTGTGCCTCAAAAAAGATCGTAGACATTACTGAAATATTTATAAGTTAAATTGCGACTTAAAATACAATTTTCTTGTGTTGCTTCTTATAGACATCATATCAAAGATAATGTAATATTTAGCACAATAAAACTAAATGTTCTTTTTTAAATTAATTTTTTATTTTATTGCTTCGACTAATTTGAGCATTTTATTGTAGATTAATAAAATAAAAATAAATAAATATATGTTAAATACAACGGCATTTTGCACGTGTTTACAAATGTATACATATATTTTTGCATAAATTCACACAACGCTGTTCAAATATCATAAAACGATTTTTGTTCTCGCTAAAACGTCAAAATCCCTCTTTGCCAATAACTCACTGAAATACAAACGGCAAACTGCTATAGATTATTTTGGTTACAGACCCATCAAGACGAATTTATCATTATAAAAATAACTGTAATCTAAAAACTTATTGCTTTAGTATATTACATACAAACGGACGGGTGGCTGGACTCACAGATGGACAAACGGACATATCTAAATTGACTCTGCTGTTGATGCTGTATAAGAATGGGGTTTGAGATAATTTCTTTTGACTATACTTACATGTACAGTTTCTTGGGTTCAGGGTATAAGAAGCTAGAAACAGTTCAAAATAAACAATTTATTTTGAAAAGCCCACATAATAGTCCATTAGTTAGATTTTTTATTAAAATGATGTGAAATACCAAAACCTATAAATAAGTCGCGTGAACAATAGAGTTTTTAGAGCAATTCCTTGTCAAATAGTTGATCTGCGAAAGTAATTGATATCTTTTCAGGACGGCAACTAAGGAAACATGTTAAATCAAGAACTACTATGGAAATAAAAAAATCAACATTTATCATAGGTAATTTAAGGTGTCGGCGTATAGATATTGATACACAAAAATATTGGACTTAAATATTTCTTACACTGAATTTTTCCATGAAAATTTAAATTCCATTTACATCACAGACACCTTTAAACCAGTTGACATTCGTTATTTATTATGTAGCCGCATGATCTACTAGAAACGTTAAATATATAATTTTAATTGTTGATTCTCAGCTAGAAATAGAATAAAAGGTAATTAAATCAAACTTATCGAATACGAAATATGATGCGAACTCTCGTTTGCTTAGCGAATGCCTCAGCCATTGCGTTGTTTTCGAACGTATTTCGTATGCAGTTAGTTCGGATGTAAAACGAAAAAGTTTCGGAACGGAACTAGATGTCTACTCTTTAATTTTCAAACTGATCATACTTATTCGAAATATGATGGTTGTCAGAATTAACAATGGTGGTTTTGAATATAACATTTTCTTTAAAATGCTTTGTTTTCAAAATGCATGCATAGTTGGATTGAATTAGGTTCAACGTTAAAATAAACATGCCAATTTGGAAGTGCACGCATTTGGATTAAAGGTTCATTGTTTTTATACCCTGATCCCGTTAAAAATGGGGAAAAATGGTTTAATGGTTTTGTGCAAAAGTATGTAACAGGCAGAAGGAAGCATCTCCGACCCCATAAAGTATATATATTCTTGATCAGCATCAACAGTCGAGTCGATATAGCCATGTCCGTCTGTCCGTCTGTATGTATGAACGCGTCGATCTCAGATACTATAAGAGCTAGAAACTCCAGATTTCGAACTTAAGCTCGCCTAATCCCTAGGCAGTACAAGTTTGTTTCCGATTTTCGATAACTTCTCCCGTTTCCGATATACACATGGGATCGATAACATCAAAATCTTGAATTTAAAAAACTTTGAGATGCCATTTGAATTATAAAACAAAATAATGACAATCTGTGAAATTTTTATTGAAATCGGATAATGAACACCGGAGATATGGGACGTTGAAGTTGTGTATGCAGTATGCGGGTAGACACACACACACATACTTGCAAGCACTGACTGTACGCGTGAAGTGTAGGGATCAGGGTATCGTCTAGTCGGAATATCTCGACTAGAGCCTTCTTACTTGTTTTTTTTTGCTTTGTTCAACTAAGCTTTTATTTCAATCAAAATGTAGTTGAATTAACTACGTTTCATAGTTAAAAACCGCATAAACCCATAAAACTAACTGTCTTCACATTTTATTTCCATGGTGGTTTTTCTCTGGGTGTAACTATTTATGCAATAGCGCAAAAAGATCGCTAATGTCATTCACAACATCATTTTTAAAGCGTTAGGAAGAGCACCTGTTTAAATATCCATAAATAACAAAATCTGATTAACAAACGCAATAAGTTTTAAATATAAAACACGCAATTATAAAAAAAAAGTTTGATGCAAGTCAAAAGAAAACTTATATTTTATATATTTATTTATATATTATATTATATTTTCTATATTTTCTATTTTTGTTTTGTATATCGGTTGAGAGACACCGGAGAAAAGGAACATTGATGTTGATTATGCAGTATGCGCGTTCACACACACATACTTGCAAGCACTGACTGAACGTATAAAGTATAGGGATCAGGGTATCGTCTAGTCGGGATTTCTCGACTAGAGCCCTCTTACTTGTTAAACTTGGGAATAGTTTGCCAAAAAATAAATTTAAGCGGTTTGTGAAAATAATTTCAACATGTAGAGGCGAAAGGCATATTCCAGCACAAAAACTTCTGATAGGGAATTTTTATTTTATTTTTGTTAAGTTTTTATGCTATAATATTATTAATATAAATTAACATTTTAAGTTCAATTATTTTTAAATAAAAAAATGAATTCTTTTTTTTTAAATGTTAGGTATCCGCAACAAATTATTACCTCTTTGTACCTCGCAATAACAAGTTGCGCTGCGTCGAATGCTTAGGATATGAAAAGCTTTATTGGTTTGAAAACGGTGTCCAAATTTATGGCTATATTTTCAACCACTAAGGTAGCTTTTTTCCAAAACAATCATTTCTAGGTTTACTATGGGAAATCAGTTTAAGAATTGTAGCATTCATTCTCTTTTAACCTAAAAGTCTTGAAAGGTAAAGCCTCAATTTATATGATATTCATAAAAAGTAAGAAGGTTCGAGTAGTCGTGGTTGTTCGAGTAGGAAAAACCCCACTTATGTAAAAAACTCTTTTTCTACTTGCCGCGATACTATTAACCTATTTAAGAATCATTAAAACATTTTTCTACATATTTACATTTTCTGCACAGTTCAGAACGTCATGAATCACACATACTCAAGAATATCTTTAAATTTGTACTGCTTAAATCCAATGCTGCTTTGTGGAAAAAATATATAAATTTAAGCCCTAAGTGCTCCCCATTATTATAATAAATCGGTCTTTGGCTGATCTGCCAAAATGTATGGTAATCAATCTGGTAAGATCACATACATGGTTGGTACATTTGAAGTTGTATGGTAATTACACTAAATGAATGATTGCGTGCACGAAATTTGTATGTCAATCAGAGATCACACAGCCAGCCCTATTGACTTCAGTGGTTTAATATCAGATTTAAAGTATTTTGTTCGGAAAACTGATTCGAAATCAAATCATTGATAAGTAGCGAGTGTAGACGCTGATTTTTTATAGCTCGCACGAAACATGGTCACTTGACACACAAACTTATGCATTAGGAGAGTGGAAAAAATGAAAATTTTAATTTCAAATCTTACCATCATAAATTTTTGATCCTCAAATTGATGGTCATTGGTCCGGTGTAGGATATGCATTTTTGTTATGTGTTTGAACTTCGTGGTTTTGATTACATACAGTACACGGTAGTTAAATAACAATCCTTCGATTGTTAAGCGTTTATAATTTCACTGTCACTGTCGCTCATTTAAAATGCATGCACGGTACGATTTATTTATTTTGTTTGGCACTAAATAAGGCAAATATATGTCAGATAAGTATATATACATATGTATAGCAATTGTTTGTCAGTTAATATTAATCCAACTACATGAAGGTGTGTGTGTTTTATATGTCTAATTTATATCCGAAATAAAAAGATTTTCCAATAAAGGTGCACTAGAAATATGGCAATGGCTCATACAACGTTTTTAAAACTCGATATTTTTAAAAATTGTGAGAAGTTTCGAACGTACAGCATAATATTGATTTAACAGAAACCCGCAAATAAACTTTTGCCTTTGCGCAGCCACTGACGGTAGTTCTCGACTGAACTAAATTTCTGGTTGGACGTAAAAACCTTCAGGGGATGCTGCTGACGAAGCTGCTGTTTGAATACAGATACGCTTCATAAAAACACACACACACTTTCATTCCCATAAAGATTGAGCGTACACATGCACATACACAAAAACTAAGTATGTGTGTGCAATAAAGCCTATAAAATTCGCATCACCGCGCTTTGTGAACCGCACACACTTTGTGTTGTTCACACACATACACATGCATTGTTAACACGCTGACCCTCCCCGGAGCGGGTTTTTAAAAACACATTTCGGCTCTCTTACTTAAGAGACAAGACCAAGTGAGTGCTGTTGTAAGGACGAAGAGAAATGTGCATAATGCAAACCGGTTAAGAGCCAGACCACTGAAAGCTGATTTACCTTGGATTCTTGGATCACACAAAACGAAATAAATTTTGAGACCCGAACCGAACTGAACCGTAACCATTTAAAAAAAAAAAAAGCAAAAAGCTTTTGATACTATCTGACAACCAGCTTGAAAAACATATCCGCAAAAAAATTGGTATGACTTAAAATCAAACTTTACAGGATAGTGTTTTTTTGCTTATCTGTGCACTTGCACAGAATATGTTAAGGGCAATTTAAGTTTCTGACGTAAATATATAAGTTGACCAATAGATGACTTTTGAGAAGTAGAAAAAAGTTGCATTAAAATCACAATTGCGAAAAAAATGACATACGATACTTTTGCGGAAATGCGTCTATGTGTGTTATGTTCAATTTGGTTTTAAAAATTTAAAATGGTTTTATTTCGCGAATTTTGACATTACTGTTTCGCAAAAATGAATATATCTAGAGAAATTCAGATATCATTATATTGTATTTAAATTTGTAAGACACGCATGCTACATCAAAATGTTATAAATTTAAACTGGAATATATGGTGGTTTTGTAATCACTTAAAATCACTTTGTAAGAGAATTTGAAAGTGTAGCTGCTTTTCTGAAGAGCAACGTACATACATAAGAGAAGGCCGGCTGTAAAAATCTCTACTGGCACCAATACCACTTAGGATATGTATGTATAAATTTGTTCGTAACTGTTTGCTGGTGGTCGTGTTCATGCGAGCAACAGCATCAACTACAGCCACAGCCATTTATATTTTCAGAAACCACGCCCCTCAAGCGGACTACTAGACAATGGGCCGAACCCAGAGGCTGCGTCAGCGGCATCGCCGTTGTGTCGGCAGCGCAGCCTCTGTTCATGTGCACATCACTACTATAAACTGGTAGATAGATACATAAACATACATACATATAAAAACATGTGCTTAAGTGGATATGTGTACATGAGGTTATTTGTATGTAAAAAATGTGTGTGTTCGTTTATGTATTGTATAAGTATACGAGTATATATGCGTAGTGGTTGCAAATTCCTACATACATACAGAAAAACATATACATTTACATGTACATTTATGGAAAGCTGGGGTTGCCAACACACTTTGCCCCCAGGGGTGGTAACTTATGCTACTGGGAAAAACTCGGCATTGGACGCTTGTTTTACCAGTGGTTAGTGCCCTACCATTTTCGCCCTTGGGTATATTTTACCCAGCATCATAGAGTGATTGTATTTAAAATGATGGAATAGGGAAGCATGTTAATACATATATACATATACATATATAAATGAATGTATTTATACAAAATGTGTATATATTTTACAGTAGTAATATATGTACAGTAGTATGTACAGTCTGTCAATGAAGTCTTTTCGCGTAAAGAAAAATGTATGTTTTTTCACTTCACAGGCAAAAATATAACTGTAATATGGCTCTTAAAATTTTTTTGAAATTTTTTTTGTATTTTTTATTTATTTCTTAATAATATATTTAAACAAATTTGATTATTCATTAAAGAACAAAAAAGTTATAACAAAAACAAATTAACTCTAACTAAATTTGACTGTCAAGAAAGTGTTTTCGCGTCTACTTTTTGGTGCATTTTCGGTGTAAAATTCGTATGAAATTCGAATGTACAGTTACATTTAATTAATTTAAAAATGCTTAGATCCATAAAAGTCCAAATTTTTTTGGCCAGATCGCTTGCCAATGAAATGAAGAATGATTGTGGGATCACCATATCTCGCGAATGTTGCCTATATCCGTTTTACGTACCTACCTTAAAAAAAAACGGCACCAGCCGTTGAATTTTCAAGGGATTTCAACTGCTTGTGCCGTTTTTTTTAGGGTAGGTACGTGGATGGATATAGCCCACATTCAATCGAGATATGGTGATCCCACAATCATTCTTCATTTCATTGGCAAGCGATCTGGCCAAAAAAATTTGGACTTTTATGGATCTAAGCATTTTTAAATTAATTAAATGTAACTGTACATACGAATTTCATACGAATTTTACACCGAAAATGCACCAAAAAGTAGACGCGAAAACACTTTCTTGACAGTCAAATTTAGTTAGAGTTAATTTGTTTTTGTTATAACTTTTTTGTTCTTTAATGAATAATCAAATTTGTTTAAATATATTATTAAGAAATAAATAAAAAATACAAAAAAAATTTCAAAAAAATTTTAAGAGCCATATTACAGTTATATTTTTGCCTGTGAAGTGAAAAAACATACATTTTTCTTTACGCGAAAAGACTTCATTGACAGACTGTATGTACAGTAGTACTTAATGTATTTTGCAGCATATGTATATAATGTCTTTGTCTGTATGTTTTTTATTTCTATTTTATTTATTCAAAATCTTTCAAAAAACTAGAAAAAAAAGGAAAAAATGTTGAAACCTTAAATAAAATCTTATGATTGTTTTCCTAGTGCTTAAAAGCCATAATTAAAGCCATAAACGTTTTGCAAAAAAAAAATTTCTCGTCCCACCTTTAGTCACGAAACTTTTTTGCTAGGATACTGTTTGCGTGATTTTACAAAAAAAGAAATATTAAAAATGCGCCTATGCTTAAAGCTTTTGCGCTAGAATCACCAAATTTGGTATATTCGTCAACCCGGCTTTACAACCAGAATCTGGAAATTTTGCATATACCATCTTTTTCATCGGGTTCGTACGATAAAATGTTAAGGTTTTGGTGCTAAACAGAGCTGGGAAATCGATAAGATCGGTAATTGGAAAAATATAAAGAATTTCTTAAGAGATATGCATTAAGCTTTCCTGGATTGATTTTATTTCATACAAATTTTTCAATGAGCTTTTTGATACTTAGTTATGTGTTTGTATGACAATTGTCGCTCGCAAATTAGAACCAGTTGGTTTCTGTGATAGTTCTGATTTTGGAAAAGTTCCAACATTTGGAACTTTTTATACCCTGAACCCATTAAAAATGTGTAAAAGGGTATAAAGGTTTTGTGCAAATGTATGTAACAGGCAGAAGAAAGCATCTCCGACCCCATAAAGTATATATATTCTTGATCAGTATCAACAGCCGAGTCGATATAGCTATGTTCGTATTTCCGTCCGTCCGTCTCTCTGTCCGTCTGCCTGTGTGTATGTATGAACGCGTCGATCTCAGAGTCTATAAGAACTAAAGACTCCAGATTTGGAACTTAGGCTAATCCCTAGGCAGTTCAAGTTCGTTTTCGATTTTCGATAACTCATCCCGTTTCCGATATACACATGGGATCGATAGCAACAAAATCGGGCAACTTTGAGATGACATTTGAATTGTTAAACAAATAATGAAAATCTGTGAAATTTTTATTAAAATCGGTTAAGAAACATCGGAGCTATGGAGCATTGAAGTTGAGTATGCAGTATGCGCGTACACACACACACACACACACACACATACTTGCAAGTACTGACTGTACGCGTTAAGTATAGGGTTCAGGGTATCGTCTAGTCGGGAATTCTCGACTAGAACCTTCTTACTTGTTTTTAAATGTCAAATCAGACACGAAATGTCATTTCTTCTGCTTTGTGCATAGTTATTTTATTAAAAATAATTTTGTTTAAAACAATGTTTTATTCAAAAATGGCACACACACACACACACGTATGTGTGTGTTTAATACAGCCATCAAGAACAACTCAGATTTTTATTTTTAAATATCAACAATTGAACGGCTTCATCGATTTGCTTTAATTTTAATTTTTTTTAAAAACACTTAAAAAACATTATTTTTTACGCTTATTTGACAATTTTATTTGAATGAGCGAAAATACAGATATAACAAAAACACACAACTGAAATCGGAACACACTTAGGTGGGTTATTTCGCTTTTAAGTTCAATCCGTATGTAACTTCAAAAATAAAAATTCAACCGATTTAAAAAAAAAAACAAATAAGAAGGCTCTAATCGAGAAATTCCGTCAAGACGATACCCTGAGCCCTATACTTTACGCGTACTGTCAGTGCTTGCAAGTATGTGCGTGTGTGTCCGCATAGAACATACTGCATACTGCACACTCAACATCAATGTTCCATATCTCCGGTGTTTCTCAACCGATTTCAATAAAAACATCACAAATTTTCATTTTGCTTAATGTTTAAAACGCCTCAAGTCTCAAGTTTTAGCAAGTTCAAGATTTTGTTGTTATCGATTACATGTTTAGATCGGAAACGAAACTTAAACTGCCTAGGGATTGGGCGAGCTTATGTTCCAAATCTAAAGTCTCTAGCTCTTATAATCTCTGAGATCGACGCGTTCATACATACAGACGTAAACGAATGGACAGACAGACCAACGGACATGGCTAAATTTCCCTTTTACATAGGCAGATGTATAACCATTATACCAATTTTTCCCATTTTAAATGGGTTCAGGGTAAAAAAAATCAGAAATAAGAAACGCGGTTCTTTGTGAGCGTTCACTGTACTTGATGTTCTATTCCTAAAATTTCTTAGAAGGAGCAAGTAGAATGCAGCCAATCATTCACATAATTAAACTAGAAATGTAAGAAATTAGAAAAAACCATTATTCCTGTACAAGTGGGGATATTAAATATTGAAGTTTTGAGCTGTAATAGATAAAAAATAAACATTAGATAAAAAGTAAGACATATTATTTTATAATGGTAGATTTCGTAAACATCGTTAGAAGTGATAAGTTTGTTTTTTTTTTGCGAATTTTTACCACTATTCCCAAAAAAATCTATGGAAACACGTTTAACTAACCATTAAGAAAAAAACTACTCTCTTGAAAATTTGCAAAAGCTTGATGTTTGTTTTTATGTCAGTAAAAAGTGACAAATTAAATGTGTCATAAGTCTAATGTTTAACTTTTTTTGGTCCTTTTTTTGACACTGTGTTTAAAAATTTTCTTTGCTCGTAATGTTGGCATGATGCTTTCTTGATCACCATCAAGAGCTGGACGGACAGACAGACATGGCTATATCGAATCGTCTGTTGATGCTGATCAATACTTCGGTTTTGGAATAAAAGCAAAATAAAATAATTTATTAAAGCAGTTCCACTTTTATTTGCTCTATTAAAAACTGAGGCTTGTGTTCGTAATAAATTGTCTCGCAACATTTACGTTTTAGAAATTTAAGTCAGCTCGTAGCATGTTGTCATTAAATGTTTGGAAAAAAAAAAACTTAAAACGTACTTGTTTGCACATTAAAAATGATTATATGAGACATGAGCATGTAAATGTATGTATGTTCGTATGCATTTGTGCCGCACCGCAAACAGATAAAGAAGCATTCGCAATCGCTACCACGAACGACAGCAGCCACAACAGCAGTCCAGTCATGAACATCCTGCGGCGTTCACGAGCTGGACCCGGGGCCCTGCATTTTAGTCTCATCCTAAATTGGGTGCTCAGGCTCAATAGACAGAGCATCCAAGACGCACACTGGTACAAAGGCAAGTTCTAGCCAATGGTCACGGTGCCAATGAAAGGTTTCATATTTAACTACCGCCTATCAATTATCAGAAACTCAGAAAAGTACTTAAGTACATTTATCGTTAGTAAGTACAGACATACAAAAACATATATTGAATAATATTTAAATAAGTATTTATTTATTTATAAATTTAAGTTCAAGTAGATATTAACTTACATATTTTATCGATACGTTACGTACATATGTACAATTGTGCATTTAGTGTACACAAACTTATGATATTCGGCCAGTCTACTGCGCACGTGAACCAATGTGCTTTGTATATTGTGAGTTCGGCAAAAAATGAAAATCAATATTGTTTTTTTTTTTATGCAAGCGCAGGGCATCTGGTATCGCAAGTTCAAATCGTAACAAAAAATGGCGGCTTGATCATCGATCGTTCGACTGCCTCAACCACAAATGAGCAACCGTTGTCATAAATCGTGCCGACGCAATGAAGCCGCCTAAGTGGAGGAGGGCGAATAAGGCGCGACAGAGCTGCAATTGGATAATGAACCTGAGCACCTGAGCACCCGTTTCTTGCTTGGCCATTTACTGCTGCTCTGTTGCAGGAAAAAGTAAGACACTCATATGCGTTTATATGTACATATATAGTATGTACATTAGGGCGGGTCGATTTGTTCGGGTTAAAAGAAATAAAGAAAGCGTCCACTCAAAGCAGGTTATACGAAGAATTTTAACTTATTTTCACCGAGAAATTATTTTTCTAAAATCAATTCATAGTGCTTTTAAAATACGTGTTGGACTTAGTTATGTGTAATCAACGTAACTGTCCTTTTTTTTGAGAGCTATTATTTGATCTTAGTATTTCTTGAAAATGTTCAGATTTCTTCGCAGAGTTCGATGGCACATTATTTTGCGCAAAACGAAAATGTGTGTTAATGAAATATGGTGTATGCGTCACACACGCCTTCCTCCATCTCTACTTAATGAGCGCTTGCTTTCAACAATACTTTCGACAGAGGTTGGGGTAATGTAGATAGTGTAGGCGCTTAGGCAATTTGAGAAAAAAATTGACCAGCCCTAATGTAAATACTAGTTATAAGTAACTCACATACACATACATATGTATGTTCATTATTATTTTAAAAGCCGCTATGTAAAAATTTGAAAGCTTGATGAGTCTCACGATTTTTACAATTGGTGCTTGCAGTACCTGTATTAACTTTTGAAATGCCAAAATTTGTTTCAGTCTAAAAAAGCTGGCGTGTAAAGACGTTCTTGCTGATAACTGCAAACCACCAACGACTATTTGGGATATTTTGAAAACTTGAAACAATACAAGAAATTGCTTGAATCTACCAAACTAACACTGTGTGTGAATTTGTGTGTATTTAGCTCACTACTTTATTATATACCGATATATAATGTATATATAAACGCATGATATTAGTAAAAAGTGTATAAATTTTAGAATCGCTAGACTTTGCAGATATGAAAACCAGGCTATGTATATATTTATATAAGTAATCGATTATAATCCAATTTAATTTATTAAGAAGGAAGATTGTAAACATAGTTATGTTTTTATATCTTTAAAGTTACTCAAAAATAAATAATAATTACCCTGAATTTATAAACAAGCAAAATAATGAAAACTAGTAACACTTTTACCTTTGGACCTGATCCAATGTAGCATTGTTCAAATTAAAAAACATTTTGAAGGTTTTGTCATAATACATTAAACCCATTGAAAATGGGCTATGCATGTATGTACGTATGTTGCAGGCAAAAGAAATCTTGTTTCACTCGAGAAACATATTCGGTGCGTCTAGCCAAAAAAATTTGTGGAAGCTACAGAACAATTCACTTTTTCAACGCGGGGGCTAGGGGTGCCAAAGATGGGCGTGAAATTATTTGGGGGACGTTACCAGATAGCTTGTCATGAAGTTTGTGAGAAATATGTAGATTTATAAGTTTTCAGTTATAGATCTAGTTTTTAGAGACGAACGGACAGAATTTAAAAGCATGTAGTAGCAGGCAATCGCAGAAAAACACATACTTACAAACAACGGCTAGCGTCTAAACCAGTGTTTCCCAAAGTGGGCGATAACGCCCCCTTGTGGGCGCTGCAGGTCTCAGAAATATAGAACAAGTAAGAAGGCTCTAGTCGAGAAATCCCGACTAGACGATACCCTGATCCGTATACTTTACGCGTACAGTCAGTGCTTGCAAGTATGTTTGTGTGTGTGTACGCGCATACAGCATAGTTTATACAAAACTTCAATGTCCCATATCTCCGATGTTTATTATCCGATTATTCATTATACCCTTTTTTCCCATTTTTAATGGGATCAGGGTATAAAAATAGGTGAACAAATGGTGGCGCTAATAGGTATTTATTCTCAGGGGGGCGGTGGACAAAATAAGTCTGGGAACCACTGGTCTAAACCTATTTTTATTTGAATGTGATACAGCTAAGGGTTAAAAAAAACCAAAAACAAAACAAAATACTGGAGGACATATTTTCATAGTTCCGTTTGTTTTTCTCCTTCAAAAAGATCATAGACTAGTGTACTAGAGAGAGGCGACTCATAATCATGAACAGATATACTATGTCATTTTATAAAACGGGCTTAAGTTCGAACTTTGGAATCAAAACACCCACAAAACGGTTGGCCAACCGTACCAACACAAAAATACGGTTTTAAGGTGATTACTTACCTTTTAACGATTCCTAGGCGGTTGTCTTTGCGGTTTTGTGACCTAGCAAAAACTGACGAGGGCAACAGTCGGATGTAACTACACTTTATGCACATTGAAAATGTACATATATGTATTTAAAAATATATTTCAAACTTAAGCAAATTACATTATAAACGTCAATATATCAAAAGCTTTGAAAAGCAAAAAGTTTAATTCCACTTTTCTAGTTGGAAAAAAGAAATTTTAAATTTAAGTTTTTGACGGAAATATAGACTTAGAACTATAAACTGAGAAATTGCGTTATTATAGCGATCAATGATAAGATTGAACTACTTATATGATATTGAAAATGCATGTTACTTATTTCTTTGCTTTATTGCACTTGTGTTTCCACACAAGCAAACATTTGAGACACTCAAAAAAAAAATATTGTTTTTGTCATCAATCATAAAAATAAAGTTGCGACTTTAATCTTTGCATGTGTAAAATTTCAGATTTTTTGGTTTTGTTGGACCGCGCCTTTATTAAAATACCCTGATCCTATTGAAAATAGCTAAATGGTTTTGTGTTAAAGTATTTAACAGACAGAAGAAAGCAACTTCGACCCCATATATATTGATGAGCAGCATCAACAGCCGAGACGATAAAGGCATGTCCGTCTTTATGAACGCGTCGAGAGACTATAAGAGCTAGAGACTCCAGATTTGAAACATAATCTCGCCTAAGCTCTAGGCAGTACAAGTTTGTTTCAAATTTTCGATAACTCTTCCCGATAAACACAGGGAAAATAAATAAAAAAAATAAAAATTAAAAATTCAAAATCTTGAATTTGGAAAATTAAAAAATGGCGTTTAAAACAAAAGAAGAAATCGGTTAAGAACCACTGGAGATATGGGACATTGAAGTTGTGTACGCAGTATGCGCGTACACACAAACACACATACTTGCAAGCACATACTGTACCCGTGAAGTATAGCGATCAGGGTATCGTCTAGTCGGGATATCTCGACTAGAGCCTTCTTACTTAGAGCCTTCACAGATTGTCATTATTCTGTTTTATAATTCAAATGGCATCTCAAAGTTTTCCAAATTCAAGATTTTGTTGTTATCGATCCCATGTGTATATCGGAAACGGGAAGAGTTATCGAAAATCGGAAACAAACTTGTACTGCCTAGGGATTAAGCGAGCTTAAGTTCCAAATCTGGAGTCTCTAGCTCTTATAGTCTCTGAGATCGGTTGATTCATACATACGGATGGACAGACGGACGGACAGACGGACATGGCTATATCGACTCGACTTTTGATGCTGATCAAGAATATATATACTTTATAGGGTCGGAGATGCTTCCTTCTGCCTGTTACATACTTTTGCACAAATTCATTATACCATTTTTTCCCATTTTTAATGGGATCAGGGTATAAAAAGGAAGCATTGGTGCCTTTGTGACTATGCGTAGCTCAAACTGGTCAACAATAAGCATTTAATTTTGGTAACTGTAGCTCTAAATGTGAAGCTTAATTTATTTTCCCGTCAATCCGAGTATTCTTATTCCCTTCGGTGTCAAAGTATAAAATTCGAATTCGGCAACCTTTAGTTCATTAATTGCACAGTTTCAAAAGTTGACATAATTTTGTAAGTTATTATTTTTTATTACATTAATATTTTTTACCTCTATCGCAAAGTTAGCTTATGTAGAATTTCATAGAGATTATGTCAGTTTTTTAAACTGTAAACAAAACACTTCTTTTGTTTTATATCCTTACAGAAATACACCCATCACAGTGCAGTAATATTTTCGAATGCCCGCAGGCCACTCGCTCATATTTGTTACGTCCTTAGTTGCCGACTTTTTAAAATTCTGGTAGATGCGTCTGTCGCTTTTCTGCAATAGCAGAATTGACAACCCCATGCACTTTGCACGAATCATGATCATAAGCCAGACATAACGCTGCAAAAGGCTGCTGCAATGTTGCACGACGTCCAATTGCCGCGGGGAAGATGTGCGCGCTCGTTGTAGCTATAGCCCCTTGCGCTGGCCATTGCTGCGGCGTTGTGATGTGTATAAGTATGTATTTTCAGTTGCAGTTGCAGCAGGCGGATGTTTACAACATTTTTCCTACGGCTGTGCTCGTGTGCACCTTTAATCCGCTTTTTTTTTGCAACCCAACAACCCAGCAGCAACTTTAGCCCAAAAGAGAACAGCCAACAGACTAGCTCTGGTCCATTTAAATATATACGGCCCAGAAATAAAAACTGCAGCTGTGTTTACTTGCTGAGGATTACCGTTGGTATACATACTCGTTTTATACATAACTGAGAACATAAGCAAGATACAAAATATAGCTTAGTAAATTTAAATAGACGAACTACTTTATCGCACACTAGCGACACTTTTTATACCCTGATCCCATTAAAAATGGGAAAAAGGGTATAATGGTCTTGTGCAAAAGTATGTAACAGGCAGAAGGAAGCATCTCCGACCCCATAAAGTATATATATTCTTGATCAGCATCAACAGTCAAGTCGATATAGCCATGTCCGTCTGTCCGTCTGTACGTGTGAGCCAACCGATCTCAGAGACTATACGAGCTAGAGATTCCAGATTTGGAACTTAAGCTCTCCTAATCCCTAGGCAGGTCAAGTTTGTTTTCGATTTTCGATAACTTCCCATTTCCGATATACACATGGGATCGAAAACAACAAAATCTTGAATTTGGAAAACTTTGAGACGGCATTTAAAACATTAAAATAATGACAATCTGAGAAATTTTTATTGAAATCGATTAGGAAACACCAGAGATATGGATCATTGAAGTCGGGTATGCAGTATGCAGTATGCGCGTACACACACACACACATACTTGCAAGCACTGACAGTGCCCGTTAAGTATAGGGATCAGGGTATCGTCTAGTCGGGATATCTCGACTAGAGCCTTCTTACTTGTTTATTATTATTTAAATACCATATAAGCCTTTTATTCTTTTGAAGCTTAAGTTGCTCCGATTTTGGAAAACATATTCCCTTGCAACTTGCAATTATAGTTATAACTATTTCTGTTTAAGACCTCAACACTTTAATTCTATTATTAATAAAAAAAAACCTTTTGCAATTATTAAATTTTCCACATCTTTATACCCTGATCACATTAAAACTGGGAAAAAAGGTATAATGGTTTTTCTGCAAAAGTATGTAACAGGCAGAAGGAAGCATCTCCGACCCCATAACGTATATATATTCTTGATCAGCATCAACAGTCAAGTCGATATAGCCATGTCCGTCTGTCCGTTCGTCTGTCCGTCCATCTGTCCGTCCATCTGTCCGTCCGTCTGTCTATCGGATGTATGAACGCGTCGATCTCAGAGACTATAAGAGCTAGAGACTCAAGATTTGGAACTTAAGCTCGCCTAATCCCAAGACAGTACAAGTTTGTTTTCGATTTTCGATAACTCATCCCGTTTCTGATATACACATGGGATCGATAACAACAAAATCTTGAATTTGGGAAAACTTTGAGATGCCATTTGAATTATAAAACAAAATAATCACAATCTGTGAAATTTTTATTGAAATCGGATAATGAACACCGGAGATATGGGACGTTGAAGTTGTGTATGCAGTATGCGGGTAGACACACACACACATACTTGCAAGCACTGACTGTAGGCGTAAGGTATGGAAATCAGGGTATCGTCTAGTCGGGATTTCTCGGCTAGAGCCTTCTTACTTGTTATACCCTGATCCCATTAAAATTGGGAAAAAGGGTATAATGGTTTTGTGCAAAAGTATGTAACAAGCAGAAGAAAGCATCTCCGACCCCATAAAGTATATATATTCTTGATCAGTTGATATCGAAAACGGGAAGAGTTATCGAAAATCGAAAACAAACTTGTACTGCATATTCGAGCTTAAGATCCAAATTTGAAGTCTCTAGCTTTCATAGGCGACGCGACAGACAGACCCTTTTTACCCATTTTGAATGGGTTCAGGGTATAAAAAGAATATATAAATTTTGTCATGAAATGTGTAACGCATAGAAAGAAGCATTTCCAACCCCGTGAAGGATATATATTATTAATCAGCATCGTGAGCTGAGTCGATAAAACCATGTCCGTCAGTCCGTCTGTTTCTAACCAAACGAGTCCCTCAATGTTTGAGCTATGAACTGAAACTATGGTCAAGGTCTTGTTTTTGTAGCAGTTCGATCATGTGTCAAAATCCGCCAGATTAGACCATTATATCAAATAGCTCTCATACAAATGCAAGATCTGTTATTAATTTACCTATGAAAAAGCAGTAATTGCTCATTTTGTGATGGCGGCAATTTATTTTTTTATTTATAGGATGTCGTTGTAACTAATTTGAGATCACCCTTGGCAGAGAGTGAGTTCATGATTTATGATTTATGCTACAAAATGCCTATGTGGCAAACTGAAATGTGTAACGCAAAAAAGAAAAAACATCCGACCATATAAATTATTTATGTTCTAGATCAACTGAGTCGTTATAGCCATGTCCGTCAGTCGGTTTGTTTATATGCAAACGAGTTCCCCAGATCGGCCAGATCGGAACACTATATCATAAAGCTGACATACAGATGCAAGACCTTTAACAAGATTTTGCTATAAAAAACAAGCAAACTTTCAAGTGGCCATAATATTCGGCATGCTGAAGTTAGATTAAGCATACTTTTTATAATATTAAACTGAAAAATGTTCTCGTTAAAAGCGGGAAGATTGATTTTGTTTTTAGACCCATAACTGGGTAAAAAAATTCTTGGAGTTCGTTTTAGTTTACGTTTTTGACAACCGCTTGATACATATTGACCCACTCTAATGTACATATAGGAAAAGCTTATACATCCTTTGCACTTTATGAAGTATAAACTATACATTGGGAAGACGATGACCTCTTTATCTGAAACATTTCACACTGCTGCGGCTGTTGGCAATATACCTTGGATCGCAACCTGTTCATAAGGTTATAAAACTTGAACGCATGAATTGCGTGAGGCGCCTCTATTAAATGATATAAAAAACATCTATGTGAGGAAATTATCAATGCGTTGGAGTCCAATAAAATTGCCATTATTAATTCGAGCGCATCGTTACAACAGCAACCGCAACGCGACGCGACGCAATCTTCTCATTTTGGTTTGGCTCACACTGCGAGGCGGAACGATTGTGGCGCACGCTCTGAAGCTGTCTGTGAGGTCGTTAGGGAATATAAACTGGAGAATGAAATCATTAAAAGGTTATTTTTTGAAACGTGATTTAAATATACCATTTACATTTTAGCAACGCAATTTTGGCAAAGCATGTTACAGTTAAATGACAAAAGAAGCATTTTTGCTTTTAAAACTGCCGAGATATATTAAAACATACGTGCACAAGTTATACAATGGATAAATGAATGGCCGAATGTGCTTTAGTTAAGTATGTATCAATGTATCAATCAATCATGGTTCATAAATAATAACTGTTATAAAAAATCAATTACTTAAAATAGACGTACACGTAAGACAATAATAACAGAATGTGTCTGTGTTAAAATTGTACTCCCTTTTTTTTGGTATTAAAATTTTTAATCTTTAATACTCTAAACCAGCGGTCGGGGAACCGGGGTACCGAGGATAACCGCAAATGGAGTAAAAATGAAATTTCTGGAGGTAAAAATTAAAGTTTTGTGAGTAAAATGTCTATTTATTAATATGCTATTTTATACTGTTTTTTTTTTACTCTTTGTCAACTTGGGGTAATGATTAAAAAGTAATATTAATTATATATTTTAAATTTTCTTTTTTGTTTTTTTTTTTACTCTTCCCCATGGGGTAATGTCAACTTACACAACAATATTTGGGGTAATGATTAAAAAAGTTCCTCGACCGCTGCCCAAAACTCATTGATAATGTGTAAAAGGTTATAATGGTTTTGTGGTTAGGTATGTTACAGACATCTCCGACCCCATAAAGTATATATATCGTTATGTCGTTACATATAGTTATCAAGAGACTAGTCAATATAGACATGACTGTCTGTCGTCTTTATAAATGAACGCGTCGATATCAGAGACCGTTTACAATATACACATGAAATCGATAACAATAAAATCTTGAATTTCGAAAACTTGAAAGATTATTTGTTTTTAATTAGTTTCTTAACGTCAGTTTTGAAATTTTTCAAACATTTGCTCAAAATCAAAAGAAATTTACGTCAGTATTATAAATCGCTCGTTCCAGACATTTGTTCCAATGCTTATAATATGGTTTTGAACATTTTTTTCGTACATATAACTTTTTTCAAAAGCTGTAAACTTTTAGACTAAATTTACTTTTTCCGGACTAATCTCTGATAGTAGATAATTGAATATAATATAATTCATACACAATAGTAAAATAGAACGAACTTTTTGCGCCAATGGGTCCATTTGTTGAAAAGGAACGAAATCTTAAAATTATTTTATTATTATTTATTTTATTTTCAGGTGAATCCATAGGATAAAAAAAATAAGTAAAAGGTTCTGTGAACTTAAAAAACATTTTTGTGTATTGTATTAAAATTGATAGCTCATATCATCCCCCAAAGATCTCCAACAAAAATTTAGATGCAACAACCACACCTCTCTACATGTTTTGAAATGTTTAACCTGAAGTCATTAAATATGACAGTTGAGAACACCGAATATGTGGAACATTGAAATTAAGCAAAGTATACAATAAGCGTGTACACACACACAAATAATTGGAAGCACTGACTGTACGCGTATAGTATAGGGTTCAGGGTATCGGCTGGTCGGGGTTTCACGACTAGAGCCTTCTTACTTGTTCTCTTAAAATACTTTAATCTAACTCATGCTGTCGACCGCTATTTAGCCAAAGGAAAGAAAAAATAAAAAAAGCGCCTGCGGATGCGTTTCTGCATCAAGATTGTTTTTAAAGTGCGTAAAAATTGAAATTCCGCGAAACCGTAACAGATGCTTAACAGTTGCGTAGTACATGTTATAGTTTTACATGTATAGGTGCATGTACATATTTGAATCTGTATAAGAATACACTGTCTTACCCCGTGGCGGCTAAGAGATGGGACGAGTCAAAGTAATCGAGCACGCACGTATGTTTGTTGCAAGATCTAAAGAAACAATTGAACTAACAAATAATAATATCACTCGAATATAGCTTAACAAAGTAAAATGTCTGATTGCAACAGCTTTAACTCTGGTTATTCCCAATGAAAGCATTTCTCATAAATGCTGTATACTATCAATGCCAACGATAATGGAATATACAAGATAGGATTCCAGAGGCTGTTATTTGTTAACAGAAACGATAAAACCTGTAAGTAAGCACCTAGCACGTATTACGATATTGTTGAATACGATATTGCGTCCGATGCGCCAGACGAAGATTTGTTGTTGCTGTATTTCATTGTGCCGTTGTATGGTGGCCAGACGAAGATTTGTTGTTGCTGTATTTCATTGTGCCGTTGTGTGGTGGCCGAAGTTGAGATTTTAAATATTCGACTTTTGTTTCTGTCTGCTTGCTATGCCTCAAATGGGTGGGTAGTATAGACTTTATATGAACTTTGTGAAATTGTATGGCTAATCGTGATAAACTTAACTATGACTTCTATCATACATGTACGTGTGTATATATTATGAGTTAGGTAGATCATAAATGACATATTGAACACGTTTAAAATGACTTAACACAAAACTAATACTAACCATAAAATAAACACATTTAGCTTTCAAATACTTGTCCGTGTATTAAAAATATTCATAAAGAATTGCATTGACTTGTATTGATTACTGTAATAAAGGGTATAAAAACACATTGAGCAGCGATTGCGTTTCAGCAACGACAACTGGCACGTGTTGTTGTTGTTTGTTCTTTTGCGTTTTGCCTTTTTCCCGTTAGAATACACAAAACGACGGCCCAAGCCCATACGCAGCAGGCAAGCTGCAGACGATTTGCCTTCGACACCCAACGAGCATACAAACACAAACATACATATGTATGTATGTACATACTCATTGATCGGCAACAACAAAATCTTACAATACAAGTAAAAAGAATTTCTGCATGTACAGACAGACCATGACCTACGACAAACTCTAAACAGCAAAACAAAAACAAATCCAAACAAAACTCACATGCATACACACAAATACGGACCTAGGCTTAAGCCACCCTGAATCCGTTTGGCGATCGGCAAATCAACAACATTTAAAAATTAAAAAAACATTTGTTTGAAATGAAATAAATGTATGATTTATACATGACATCGGCAGAACATAATTTTGTATTTTCAACTTAAACATTTCTAGCACCTATACCATTTTAGGCAAAATAACCAGCAGCCCAGCAATTCCAAAAGTATCAAATAATTAGTTTGTTTTTTATTTGAGATACTCTAAAGTTGCTTTTGCGTGAGCTCTGATAAAGACATATGTACATATGTATGTACATATGAAGTTTTCGTTTTAAAAACGAACCAAGGCCACATGCAGCAGGCCAGCTGCAGACGATTTGCCTTCGACACCAATGAGCTTACAAACACAAACATACATATAAGTACTCATTGATCGACACAACAAAATTCACTAGTCGAGAAATCGCGACTAGACGATACCCTGAACCCTTTACTTCCTTCTGCCTGTTACATACTTTTGCACAAATCAATATACCCTTTTTCCCTTGTTAGTGGGTTCAGTTGTAACAAGCAAATTTACTTCAGTCCATACACAAAACAAAAACAAATTCATACACGGCGGCAGACAGAAATGGATACGCAATAAACGAAAATACGAATATCGTATGAGGGAAAATAGGTGCTATTGTACAGAGCTCGTTATTTAACTGTAAAAAACGAGGGGAATTTATTTTCGTGTCTTGTAGTTATATCGTTTTTGTATCAATGCAACTTATGCTGACGTGCTAGAAACATTTTTGTGGTTTGGAGGAAAGACTTGATTAGATTTTCCGGGACTCAAAAATTAAATCAATTAAATTACTGCTGCAAAATATGTTTAAAATATTTAACTTCTTATTACCATTATTTTAAAGAATAAACAGGGCTAAATTGTAAGGTAATGCATATTTTTGAAAATGTCACAGTGTGTATATTGGTTAGGTTTTCGATTTATGTGATTCAAGCAACTTAAAAATTATTAAAAAAAGCTAATACAAGTGGTCAATAATTTTTGTGGACCACAAAATTTGTGTTGTTAAAAAACACCAAAGTCAATTCTAATAATTATTATTTTAAGAACTAGTATGATCAGTTTTAAAATTTAAAAGCAGACATCTAGCTCCGTCCCGTAACTTGTTCGTTTTACATCCGAACTAACTGCATACGAAACACGTTCGACAACAACGCAATGGCTGAGGCATTCGCTTAGTAAACGAGAGTTCGCAGATGCAAATCAATGAAAATGTTCACAAATAAATTCAGTTTGAATAATATTTAAAAACGTCGACACCTTAAAGTAACAATAATAAATATTGATTTTACTTGTAATTCTTGGCTTAACATGTGCACATATCACGTTAAGCATAAGGATAATCAAATGCTCAATCATAAACGAAAACAGTTGGATTCACCAAAAATATGCTTATGTATTGTACTAAGTTTTTCTTTGGGTGTAAAGCTAAACTCACTACGTTTGGTGGGAAGATAGCAGGTAACGTCCCCATAATAATTGCATCAAAAGTTTGAATTCCACGCCGGTCTCTGACTGCCCAGCCCTATGTCCCTTAAACATAGCTGGCGACGTCCCTTAAGATCAATTAACAATTTTCCTGATACGTCTACTCGCGCCGCCGCAGTCTCCTGCCCTTTAAATTACGAAGACCTATATCTTTCACAGTTTTAAAACTAGAGTCACAATATTTAAAACTATTTAACTATGTATTATTATATATATATATATTATAGTTTCGGTGCAAGATACAAATGTAAACTACTCACAACCTTATTAAAAGTCCGAACCAAGCGCAACTGCATCCGCTTCCATGCCCCCATTTTGTAAAGGTTTTGCATTAGAGTGTCTTAAATTTCCTTAAAGGCGAAGTAAAGGTTTGTGTAGCACCACATCATCGCGAGATCGGGTATCGCTTATATTAATAATTAATTATATTCAAAGAGCACCACTTTTACCGCCGCCCAAGGTGTCACAACAATTCTGAATTAAATAACAATTTCTGAATAAAAGTTTAGAATTAAAGAAAACACTCATCAAACCATTTATATTAATTAACTTATAAAACTGGTACTTTAAGAACGGTTTTTTGAGTGTAATTCAGCTAAGACTTAAATTTAAACCGATCTGGCTTAATCTCAAATGCTAATTTTATATTTATATGATTCAATCGAGCCCCAGACACAAAAGCTTTTAGTACACAAAATACATGGCATTGGTTGTATGCTTGTACAAAAATGTTGGAGTAAAGCAGGTTGCACTTAAGTTGGCATTTGCTTTTGCTTTTCCCCGCCGAACTGTCACTGCTGATAACTTCATTGAACGCGTGCCGACCCCCACTGACAAATTTGTTTTGCAATCGGTGAAACCGACACTGACTACGCGTGAAACATGATATGCCGCCATTAATATAAATCATATTATAAGTTTAAATCACTGCGCCGCTGGTGTCCGCCCTGTAAACCAGTAATACATTGCAAAAAACACTCAGCATGTAAAAACATGCTCATAATGAAAAGCAAACGAATACCTGTTTATTTATTTATAAACATGAACTTATCCATTGAAACAGAAAAAAAAGAAAAGTCGAAGAAATGCGAATATAATATATATTTATACATATATAATTAAATATATATATATATATGTGTGTGTGCATGACAACATAATAATGAAACTTGCTAAATATGTAAATTTGGCCAAATTTTGATATATTCAATTATATTGTTATCGGTAATATTTGTATATCGGATGCCTGTCGGTTTATCAAGAATGGTTTTGATTGTAGGAGATTATCAAGCTCTTAAAACCTTGTCTCTAAAATCCACAACATTATTGTAATTTTTGCACACTAAGAAAAATATAAATTTTAACATTTTGCAGGTTTTCAAAATAATTTAGACTACAATTTATGTAACCAATACAGTTAATGAATTCTTAACTGCAAATACCATGCATACTGCGGGTAAAAATCCGTTAACTCCAATTTGAAATTTTGAGCTACTTTTCGAGAAGATGCACTAAACGAACCAAAATTTGAAGATCACGATTGCTAATAATTGATGAGAATTTTAAGAGGATTACAGTGAATTCGGTTTGAGAGAGTTAACAAATATTCTTTATTTAAAACAAGTAAAAAAGCTCTAGTCGAGATATCCCGACTAGACGATACCCTGATCCCTATAGCTTACGCGTACAGTCAGTCCTTGCAAGTATGTGTGTGTGTGTGAACACATATACAGCATACTTTACTTAACTTCAACGTTCCATATATCCAATGTTTCTCAACCGATTTTAATACAAATTTTACAGATTGTCATTATTTCGTCTCAAAGTTTTGCAAATATGATTTTGTTGTGATTGATCCTATGTGTATATCGGAAATGGGAAGAGTCATCGAAAATCGAAATCAAACTTGTGCTGCCCAGGGATTAGGGGAGCTTAAGTTTCTCTAGCTTTCATACTCGACTCGGCTGTTGATACTGATCAAGAATATATATACTTTATAGGGTCGGAGATGCTTCCTTTTGCCTGTTACATGCGTTTGCACAAAACCATTATACCCTTTTTACCCATTTTTAAAGGTTCAGGGTATAAAAAGTGTAAAAATACGCTCAATAACATATCAGCATATTCTTTGTTTTGTTATACATTACATATACATATTGTTATAACTGTAAGTACGCTCTTTCGCATTAATGTATACACTCACAATGAATATAATTTTAACAATAATAATAGACATACAAACGTTTTCAAATTAAACTTTTCACCAAAATGTTATCAAATATAAATCACGTCATCATAAGGATAAGGATATTTTTATTATGCTAGTATTTTTTTTTTGAATGCTTGGCAAATTTGGACTTGTTGCAGTAACTTAAGCATGTTTGCCTATAAATTTTGAGAATTTGTTCTTATGAGATATAATGTAATGTAAATGCCGGCAAAAGGCACATGCGCTGCTTATCCACTTCGTAGCACTGTTTTTTATAAATTTAATTAAAATGACTGCTTTCAGGTCACGTGACCGACCTTCGTAATGTATCCGTTATACTCGTTCACGTATTGGGTTTTGCTACACACGCCCTAGGCAATAATGAGTGCTGGTAATGGTGCTGTTGATTTTCCTATTTGCCCACTCAGGTGAGTGCGACCTAAGGCCGTAAAGTAACAACAAAGAAGACGGCGCTCCGCCGCGACGAGAGCAGCACGAGAAATAACATATGCGTGCTGTCTAAACGACGTTCGCTGCCACTCGCAGTCGCACTACTTGGCTTTTCACTTTTTAGCATGAAGTACTTACTAATCAGTTCAGCCAAAATTTACTCCACACAAAATCTTACTTATCGCAGTGTTATCAAAGGGCAGACAACAGGCTGGCGGCAGAAGTAAAAATTATCGGAGGTTTATATTTGGAACGGGGATGAAACGTTCTGAATAAACTAATCAAAACACACAGTGTGCTACACCACACTATGCTACGTTGTGTTGTTTTACTGTGCTGCAGAGTGTTTCGTCATGTCTTAAAGCGCATAAATAAGGTCGCGTGCCGGTTTATATTAAGGGCGCGGTTATTGGTGGGGGGCTTTGGTTTTGGTCATCGTTTGCCGTTCTTCCACTTACAAAGTGTCACATGATCTGCACTGAGGTATTAAATATTAACATATCGAATTATTAGCCTACCCGGAACATTGGATAATGTGGATAAAGATTATAAACGCTGAATGCAAAGCTTTATGTATAATATTTCGCAATTATCTCGCATATCTCATCGTGCATACAAATGGCATTTTTATATAATATTCATATCAATTGGGGTAATTATATCAGTTGTTTATAATACAATTAGTTTTTGTAAATTATTTTAGCTTATTGGATTTAAGCACGCATATCTATATATACAGCTGAGTTTAAATTTGTCGATGGTTCAAATATTTTTGTACATTTATTCTTGATCAGCATCAAAAGCCTTGTCCGTCTGTTCGTCCGTCCGTCTCCACCAGTCAAGCTAGAGACTTGAAACTTTGCAAATATCTGTGTCCATGTGTTAGTTAGACAAAGTGTAAGAATTGGGGAGCTACTCCAACAGGTGGCTGTTAACAAGTCCATACCCCTCGAAGCGTAAATCGATAATTCACTCAAAAATCATACATTTATAAAACTAGTATTACCGAATTTCAAAGGATAGCTGGTTACTTCGCCGGCTGTCTCCAGCTCCCGTCATTTTAGAACGGGAAGGCCTGTATCTTCCACAGTTTTTAAGATAGTCACAAAATTTGTTAAATTATCAAGTCACTTTCCCCAAAAATCACCCATAAAGTGAATGCTTACCCATAACCCCGCCTGCGGAAAGAAGATAGCTATTGACCCAAATATCAGCATCCATAAAGTTTGGATGCCACGACCACTCCTGCCGTCCTTTTAGAAACGGGGATCCCCGTATCTTTCACAGTTTTTGAGCTTGAGTCACTAAATCAGTTGCGTCAGTCAGTTGCGTCCGACTGAAACGATTTCACTTGTTATTGATTGATTCACACATTTGTTAGCAACAATATTGGTAACCTTTAATGTTTTAAAGCTTAAAAAAAATGTTTAGCCTAATCAATTTGCATGCCAAGATTCTCAGTATTCTTCGGCTGTTGAGCCAAATGAGTAAGAGCTGCTTTAACTGCGGAGATAGTTATGAACTATAGCACAGGTCAGCATAAAAATTGCTGTTTAAGTATCTTCAGCTGATAACAAATTGCTTGTTTTTCTTTTTGATATGATGTGCTAGAAACGTATATATTGTCTTGAAATAAAGCTAGAATCATACACTTCCCTTATTCGTAAGACAGCTAAATAATAAAAAACAAGTAAGAAGGCTCTAGTCGAGAAATCCCGACTAGACGATACCCTGATCCCTATACTTTCCGCGTACAGTCAGTGCTTCCAAGTATGTGTGTGTGTGTGTACGCGCATACTGCATAGTGCATACAAAACTTCAATGTCCCATATCTCCGGTGTTTATTATCCGATTTCGACACAAATTTCACAGATTGTCATTATTTTGTTTTATAATTCAAATTGCATCTCAAAGTTTTCCAAATTCAAGATTTTGTTGTTATCGATCCCATGTGTATATCGGAAACGGGAAGAGTTATCGAAAATCGGAAACAAACTTGTACTGCCTAGGAATTAGGCGAGCTTAAGTTCGCAATCTGGAGTCTCTAGCTCTTATAGTCTCTGAGATCGACGCGTTCATACATACACACAGACGGACAGACAGACGGACAGACAGACGGACAGACAGACGGACAGACGGACATGGCTATATCGACTCGACTGTTGATGCTGATCAAGAATATATATACTTTATGGGGTCGGAGATGCTTCCTTCTGCCTGTTACATACTTTTGCACAAAACCATTATACCCTTTTTCCCATTTTTAATGGGATCAGGGTATAAAAAGTAAAAAGGCTCTAGTCGAGAAATCCCGACTAGACGATACCCTGATCCCTATAATTTACGCGTACAGTCAGTGCTTGTAAGTATATGTGTGTGTGTACGCGCGTACTGCATACTGCATACACAACTTCAATTTCCCATATCTCCGGTGTTTCTTAACCGATTTCAATAAATAATTTCACAGGTTGTCATTATTTTGTTTGATGTTTTAAATGGCGTCTTTTTTTGCTGTTATCGATCCCATGTGTATATTGGAAACAGGAAGAGTTATCAAAAATCGAAAACTTGTACTGCCTAGGGTTCAGGCGAGCTTAAGTTCCAAATCTGGAGTCTCTAGCTCTTATAGTCTCTGAGATTGACGAGTTCATACATACGGACAGACAGACAGACGGACGGTCAGATGGGCATGGCTATATCGACTCATCTGTTGATGCTGATCAAGAATATATATACTTTATGGGGTCGGAGATGCTTCCTTCTGCCTGTTACATACTTTTGCACAAACCGGACAACAAAAATTTTAACTTTAAAACATGTTTTCAAGAATTGTTTGAAAACTTGTGTTTTTATGTCGTCTTAAAAAAATAATCAGCCGTTTTTCTCTGCCTTTGGTTTTCAAACAGCGAAAACAAATAATATTAAGCAAAAAGAAAAGTGAAGCCATCAAAAAAAATCAAAAGGGTAGTGCTTGAAGTCACCTTAGTTATTTAAAATGCTGACGTAAATATATGCAACAAATGTATAATTTCCCGTTTTCGTTTTTGAATGCAGTCGCGCATTATAAGAAACAATAATCGAAATAAAATTCGATCCAACTCAAAAAAAAGCTACGAGTTTAAAAATAATATGGCCAGATTGACGAAATGTTTGTCATACTCAATAAATAAAATCGCAGTTTAAATCGATATTTAGCTTAAGAGTTAACACTGCTGACACGTTGTCAGCAAAGTGGCTGGCGCTGCAACCTCTCCTCGAGCTCCCAAATTGTGGAAGCACAAATCTTAAACTAAAAGAAATATGGCTCTACTTGACTTGTTGCCGTGAAACCATTTAAAAGGTTTTGTAAATTCCAGTGCTCGGTTTTATAATAGAAAAATATACCACGTTAAATACTAAAATGTTACATTACTCCAAAAGGTACATTTTGTGTTTAGATGAATTCTCCACAAAAATATTTAAATTGGAAGCCTCGCTTTGAAGTCTGCTTTTGGAATTGTGGGAAAAAGAGTTATGGAAAGATCGCACCTTCTGCGGATTGTTCTGCACCTAGTGTTACTTATTTAAAAAGAGGTAGTGAAAGTCTAATTGTAAAGGGGCGAATTTGTTGGTAGGTGTAAACTTTAAAACTTTTAGACTCATAGTTAGAACAAATTTATCAAAGATATGTTAATTTCCGTATTCCTATAGAATTTGTTGTCTCCAGCTTAAAAATTGCTAAATATATATGCATATCGGATTCAATTTCGGGCATGGCCTGATTTTTTTTTTTCCACTCCAACCTATATTCACCGTCGATACACTGACTTGCTGTCGTCCTAGCGGGCGTAATGCTTCAATCCTAACGCACATACTTGCAAAGTTTCAGAGCAAAAAGCTTCAGTTCAAATTAAAACTTTTACACAATTTTTGAGGGATATCACTAGCACCAAATTTGATCATTTTGGCATTACAAATGTGTGTCTTTAATCGAATTGTAACTTGATGCATCGATTCAACCAATGTTTTTTTAAATGATGTTACAAATGAACGAAATAATAATATTATATATTATTATAATATACAATATATTCACATAAATAATTAATCTTAGTTTTTAATCACGAAAATCAAGATAATAAGAAATATATGTAATTGACCATAAATGTAAGCCTCCGGATATTATCGCTTAGAGTCACAATTAAAAAAGAAAAAATATAACAAATTAGAAAGTAATATATAGTATATTCAGTTCCTGTCGCTTGGATTCAAAATTATGTGGAACACATATTTAAAAAGAACTGCAGTACTTAATAAAGTTACTTAAAATTTGCAGAGAAAATATAATAAATAAAAATAAATAATTATCTTTTGCACATCACTTTCCAAAATTGTTGTACGTAACGTGGTACAGCGTAATATTTAATGAGCTTTAAATGTTAACCAAGCGAATAATAAGTAAAATAATAACTTGCAAAATTGATGACTGAAGCGTGTATCTGCGATCCAAAATCAATTGTCCTGCCTTGCTGAACATACGCACGAGATTCTTTTTTGAAAAATATTTTGTTGCATAATCGTCATCGTGCATCGAAGATTGAAAAAAATTCCTGTTTAAAATGTTTATACCTTTTTTAATATAATAATTAATAATAATATATAAAAGCTTCGCCTTATTGGTTTTTTTGAGGTAATCTCGAGAGCCCGGTTCCAAGGGGACATGTAGTAAGCATATTCACCCCATATCTATATGTATATATATATTCTTGATAAACATAAACAGCCGAGTCGATATAGCCATGTCCGTCTGTCTATCGATCAGACTATAAGAGTTAGAGACTCCAGATTTGGAACTTCAGCTCGCCTAGGCAGTACAAGTTTGTTTTCGATTTTCGATAACACTTCCCGTTTCCGACATACACATGGGATTGATAACAAAAAAATCTTGAATTCGGAAAACTTTGAGATAACGTATGAAAATATATATACCTATACCTACACAGGTGAAACACTGTGAAGTGAATCCATTAAGTTATGTCCGTAAATTTCGCAAAACGAATTTTGAAAAACTAACGTGGGTTTTATCCCAGACTGACTGGTCTTGCCTTTGCGGGTCTGATGACTCGGATGTGGCAATCAGTATTTTTTACAATACTTTATACTCTGCATTTGATTTGTGTGTCCCTGTTGGTAGGCCAATAAGGTCTAGCAAGCCTGCATGGTTTACCCGCGAGTTGACTATTTTAAAAAATAAAAAATCAAAATTGTACAAGAGTTTCAAAAAAACTAACTCTAACGCAGCGTATTCGTTATACATGATTGCCAGATCAAATTTTTCAGTCCTTAATAACAGCTGTTATAGGAACTACCTGTCTCGGTGTAAACTCCAGTTTCAGCGGGATCCCAAGCCGTTTTTTTATTTTGTTAATGCAAAGCGAAGGTCATCCAAGGTACCATCCAATGTATTCTTTGATGCCATAACTGCCAACTCGGATGAGGCGATCGCTCATCTCTTTGCAAACTTTTTCCAATCGACATATACTTCATGTCACCATCAAGTTGTTTTGCCATACCCTTATGCTGTAAATGGAACAAATTACATTTTTGCACCAGAAATTACAGAAAGGGCTTTACTTAGCGACCTTCAAGTCCTTAAGCCCATTTTCTCCCCGGGTCCGGACGGAGTACCAAGTTGTGTGCTGCGATACTGCGCTCAGGGACTCCTAAAGCCATTGCATAAATTGTTCTGCCTATCCCTAAAGTAATGCTCTTTTCCGACAATTTGGAAAGAGTCGTTCATTATTCCTTTACATAAGAAAGGAAATAAATCGAACGTACAAAACTATAGAGGGATATCAAAATTGTCCGCTATTCCGAAAATTTTTGAAAAATTAATTACTTCCCACCTTCAGCATCTTTGCAAATCCATCGTTTCACCGTATCAACAAATTTGTTAGAATTTACCTCATTTGTACTTAGTGGTTTCCAAAATAAAATGCAAACTGATGTTATTTATACAGACTTCAGTAAGGCTTTTGATTCCGTCAATCACTATCTCTTGATCCATAAGTTACACCTTTTGGGTTTTCCAAACAACCTTATTCTTTGGATCAAAGATTACTTATCTTCAAGAACACAAAGGGTATATTTCAAGGGTCTGGTTTCCAAGTCGGTTCAGGTTACCTCTGGTGTGCCTAGGGAAGTCACCTTGGACCACTACTTTTTACACTTTTCATAAACGATCTCCTTTCAGTTATAAACCACTCACGGGTGTTCATGTTCGCCGATGATGTAAAGCTTTGCATCTCGGCAAAATCTTCACAGTCAGCTCAACAATTACAATTAGATCTGATTAACTTTCAAACGTGGTGTAATTTAAATTTACTGTATCTCAATTGTAGTAAATGTAAAGTAATGTCTTTTTATAGGCGTACACCCTTTTTCAACACCTATAGTATTAATAATAAACCACTTAATCGAATTGAATGGGTGGTAGACTTAGGAATCCTCTTGGATTCAAAACTTAAGTTTGATAAGCACATCACCTCCATTGCCACCAGAGCATCTGGTGTTCTGGGTTTCATCAAGCGCTGGTCGAAGGAATTCGATGATCCCTATATAACAAAAACCCTTTATACTTCTCTGGTACGTCCGATCCTTGAATATGGATCCTGTATCTCGTACCCCAAATACAGAATTCATCAGGAAAGATTAGAATCGGTGCAAAAACAATTCCTGCTTTTTGTTCTCAGGGGTCTTCCCTGGGATACTAACACTAATTTACCTTCGTATAGTAGTAGACTCCTACTAATAAATTTTCCATCCCTATCCGATCGCAGAAAAATGATTAGTGTAGTTTTTTTACACAAACTTATTAATGGTGAAATAGATTCTTCGGAACTAGTTAGCCAAATAAGTTTTGCTGTTCCGATTAGACCTACCAGAAATTTCTTACGCATTTCCCTTCAAACTTGCAATACTAACTACGCCATACATAACCCCTTCCGAATCCTATGCTCTATATATAATGAGCTATCCAAATTATTTGACTTCTAGTGTCTCGCTTAAAATAATAGTTTTGTATCATTTGTCTATATGTTCGCGATCATCGTAATCGTACGTTAAGCGATGTGCCCCTCGGTCGGTTGGGCGGGAGGTGGGTTGCTTAATGCTTGGGTCCGCGCGCTAACAAGCCGGTGCTTGGTATCGTTGGGCCACTTGTATGTACTGTCTCGTTTAGTACATCTACGTCCATATATATATAAAAAACAAAAAAAAATATATTACTAAAAATATTAAAAATTTTTATTGAAATCGGTTAAGAAACACCGGAGATATGGAACACACACACACATTCTTGCAAGCACTGACTGTAGGCGTAATGTATAGGGATCAGGGTATCGTCATGTCGGGGTTTCTCGACCAGAGCCTTCTTACTTATTATTGTTAGTCTGATTATTATTTTTTCGACCCTGATGCGCGATTAACCGATTTCAAAATTATTTTTGACGTCAATTTCTTTACCCTAAAGGGGCCGTTTGAAGATTTGGTACTTTCGGCCCACCCTAATGAGCGTGCGTATCTTTTGTAAAATATAGTTTCAGAACGATTTTTGTGTTTCTAAAAAAAATTTCACAAGTGCCTTGGATATTGGCTGGTGTCAAGACATAATAAATTTTAATAATATGATCATCATGTTTTTTACCAAAAGCTCTTCAAGCTTGTTATTCTAATTATTCTAACCATAACCCTATATAACGATCTTTCCCACATTGCACATAGTACCACTTCTGCATGCTCCCTAAAAAAATTGGGTCATGGGTCGCTTTATGCTTTGGTCCGCGCGTTAACAAGCCAGTGCTTGGTATCGTTGGGCCACATGAACACTGTTCGTTAGTACATCTACGTTCAATAAAAAAATGTGGGAAGCCAAATCATCAGCTTTCATTTATTTATCAAAGCAATCAAAATTGAACTCTTAAACTATTGGAGAAACCCCGGCGCTAAGGGCCTTATGATTTGGTTTCATGCAAAGCGTTACCGGAAATATCCTAATCACTTGGCGAAGCTGATTACTCTGAGTATTACATGCTAAGATATGGACACAAAAATAAATTGAAAATCGTATTTGAAACCAATTTGACAGAACTTATGCGAAAGTAATAGTTTTTATACCCTGAACCCATTAAAAATGGGTAAAAAAGGTATAATGTAACAGGCAGAAGGAAGCATCTCCGATCCCATAATATTCTTAATTCATATGTTCATGATCAGTATCAACAGCCGAGTTGATATAGCCATGTCCGACTGTCCGTCCGTCTGTCTGTCTCTCTGTCTGTCCGTCCGTATGTATGAACGCGTCGATCTCAGAGACTTTAAGAGCTAGAGACTCCAGACTTGGAACTGAAGCTCGCCTAATCCCAAGGCAGTACACGTTTTTTCCGCTTTTCTATGACTCATCCCGTTTCTGATATACACATGGGATCGATTACAACAAAATCTTGAATTTGGAAAACTTTGAGACAGAATTTAAAACATTTGACAAAATTATGGCAATCTGTGAAAATGTTTATTAAAGTCGGTTGAGAAACACCGAAGATAATTAATTTAAGTCTCTAGCTTTAAGGGAGTCGAAAATTTGTGAGTATATTGCACAAAACTTATATACTGTTTTCCTTCGGTTCTAGAATATAAATATTAACCCTTTTGTTTTTAATGGTATTACAACAAACGTGATAATTGTGTATAGTATCCCGTGGTCATATATAGATGCTCCAGGCACGTAGTACATACAAATTAAGCTTAATTACTTTTCATAATTATTTCTTTGTATACTATGCTTATGCTAACTGTGTCATGAATTTCTTAAAACAAATTCGAGTTGCTAAATCATAAAGCCATCGAATTATTTAAATTGTTTATTTTTTTTGTTATTGGTTTTCGTTTATTGTAATGAAAGTATTTTCCAAATTAAGTAAGTGAGTAGAATATAAGAATATTATAATGTAAATGTAAAGTTACCTAGACTATAATTTTTTACTGTGCTTCAAACTTTACACAAAATTCGAAGCGTTCACATTGTACATACTCAGTCTTGGCAAGTTTGTAGACCATATTCTAAGTATTGAATCAAGGGCATTTCCGTTTTTGAAAGGACGAAGAACTTAAGGGGGTTGGCATGGTTTTGGTTTCAGATACCTCTAGGAGAAATATAAAATTATATTAATATATAAAAATTAAATGGTGAAATTAAATGGTGAAATTAAAATTGTGAATATAAATGGCAACAACTTTGAATCAAACGCAAAAATTTCAAAGGTCAAAATATTTGCGAAGAGCAAAATGGTATATTCTTTAAGGCCGAACTCAGTGGAACCGAAGTCCCCAAAATAAAAAATATTTATATAGACCATAAGACTGCAAACATATTTTTATAGAACTACCGGACTAACTTAAGCATTCTAAGCCTAGTTTAAACTCGTCAAAGTCCATCGTCTTTCGTAGCGATGCTCAAATGCTGCACATACGGTCAAAGTGACTGTGCGGCCACACTGCCTTTATTGTCTGGTGCGTGATGTGTCATGGGTCAGAGTAAAGAGGGAAATAATTATTGCGTTTATACTGTGCGTAACAAATGTGTGAGAAGAGCTTGTTTGTATACGAAATACGCGGGGTAGTTATACTTGCGGGAAGGTACCGCCTGTGTTATGACTTAAGTTTACATTTATGTGATTATCAACACAGTAACACGACCGTTAGCGCTACATCCAAGTTCAGAAAAGTTTTCTGAAAATAGAACCCCAAAAAGTAGGAGTTACCTTTGTTTGATTTTTTTCTGTTTTTCCATCGATTCAAACTCATTTTCAAGGTTCATCATTCAAACTTATTAAAAAAAGCATATAAATAAATAAATAATGGACCGCCCGGCCCAAGATTGGGGTCCTACGTCCACTGAGAGGCTGGGAAATCGATACCTTTAAATCGATTAGATTTATATATATTTCCCGCATCCTAACAGCGAGAGCTACCAAACTTAACCAAATGGTTAAAAGCTAGTGACATCAAAACTCAGCACAAATAGACCACGATGTTTTCAGTCTGGCTTAAGGACCCAACATGCTTCCTTCCTCCTGTTACTTGCAATTGCACAACATCATTTACGCCTTTCAGGTTCAGGGTATAACCATTTTTTTTTTGTAACGTCGAGCCATTAAATAAGTATAGCAAATAATTTTGAGTATTTCGTTAAACATCATAGCTGCCATAGGACAAAATTCGATAATGTGTCCGCAATAGTATAAAGCTTTCGCACCCCGACGATAGCATTTCTTCTTGTTTTATGTGTATGAACTAATATCTTCATATGAATGTATATATGTATATCCATATGTATATAACCGATTATTCTTTGGTTCAACCACTGTCACTGCCAGTCACTCCTTGTTATTTATTTTACAGGCAGTTTGTGTGGTCGAGTTTTATTTGCCCAGACCTGTCGACCAAATGAAGCGTGTAATACATCAAACAGTCTTTAACGGGGGTGACAAATCCCCAGCAGTGAGTGATGCTGATTACTTATAGGGCTCAGATTCAGATGCGAAAAATTAAGTGTGAGTGTAGGCAAAAACCAATTTTTAAATCAATCACCTTAACTTTTTTTTCCAATCACGGAACATATTTTAAAAATGTATAACTTTCTATAAAACTTAGTTAATAATGAAAATGTGTATAAATGCTTTTCTGAACATGTTTATTTAGAAAATGACAATAACAGACCGGTTGTACCCTCGTCCCTGACAAGTGTTAAACTAAACGACTAGTGATACTTTTTAACTAGCTTTGAATAAAATAGATGCATCGGATACTTTTTACAGACAAAGATATTTTTATGGTTTAAAATTGGCGAAAAAGTTGCGACCTACATACGGACAGGCACCATGACGAACATTGTACAAATCTAACATACACAAAAACAAAAATGCCAATTATGTCAATATCCACAAACATACAATAAATATTTCCATGTTCTGCTTTTTACTCATCTAGAATTGAAATTTAAAAAAAAAAACAGAAACCTATCACGATCTTACTATTCTAAACAAGTAAGAAGGCTCTAGTCGAGAAAGCCCGACTAGACGATACCCTGATCCCTATACTTCAGGCGTACAGTCAGTGCTTGTGTATGTGTGTGTGGACGCGCATACTACATACTGCATTCACAACTTCAATGTCCCATATCTCCGGTGTTTATTATCCGATTTTAATAAAAATTTCAAAGATTTTCATTATTTTGTTTTATAATTCAAATTGCATCTCAAAGTTTTCCAAATTCAAGATTTTTTTGTTATCGATCCCATGTGTATATCGGAAACGGGAAGTGTTATCGAAAATCGAAAACAAACTTGTACTGCCTAGGGATTAGGCGAGCTTAAGTTCGAAATCTGGAGTCTCTAGCTCTTATAGTCTCTGAGATCGGTTGTCTCATACATACGGACGGACGGACGGACGGACAGACGGCCATGGCTATATCGACTCGACTATTGATGCTGATCAAGAATATATATACTTTATGGGGTCGGAGATGCTTCCTTCTGCCTGTTACATACTTTTGCACTAAACCATTATACCCTTTTTTCCCATTTTTAATGGGATCAGGGTATAAATATAGACAGAGTCAATTCAACAATACAATTCCTGGAACATGCGAACATACTTTATAATAATATAATAAAACTTAGATCGTGGCTAATAGTTAGCCACAATCAACTTATTAAATTTTAACTGAATTATATATTACACCATTGTAAGAAGCTGGAAACATTAGCAGTCTGCGCTGCATATGAAGGTTCTACTAGTTTAAAATTTACTTTGAAATAAATATAAAAATCTTAATTCCAGTTATGACTTATAATTTTATATTCAAGCATACATATCTTTTAAAATTAAGACTGATTTTCTAAAACAAAGTCTTTAATAAAAGTACTTTATTGAAATTGCTTTTGAAAAATCTAATCGACAAGCAAGATGAATCGCAATTCATCAAAAACCAGTTTACATATCATAAGGGTTGATATTTTCGATTTTCTGATTTACTTAACCGGAATAACAATATTTCATAAAACTTTATCGGAGAGACGGCAGACAATTGAGTTTGTAATAGTTAATTTGGCATGGAAAGCATTCAAGCAACTGAACCTGTAATTACTTTTGGAACAGTTTGAAAGTTATTTGGGTAAGGACATACAGTATATATGTTTGTTTATTCAAAAGGTTCGTACAAAAAAAAGTTTTAATTTGTCAAAACTGTCTATTGAATGAGTCAGACTCATACTACACTAAACAAGTAAGAAGGCTCTAGTCGAGATATCTCGACTAGACGATACCCTGATCCCTATACTTTACGCGTACAGTCAGTGCTTGCAAGTATGTGTGTGTGTGTGTGTGTACGCGCATACTGCATACACAACTTCAATGTCCCATATCTCCGGTGTTTATTATCCGATTTCAATAAAATTTTCACAGATTATCATTATTTTGCTTTATAATTCAAATTGCATCTCAAAGTTTTCCAAATTCAAGATTTTGTTGTTATCGATCCCATGTGTATATCGGAAACGGGATGAGTTATCGAAAATCGAAAACAAACTTGTACTGTCTTGGGATTAGGCGAGCTTAAGTTCCAAATCTGGAGTCTCTAGCTCTTATAGTCTCTGAGATCGACGCGTTCATACATACAGACGGACAGACGGACATGGCTATATCGACTCGACTTTTGATGCTGATCAAGAATATATATACTTTATGGGGTCGGAGATGCTTCCTTCTGCCTGTTACATACTTTTGCACAAAACCATTATACCCTTTTTTCCCATTTTTAATGGGATCAGGGTATAAAAATATGAAATTTACACTTTTTAACGAGGATAAAAAATCGAGAAATATTTTAAAACGCCATCGATTGCGGAATACTCTGATACCAGTAAAGAAAAAACTGGTGGTAAGGAGCCACCAAATTTTGTGACTCTAGCTAAGCGAAAGAAGTATATGCGCTATCATGTTTTCAGTAACCCGTACGAATCGAGTCAAGAATTTTTTCACTTATAGCTCTAGGGCCAGTAACTAAGAATTACCTTACAGTATTTTAATATCTGCTAACAAAAAGTATATATTTAACAAATGTATAACACTGCTTCTCTCAATACTCATTGTTGGTTGTTGGACTGCTCTTAGCGACACGGTAGCACTTCTGGCTGGGCGGATATTGCCGGTAGAGACGATGAATTGCCAGTGGAAAACTCCAACTCAACTCCAGTCCTAGGCCCGCACCAGCCCAAGCTAACAGCCATCATCGTGGATGGGGATGGCGACAAAAATTGAAAATAGTGTAGAGACCGGGGAGCACATTCCCTCTGTGGTTAAAAAGAAGGGCAGGAGCTCCGGCAAGGCACTAACGGAGGCTATTCTGATCCAAAACGAAGGGGGACCGGTCTAACGCCGATATTCTAAGGGAAATGAAGTTCAGAGTAAACTCTTGGATGGTTTAACTGTCGAGTGCGGGAACGGACATCAGTGACGCGCTGCTATAGATGCCTTGGTTACGGGCATGTAGCGAAGGGGTGCGAAGGGCCTGTCCAAAGTCCAAAAATAGGATAACGCAATGGTTCGTGCTCTTCAGGCTAACACGAATACGAGCCGAACTGCCAACGATTTGCTTCAACAGCTGGCAGTGGAGAGGAGGGTCGACCTTTTATCGTTAAGCGAGCAGTACCGGAGAAGGGATTGTTCCTCCTGGTACTCAATTCTACTCGGTACTGCAGCCATCTGGGTGTTGGTACCCGGAAAGGCCCATGTTGCCGCTTAGGATGTAGGCAACGGGTGAGGTGAGGTCTAGGTGAGGTGTGGAACGACGACTTTTTTCAGTTGCTATCTCACTCTCAGCTCAAACTCAATCAAGTGATGAGTGCTCTCGGTAGCTGGATGGCGGAACATGGGCTATTACTGGCGCTGAACAAGACAGAAGTGGTAGTCCTGACCAAAAAAAGGATACCAACGATCATCTCATTGATAGTCGTTGAAGCTACGGTGAGGTCGAGACCTGCGGTCAAATACCTCGGAATGATAATAGACACCAAGCTGAGCTTCTTCCTACAGATAAAGCACGTGGCAGACAAAGCTGCAGCTGGTGTGAGGGAGACGGACCGCGCGCCTCATCACAGACGTGGAGCCGTGGGTCAAGAGAAGGCATGGTGAGATTGATTTATGGCTAACCCAGCTTTTGTCGGGACACACCCGTGACACTACCTCTACTGAATGGGAAAGGAAGCATCGCCCGACTGTCTGTATTGCCCCGGATGCAGCGACAACGCAGATCACACGTTCTTTGGTTGTCGCTATTGGGACTGGCAACGCCCGACGCTAAATCAGGAAACAGGGACACAGATCACTCCTGAAAACGTAGTAGACGCTATGCTTCAAAGGAAGAGTAATTGGGGCCGTGTGGCTCAATACGCGCAGGGTATCTGAAGATAAAAGAAAACCGATCTGGATCGAGCTCAGAGCGAGTCCGAGTCCGAGGTGATCGAGTGGAGCGTCTTTGGGGCCACAGGAAGGACCTTGCCTGAAGTAATGTGATAAATAGTCCCAGGCAAGCATCAAGGACCAGTAGACTGGGTCGACCGAAGAGGAAGAGAGAGAGGTTTATTTAATTTTTTTATTTTTCATTTCATGTTATTTCTAGTCGAAGCAGTATGTTTTGTTATCAAATGTGAATTCAGATTTGCAAAACTAGCTCTAGCTTTTTTTTATCTCAAAAATTTCGAAATTCTCCCGTTATAATGAAAACATTATGGTAGTATGGCTTGTCTCGCAGAGAACACTAAAGCTATTTTGTGTTTCTGGTAGAATGCCATGATTTACTTGCTATAGTTATTTTTTATTCACAAAATCCAGTTTTTCATTAGAACATTTTTCACTATAACATTTCCATATTGGTTTTACTCGGAATGAAAACAATCCGAGTCCTTGATGCCGCTTATGACTGGTTGCCGAAAATTTGCATATTAGACAGATGAATTTTGTTATGTTTTTTTCAGATGGCGGAAATACGCATTAACGCGATTTTTAGCAACCGCCAGAAACCCGGCATAAACCGAATCAGAGAGGCAACTCATTCATGATTAAGGCTGGCTAGCCAGCTAACTTTCCACCAAGATTTATGCCTTTTCTAGCTCCGTTTGAAATAGCGGGCGGCATGGGTAGGCGTTGCATCCAAATTTTTTTTGAAAATTTGCCACCAAATTGGCTGACTAGCACAAAAAACGGGAAGAGTTATAATATAGAATATATATATTTTATGGGATAGGAGATGCTTCCTTCTGCCTTTTACATGCTTTTGCACAAAACCATTATACCCTTTTTCCCATTTTTAATGGGTTCAGGGTATAAAAAGTGACAAAAATAAAATAAGATAATATTTAGCAGAAAATTTTCGTTTTAGAAGCACAGGGTACTGTCTGCTATAAATCCACACGCCTTCAGGAAATAATAGCCTGGTTTCTGTTTAGAAAAATAAATTTAGTTTTGGTGTCTTGTATAATTTGTAGATAATACATATAGCAACACCGAGTGCTTATTATACAATGAACCTATAAAATTATTAAACAAGAAAGAAGGGTCTAGTCGAGAAATCCCAACTAGACGATAACCTAAACTTGGCACTTTACGCGTACAGTCAGTGACTGAGGACGCATATACAGCATACCTTACTTTCTTAACTGGTTTGAATAAAAAATTCACAGATTGTCATTACTTTGTTTAATGTTTTAAGCGACGTCTCCAAGTTTTTCAACTTCAAATATCGAAAACGGGAAAAGTTATTGAAAATCGAAAACAAACTTGTACAGCCTAGGGATTAGGCAAGCATAATTTCCAAATCTAAAGTCTCCAGCTCTTAAAATCTGTGATATCGATTAAGCCGGGGTTTGGATTATAATCAATCTGAGAAATTTTTATTAAAATCAATTGAGAAACACCGGAGATATGGAACATTGAAGTTAAGTAAAGTATGCAGTACGCGCGTACACAGACCCACACACACGTATACTTTCAAGCACTGACTGTACGCGTAGGGTTCAGGGTATTTCTCGTTTTAATTAATTTAATATTTATTAGTTGCTGATTCTTACTCACATCGAAAAAGTCTTTGTTAGCTCAAATATAGATTCGAAAAGTGGCAATTATTGATTTTTGTTCTCTATCTATTAAACATCCGTTCTTGTAGAGTTGTTGCATTGAAATTTGCGGTAATTTTTTTTAAAAGTTAACAAGTAGCGCAATCGACATTTTGTTCTAAAAGTACTGTTCTTGGTATACAAAGAATTCAATCAAATCTAAATTTGGGCTTTGGGCCGTCTAGGATAACTGTTTCTTTTTTTTTGTTGCAAAAAATAAGTAATTAAATACTTTGTTTATAATTTTAACAATTAAAGAAAAATAAATTAAGTGTAATAAAATTAAATGTTTTTTATTAATGTTTAATAAAAATAATTATATTATATTACATATATAAAAACTACAATTTAATATTTTGAAATCATTAAGATTGTATTTACCTGCCAGGCATTGGCATCCAAAGTAGCTAAAAATGACATGTCCAACTCCTACGGAAATACTTAAAAAGTTTATACAATTTTCAAAGAACATTCACTTTGCTGGGTTTATCACCTTTCGCCGGAAATTGCTTGTGAAATCCAGACTGATTCTTTTGAGGTAAGCTTATCAAATGCAAAAATTCAATTATGTAAGTGTAAGCAGGTTGCCGTAGTTCTATGAATATAAGTAACCGATCCGTGTCGCCGACGGAGATTTTTCTAACACTGTTGTGTTCTAACTTAATAAACTTTCGCATATGGTTTTGCTTGGCACTGTAACGAACTCGGACTGTGAACTTTTACTTGGCTCCCGTTAAGTCAATTTCCGTTCGAATCTCCTGTACTTCAATACAATGCCAATGCAGCACTGTGCCACAGCTTTTGATGTAGAAGTATACGGCGGCGGGACCAACTTGCGTGACGACTGTATCAACTTGAACTTCCGTATCTCTTTTGTGGTTTTTGCTCAAAGGATTTGCCCAGTTTTCGTGCTTGATGCTTTTCGCTGTACTACTGCTACTAGGACTTAGCCTTTGGCTATATACTACCCGGAGGTGCAGGGCATGCAGCTTCTGTTGGTCACAGTCCGCTTTCATTTCGCTCAAGATAACCAGGCTCTTCAAACATGCCACTCCGATACATAAGCTTCCTTTATATACTTATGTGTGTGTGTATGCTTGAATGGACATAATGTGTATACAAATATGTATTTATGTACATATATATATATATATATATATATATATATATATATATATATAGTCGTACATTCTGCAACGCGTTTTCGCTCATACAGAGAGACTTGTACCCATATACGGGTATATTCGTACATATATGCACACAAAATTCAATTTTGGGCATTGGCGATTCAATCCGTACCCGAGGAAATAAACCATATTTATTGCACAGCTAAAGCGTCTGAAAAATGGGTATAAATAAATGTGTGTTTGTATATCCATTCACAATGTGAAATGATATGTTTCTCAATTTAATTTATACTTTAATGTGATGTGTGTAGATACGTGAAATGATGTAATTTTGTAAATATATTTGTTTCATGCTCAGCGAATCTATCCAGTGTACCAGCAGCAGAGCCCCAATGCTTAAATTTTCAGTCGCTTCAAATACGCCCGAATACATATTGCTGTTGGGGATGATAACAGTATTATGTACTTTGAACAACAACAATATGTATATGAATTTACCCACCCTACAGGCAACCAATCAGCTGTGCTCTTTTTCGTTCTCTTGGATTGCCGGTTTGCTCAATGCTCGTTAGGGCAATGCTCTGTTAAATTTGAGTCTGCAGCTTTTGCCAAAAAGTTTCCCTTGTTTAAAATAAATGAGATTTACATTTCAGATACTTCTGATGGTTAATGGGGCTTTGCCAGTCAGCAATGCAAAAACAGAAGGTTGTTTTAAAAAATTATTTGGAGCAAAAATATACATACAGAAATAAAAAGATTTTCCATTTAAAAGTTTTTCATAATGTTAATCTACAATTATTGGTAAACAAGTAAGAAGGCTCTTCTGGAGACAGCTTAAATAGGAGATACCTGAAACCTAGTCATTGGTAACTTGCAAACAACTTGTATCAACAAAATGTTAAACACTTTGTTTATCATAGTTATTTTTTAAAAATATATACATATTAATAAGTAATATTTATAGGTATCTAAAGTTCAATTTTAAGGCATTAAGTACCTCAAATTAAACACACATACTTGCAAGCACTGACTGTACGCGTGAAGCATAGGGATCAGGGTATCGTCTAGTCGGGATATCTCGACTAGATCCTTCTTACTTGTTTTTTCTCACTAGTATGTGTTCCATTCATAATATTGATCAAATCTTGGTACAAGTGACTGATTTTAAATGACGCGGTTTTCTAAACATAAGGAAATTTTAGATTTGGCCTCAATGTAGACCTAAACATCGTCTGATGTTAAATCAGGGAAAGACTAGAAATTTTTTTTTATTTTTTATGTGGAACTGCTGCAAAAAAAATGAAAAATGAAAGCTATTGTCTCGGATTGTTGAAAATTAGGTTCATTAGGCATGATGGAGTTATTTAGTTGATCTTTAATTCAATTTTAACTTAATTTATTTTTCGACTCTTTAGACACGACAGCACCCGATGACCGTTCAACATTGGCAACCTAGATTGTCAACAATGTCACATTAGATTCGTAATGATGAGGTCAGTAACACTGCCTTTTAGGCCAGCACACATTTATGTGCGACATTTGGTACACTTATTTTAGTATTAGCGTGAACATATGTATTAAACTTCAACGTTATGCGTTATAAAAAAAATTCTCCTGTACACTTTGGATTTTTGACATACAATAGTTTTGCGAAAATATTTTCTTGATCACCAACAACAGCCGAGTCAAATTAACCATAAGTGCGTCAATATAGGTTCTCGTACATCACGCCTGGCTAAGTCTGATTTAAATTTTCGATTAGTCATCCGGTTTTCGACACAAACATGTTATCAATAACAATAAAATGTTTGAATTGGAAAATATAACTTTACAAACTTTGTCATAATATTGATCATCTGTTAAAAGTTGATCAAAATCGATTGAGAAAAACCTGAGACGATCGCACACATGCATACCACCAATACGCATAATGTTCAGTTTTCAAGTTTTCTAACACCGAACTTTCTTGACAAAAGCCGTCTAACTTGTTATACTTTATATCTTGTTCCTACAATACCATTAAATCAATTAACAAGTTTAAGCAAATACAGCTACATTTTCCGGAAAATGTATGTGCGGATTATTTTTAGAAAATTCACCTACATATTTTTAAAAACGAATTTTTAACTGATCAAATATTTTTTTTTTATGGCAAATGACTTGATTTATAGTTAGACAGCAATCGGCTCTGTTAAGGGCTTACTAACCCATACAAAGAAATTTAAAATAGATTAGTATTTAATGAGTTTTTATATTTCTTCAAATTCAAACCTAACGATACGTTCGTGTTCAATTGCAGAGGCCTCACAGACAAAGCCAAAGGCATTATCAGTGCCAGGTATTGAGGCATTCATTTGAGCACACGTGCGTTTCTGTTAAGGCAACCCAAAGTCGAACTTATATAGGCATTTATGGTTGCGTATAAGATTTTAAAATTCTTATACATACATAAATATTTATACATATTTCCACTAATTCATTTTTAATAATTTGTTTGGTTCAGCGGACCGCTCCTCATCACGCCTCGCTCTTGTCTGTTAATTATCGTATGCTTGCGGTCAAGCGGTTCATGCGGAGACAAGCTGGCGGTCGAAGAGATAAACGAGCTGGGTCTTGATTCTGCAGGAGCAGGTCGTCTTGTGACGGTCACGTTGCGATGTTGTTACAAAATTTTTTTTTTTTTTGTGTTCCTACATCGGTTCATAGCATATTTAAATACGTACTATACTAAAATTATCTTTCCACAGTTTACTTGATTTATTTTGTATTGATAATTTATCTTAAACTAACATATTTTATTATTTGCTTAAATACATTCATGCATAGGATACTTACATTATAGAGGCACAAGGAAGTGTCTGTATTTCAGGCAAAAGTAAAACACAAGTTATTGCCTAGAATGTGTGCCAAATCTTAAACTTGCAGGCAGAAGTACTTGCCTTTGCTCCTCTTTTTTGGCTTCTTCTACCCGCATCGAGTTGCAATGTGCTACGACCGTCATGATCTTAAAGGGGAGGAGTAGTGCACATAGCGCAAGGGTCCACATCTGGTTATTAGCCTCCAGCTAAAAGTGGGAGTTGCAATAATTGTTTAATTATATGATTTTGTTCGTTTGACTTTGCATTTTGATCGCATAACCTCTGCTTTATATTCATATGTGTAACACCTACACCAAATCGGGTAGCGTGATGTTGTGTTGCGGTTTGTTATTTGTATGGCCGTCTATAAAAAATACGCTCATATAAAAAACGTAAAACCAAAATAAAATAAAACTAAAATACAATGACAATATGTAAATTTTTCAACTTTTTAGACCATAATATGATGTTTTATAAATTCTTGAGCATATATGTACATATAGAGCAAATGAACATCAGTAAAAAAAAAGTGGTCCATTGTTGTCAGTTAATATTCGACTTGTCTTGCTTGTGTTGTTTTTCGCCATTCCTACTACCTTCATATTCTTCTCGGCTTTTGCTATGTTGTCATCGCACTAAAATCTGCAACCTCTACAACAAACAACCAGGCACCCAGACTGAAGCATCAACGTTTCTACATAGCCTGGCTCCAAGAAAAGGGAAGGCTTTTAAAAAGCTGTACATGCAAGCTTGCATAAGCTCTGGAGATGCATTCTGCGTCTTGCATGTCAGTTACAACCAGTCGTCAGCCTTTGTCGTGCAAGTTTTACAATTGTCACCACTAACCTCTTCCCCACTTCTTACTTTCCAAGCTATCAACACCCTATCCTAATTGTAATAATGCGGCGCGCTCTCCATTATACTTTAATGTAAGCTTACCTGGACCATCCATAATGTAAACAGAGAGTGTCAAAGCCGCTTACACCCGAAAACAAACCCAAAATGTAAACAGAGAGCCATCAAAGCCATCTAGCATAACTTACTTTTAAGAAAAGAATATTAAAACAATAATTTTAGTTTATACTTAACCCTCTGACCACTACATAATATATATCATTATTTCTAGTTTTTTGTTGTGAACTCAAATTACATAAGTAGCGCGACTGCCTGTCAAAAATTCTCCGACTTATGTCACGTGCCACGATGTCACATATTTTTGTTTCACCATGTCCGTCTATATGTATGAACGCGTCGATCTTAAAGACTCTTAGAGCTATAGACTCCAGATTTGGAACAAAACCTCACTTAACCCTAGGTAGTTTGTTTCGAAATTTCAAAGATTTTTACCGTTTTCATATACACATGTCATTGATACCAAAAAATTCAAATTGAATTTCGAAATAAAACGTTTGAAACATTAAACAAAAAAATTACAATTTATAAAATTTTTATTGAAACCGGTTAAGAAACACTGGAAAAAAATAAACATTGAAACTAAGTATGCAGTAAACGAGGCTGGATACGAGGCTCTAAAGCTAGTCATGGTATCGTCTAGTCGAGGTTTCTCAACTAGAGCCTTCTTACATGTTTGAGGTTACATGTTTTTTATATGAGCTAAGAACTACATCGGTCATGGTAAATACCTGTGCAGGAGGAATTGAACTTTTTTTAAAGAAGATTTAACATTTTCAAGAAATATATCAGCATAAATAGCCGAGATTACATAGCCACGATAGTTGTTATCTTAGATTACGTTGAAAAATTTCGAGCATGTTGTATATCCCAATCGCATCGTCAGTGGCTTCCGCCACCACCATTGCCACTGCCATCACCACCAGAGGTCTTGTGCAATCATGTTCGGAAAATATGTGCTTGAGCCCGTGCCAAGCCCGATGCTCTTACCTTCACATTCTCATTTAATACCTGATGCCGCAGGGCGATCAGATCGATCCCGAAAGAGTTTGCAGCCGTTTGCAAATGTGCTCCTTCGAAGAATGATGACCAGGCCTCGTAGTTTCTGCTTCGAGATATCAAAGCTTCTACTCCCTCTAATTACTGCAAAGCGTCCGAGTTTCTGGACAAGCCATCGAGCAGTCTGTCTGCCAAAACACCCACAACGCATCTGGCGTCGCGACGCGTCGTCGCTTTCGGAATGCCTTGAGCATTTTGGTCAGGCCATTCAGTTTGGTCTAATGTACATAAACAAGTGGTAGAGGAAAAGGCCAAGGCGAAGAGGCGTATTTCTGCCTGGTGGAATAAGAACAGAATATGCGAAGATGAAAAGCAGTAAAACTTGGCGGGCACTTTGTTCCATACTTTATAAACGTTAGACGTGATGAGAATAATTTGTGCGATTACAATTTCGAGAAACTTTCTCAAAGATGCAAATTTTGAAGATTATGCTTATGATTACTACGAGTTCAACAGTTAAAGTATTGTTAAAAATACTATTCCTAGTTCGGATTTGGAATTTTTAATCGACTCCGTACTAGTTACTAGTAATATAATTAACAAAATATTTAATCAATCAGTTCAACATAATTTACCAGGTAAGATTTAATACTAAATTCCGAAAACACTTCCAAATTAGCTTTTCAAAATAGCTGTGCAGATTAGCAGGTATTCAGATAATTTAAATTGATAAAAACAAAATTGATAAGAAGTCTCCTAATCGAATTGCTCTTTTATTGATCACCAAATGAAAACCATCTATTATAATATTCGATTTTACAATGCTTTAAAACATTAAATTTAGTTAATAATAATGAAAACCAAACAAGTAAGAAGGCTCTAGTCGGGAGAGCCCGACTAGACGATACCCTGATCCCTATACTTTCCGCGTACAGTCAGTGCTTGCAAGTATGTGTGTGTGTATGTACGCGCATACAGCATAGTGCATACAAAACTTCAATGTCCCATATCTCCGGTGTTTATTATCCGATTTCAATAAAATTTTCACAGATTATCATTATTTTGCTTTATAATTCAAATTGCATCTCAAAGTTTTCCAAATTCAAGATTTTGTTGTTATCGATCCCATGTGTATATCGGAAACGGGATGAGTTATCGAAAATCTAAAACAAACTTGTACTGCCTAGGGATTAGGCGAGCTTAAGTTCCAAATCTGGAGTCTCTAGCTCTTATAGTCTCTGAGATCGACGCGTTCATACATACGGACGGACAGACGGACGGACAGACGGACGGACAGACGGACATGGCTATATCGACTCGACTATTGATGCTGATCAAGAATATATATACTTTATGGGGTCGGAGATGCTTCCTTCTACCTGTTACATACTTTTGCACAACTTCATTATACCCTTTTTTCCCATTTTTAATGGGATCAGGGTATAAAAAAGGTAGATTCATAAAAATTTCAGCAAAATTAATTTAAAATATATTTAAATCAAAGTGTGTGCACTTTAAGACAAAGTACGGGCACTTTCATATTAACATGCCATGTTGATTTAACGTGGAACCTTATTTAATTCCAACACTCTTCATATTAAGAATCAGAATGATCCGTATGCAAATAACCTTCCGTCCTAAAGCTTTTTCGTTTTACAGCCGAACTTCACACGAAATATTTTTGGAACACCGCAATGATCGAGATTTCGCCGGTTTTAATCCTTTGGAAGGCCATCATCGTCGATCTCAGAAAAGAGCTAGAGACTCTAGATTTGGAACATGAGCTCGCCTAATCCCTAGGCTGTACAAGCTTGTTTTCATTTTAGATAACTCTTCCGACATACACATATGATCGATTACAACAAAATCTTTAATTTGCAAATCTTTGAGACGGAGGTTAAGAGATTTTATAAAATATGGACAATCTGTGAAATTTTTATTGAAATCGGTGTATCGGTGCTGTATATGCGTACTAACACACACACATATATACTTGCAAGCACTGACTGTACGCATAAAGTATAGGGTTCAGGTTATCGTCTGGTCGGGATTAATCGACTAAGGCCGTCTTACTTGTTTTAAATGGGATATCGATTCTAACTTATTTTTATACGCTTAGCCCGATCCCATTTATAGAATCTGCTTGTTACGACAGGATTTAAAAAAAAATGTTCAAGACCCCAAAAATAGTGTTTTTGAGGGTTTTCAATGGATTCCGGTGTTGTTACTTTTAATGTACGGATAAACTAGTTCTATCTTTAACCCCACTATAAGTTAAATTTTAAAATATATTTGTGGGTTCTCGAATATGTCTTATGGTGCACGATTAAAGCTTAAATTTTAGCCCATACAAATGTTTCTAGCAGTTCAGGCTTAAGAAAAGAAACATTCTGAAAACCCTTTTAAAACAAGTTTTTCGGGTATGTAAAACTTTTTCTTCAAATCCTGAAATATGAAAAAGTTTTGATATTTAAAATATCACCATTGTGTCATTTATTGCCAACTGGAAAACAAAAATCTATATACAAGAGTAAAGTTAGCAAAATTTAGAAATGCTTCAAACTAATTTTTACCAAACAGAACAGCAATATCATCTGCTTTTACTATATTTTTCCACGCATCAGCAGAGAAATTTAGAATTTTATTTCTCTTTTGATAAAATGATGTGTGTATGATTGTGCAAGTGTATTTGTTAATACTATGTGTACACATGAACAGTTAAACTGTAAGTAATAATGACAACTGAACAGATGGCGCCAATTGGCTGCGCTGTATAAAGCGGTTAAATAAACAAACGGATGTATGAACATTTTAATTTATACCCACACAATCACAATTCAATTGAAGATTGACAGGTTCATGAATGGATATTGTTCTTTTTGTTTGTATTTGAACTTCATGCCCAGCAACAATTGCTCTTTTAGTGTCCATGCAATACAATCGGACGTAGAGAGGAGGATTACGCACTCGAGTAAATATTGATTTTTCATGAGAAAATCAATAGCGGGTAAACGCTTCAACTGTGCGGTTCATTATTATTGGGCTAATCGTAATCCAAGATAATTCTATGTCAAGTGAATTTTCGCTGGGCACAACCAATTTTATTTGATAAAATAAATCGCTTACACAAAATGTTTAAAGATCTTAGATCAATACAGAACATCAATTTGTAATATTTGTTAATAAATACAAGTTCGCATGTCTACCTATCTACCAACACCCAGAAAAAAAATATTGTACAAAAAAGCATACACATGGTTATTATTATTATTATTATACATTAAAGAAGCCCAACGATACCAAGCACCGACTTGTTAACGCGCGGACCCAAGCATAAAGCGACCCACCTCCTACACGTCCGACCGAGGGGCGCACCGCGTAGCGTGCGGCTACGAAGATCACGAACGTAGTCAGATGACACAAGAAAAGTTTTTTTTATTATTTGGGAAAAATTATAATAAATTGAACACAAGATCTGAAAAGGCTTATGATTAGCATAGTTAGAATAACAAGCTTGAAGAGCTTTCTAGTATTTCTAATGGGTACTGCAAATCCAACTATTTTCGTGATTCAGTATTAAATATGATTACGCTTAACTTCTCGTGTTAAATCAAGAATTACTATGAGATGTCAAATCAACATTTATTATAATAAATTTGAGGTGTCGACGTTTAAATATTGATTCACAAAAATATTGTATTTAAATATTACTGTGTTTTCATATGCAAATTTTTATTTTAACATCTCGGGTACCTTAAAACTATGTATGACACTCATTCTTTTTTCTTCAACCGCTTGGTCTACTTGAAACGTTAGTTATATATATATATATATTTATATATATATATAATCAAAGTTATTGAAAAACCTAGAAATATAATTAAAGTTAATTAAATGTAACTTACCTAATACGAAATATGATATCCAGAGAAGCGATTTGAATCAGCGAACTCTCGTTTAATAAGCGGTTACCGTAGCCAGCACTGCGCTGTTGCTTAACGTATATCGAATGCACTTAGTTTTGAATGTCAAACGAAAATGCTTCGGGACGGATCTAGATGTCTGCTTTTTAATTTTAAAACTGCATAAATATTTACATTGAATTTGTATACAACTATATTTAAAACTGCTGGCTTACCAAAAGTTAAGCGATATGATTTAGCTTAATACTAAATAATGTAAACGTGAAATGTAAAATAATTAAAAACGTCTTATCGACAAAAATTACTTGTTAAGCTACTGACGAACTGTCAAGTTGCCCAACTTCTTGTTAAGGCGCGAACTCAAGCATAAAGCGAGCTTACTCCCACCCAACCGACCAAGGGGCGCACCGCTTAGCGTGCGGTTAAGAAAAGATTGAAGAGTACAAAATTTCTCGTATTTCAGAACTGCAAACCTAATTTGGTTGTTTATTTAAAAAATCATCAATTTCGCCATTGATTAATTTGTGAAAAATGTCATTCCAAACATTGTTCTGCGATTAGAAAAAAAAAGGAAGATTTATTAATAAAAGTCTACTAGGGTCAGAAGTTAATTATATTTGCCTAGTTAAGACCCCTGAGGGTAAAGAAGAGATATAATTTTTGCGCCGATTCAATTCAGATCTGATTACCGATACAAAACGGAATCGAAATGTATTCTCATTTCGATAGTTGATGTTCTAGATTGCGATCCTGATTTACATGATGCAACTTAATATATGAATTATTCTTGATTTTGCTTTGAAAGTTGCTACGAACTGCAGCGCATGTACATGGCCATTAATATAAAATTTTTATGTCGTTGCAATTGCGTTATGAAAAACTGTATATGCGTTGTTTTGTCCAAATTATTTATTTAATGTCTTGGTCACTTAAACATTCAGAACAAATAACCGTAATTTAAAGTATTATCGAAAATTACTACCCCAACCATGATTTAATTTTAACTTTCATTTATTTTAATTTTTTTTATGTAACCCAAATCTTTTATTTAATTCGGTGGCCTAACATGGCAGCTCGATATTTTGTATAACACTAATTCCGATTGTTTTCAATGAAATTTTATGTTCGGATTTAAAAAATATTATTAAACTTAACAATAACGTACAAACTACTAAATAATTTGCACAATCGTTTTCATTTAGAGTACTCGGATGTTTATATTGACTTTGAAACTTGTCAGAAGCTTATTTCCACTAATCATTCTAACCTAAATCCCATCTGTCCATAAATTGGTTGACATTCAGAGCAATTTTCTAATTTCTTGCTAAAATATTAAACTATTTATTATAATCAGTGACCATAACCTCTAGACTCTTACATTTACCCTCTGAGATATAAGCCACATTTTGCGCAATCCCAGTGTTTTAACGATTGTTTGTTTTTGTTTTATCGTATAAATGAAAATTAAAACATAACGTTTAGCGGAAGTTCTAAGCACTTGACGACTAGACACAGAGGTTGTTTCCAACCTGACACACAATTAAATACATTCTTCTGTCCCTTTTTATACCCTGATCCCATTAAAAATAGGAAAAAAGGGTATAATGGTTTAGTGCAAAAGTATGTAACAGGCAGAAGGAAGCATCTCCGACCCCATAAAGTATATATATTCTTGATCAGCATCAACAGCCGAGTCGATATAGCCATGTCCGTCTGTCCGTCTGTCTGTGTGTATGTATGAGCGCGGCGATCTCAGAGAGAGACTCCAGATTTCGAACTTAAGCTCGCCAAATCCCTTGGCAGTACAAGTTTGTTTCCGATTTTCGATAACACTTCCCGTTTCCGATATACACATGGGATCGATAACAAAAAAATCTTGAATTTGGAAAACTTTGAGATGCAATTTGAATTATAAAACAAAATAATGAAAATCGGTGAAATTTCACATCGGAGATATGGGACATTGAAGTTTTGTATGCACTATGCAGTATATGCGTACACACACACACACACATATACTTGCAAGCACTGACTGTACGCGTGAAGTATAGGGATCAGGGTATCGTCTAGTCGGGATATCTCGACTAGAGCCTTCTTACTTGTTATTTGACTCCTACCATAAGAGTGTTTTCAATTCTTTTAATTTTTTAGTCGCGGCTAAGAAATATTTTATACTATTAAAAGTGTATAACTAATAAAAATAATATCAAGAATGTCATAAAAAACGATTAATAACTTAAATACAAAAACTCATCTCGAGAATCAAATAGATAATCTGTGTTTTTGTTGCAAAGATTTGCAGGTTTCGATTTGCTCATAAATTTTAATGGAAAGAAAATTGAATTGTAAATTTGTTTCGCATCAAAGAATTGACTGAATATACAATAAACAGAAACGAATCCCGATGAAGCGTAAGGCAAACAGTTCACCCAAATAATAGATACATCTCAGCGCTAATTGGGGGTATAAAGTATTTGAAACACCAACACCACCCCTTGGCAGTGTACTTTTTGAGGCCAAAGGTAAAACATTAAAACATTTACATATACTAAGCACTACCACCCTGTTTATTGTGGCTACAGTTCACAAATTTAAGCGCATGAAAGGGTATTTTTTAATGAGTTGAGTCGGCATCCCGACACTTGACAAGTGGAAATTACATACAAACACAATCCTAAGTATCATATGTATACAAAATTATCTCCGTCCAACTCAAATGTTCGACATTGTTACTCAACGGATTAGCCAGCACGGATACATTGACAGATTCCGTGAAGAATCATGAATTTTGACAGATGGTGTTTTCAATTTTTATTTTTCCATTTATCAATTTATGTTCACATTCAAAAGTGTTTTATTGTCCATCACTACGCCTTATTTGACAAAAAGGTAATTTGTGTGTGTTACGAAGGCCTATTAAGGGATTCAAAAGCATGTTAATGCGAGTATTGTAGTTTAAATTTTATGTCACAATATTTGCCATTGATCTGATGAGATTACAACTACTTGAAAATTTTGTAAACTGCATTTTGAAAATGTATTGCTATGGAGAACATAGTGTCTAGAAGTTTTAAGATTAGAGAAAACAAGCTTCTTTATATTAAGTAAATCATCTAAACAAATGCACATTCATATTTACCCAAACATGAGTAAACAAGTAAGAAGGCTCTAGCTAGAAATTCCGACTAGACGATTTCCTGATCCGTATACTTTACGCGTACTTTCCAAATTAATTAATTTAATTAGATTAAATAATTATCGATCCCATGTGTATAACGGGAAACGGGAAGAGTTATCGAAACTGTACTGCCTAGGGATTAGGCGAGCTTAAGTTCCAAATCTAGTCTTTAGCTCTTATAGTCCCTGACATCGACGCGCTCATACATACTGCCATTATAAAACTTTATAATATATAATTATAAAACAAAATAATGACAATCTGTGAAATTTTTATTGAAATCGGATAATAAACACCGGAGATATGGGACATTGAAGTTGTGTATGCAGTATGCGCGTACACACACACATACATACTTGCAAGCACTGACTGTACCCGTGAAGTATAGGGATCAGGGTATCGTCTAGTCGGGATATCTCGACTAGAGCCTTCCTACTTGTTATAATCTGGACAAACAGTTTTGTCTTTTACCCTACTTTTAGAAAAAAAAACTCTATATATTTGACGAATTTTGGTCCTTAAGTGTACGATTTAAGCTTAAACTTAAGACCATATTGATTTTTCTGACACGTCAGGTTAGGATTAATGTGATTTTAGACCCTTTTTCTCACAATCCTTACATCATACATAAATTCTAAAAGCTATCGTTTTCAGCACTCAAAAATATATTGGGAACTACTTGTATACCTCATTCGAAAAATGTTGTAGATCTTTGTTATTATATACATTTTTCCAACAGCATTGTACTTACATTTTAACATTTCATTATTTGTACTCACTTTTACCTCTTTAAGGGTATTTGGTATATCCAGTCTTTAATGATTTTTATATTGATAACTTGCTTGCGTAAATTATGGGTTACCACATGTTGGTACGATGTTGGGTTGCAGTAAAACGACCACGAAGGGCAATTTACTTTTTACACTGCCAGGGGGGTGTTTCCGAACGATGGGGAGATTTGCGTAACAACAAATTGTCACGTAGCCCGCACTTAGTGACACTGATAGGCAAACCATCGAGAGCGTTTTTTAGCACGCGCATGTTCACAAAAAGCGCGAAGGCGGGAATCGTTCTCCACCACACTTTTGTTTTGATAGAGCGTCAGGAAATTGTAATTACAATTTCATGTTGCAACCACTCGGTAAAAGTCTAGCCCAATTCTAAGCTGGGGTGGCGAATGGTTAAGCGAGCGTGTAATTCACAATTTGCTCAAGTTACCCACGTTAACAGTCGACAAATGTTTTAATTATGGTTTACTTTACATTTGCAATTTAAGTGAAACGAAAAAGAATGCTACTAATTGTTATTATAAAAAATAATCCAAAGGGCAAGTTTCAACTATTAAAGGGAATAAGTATCTGTATAAAGAACATAACTGTATAAAGAACATAACTGTGTACGTATGTAAGATCAAACAAAACAAGTGAAAAGATTGAAGTCAGAAGCAACCGACTACGAAAAACTCTATTGCCAAAATAAAAATAGGTCAGAAAGAGTCTGCATCAAAAGGCAGTAGCGGACGTATTTTTAAAAAATTTCATCCCACTGGTCGAATTGGATTTTTCTGGGGTTTTCTCAGTCCACGCAACTAATGTTGGACAACATACGTTGTTGAATTCCCGAGGCAGATAGACAGCATGACGGTCATTGCGCAAAACCAATGTATATTTTATCTATCGGTATCACCTCAACACGAGTTAGATGAATCATATTGAGCCGCACAATTTCTGATATTATATTTTGCGATGACACTTTTAGCTTTTAGACACATATGGACGCATTCAAAGTGAAAACAAACATATGCGAAAACAAACCTTAATTTTAACAAAATCTGCGTTTGGTGTAAAGAATAATTATAGGCGAGTGTTCGCTTTCAAGATAGTTACAAGAAAAGGCGCTTTCAAGGCAAACAGTTAAAAGACTGATTTTATATTCCCTGAAGGAATATTTTAATGCGACTAATTTAAAATGTTAAAATATGGATACGTTTAGTTTTTGTTTAATAATGCTTTTCAAAATGGTCAATATATATTTATTTTTAAATTAAGCGGAGCGCAGCGCAGGATGTATTGAAATCTTTGTTTGATTTCGAATAATATGTATAAAACAAAAATAAACGCGTCATGTTATTAAGCGTTGGTTAACCGCTTAGGCCCGTAAATGACTGTAAAAATTACTTAAGTTCTGCATGCATTATACACAATAACCCCTTAAGATATTTATCACTGATTATTTTCCAGCAAAATTTGTATATGTGTTTATTTGGGTATAATGGTTTTGTGCAAAAGAATGTAACAGACAGAAACAAGCATCTCCGACCCAATAAATCAACATCCGAGTCGTAATAGCCATGTCCGTCCGTCTGTGAAGATCCAGATTGCTTAAAATTTTCAATAACTCTTCCCGCTTTCGATACACACGTGTGATCGACAGCAATAAAAGGTAAAAAGTACCCAGAACCCAGTGCGTGCAAGTATGTGTGTGTGAGTACGCGTAGACTGCATACTTCACTAACCCTTAATGTTCCATTTCTCCGGTGTTTCTCAACCTATTTCGATGCAATTTATAATCAATACTATATTAAAGTTTTTAAATTAACTTCCAATTTTAGTGTTTTTCGGTTTTCGAAAACGCAAAGAGTTTTCGATAATTTCAAATAAACTCGATCTACGCGTGGAAAACTCATATATTTTTAATTTAAAAAATAACACACATTTTTTGATGTCTTTGGGGAACGTCACCAGCTGTCTTCTCACTTAATTGGTTGACTCTAGAAAAAAATCTGTAGATTTGATCTGTAAAATAAAGACATTTTCGTTTTTTGGAGGTTATGGGTTGTGGGGCGGAGTTTGTGGTGGATTTTACACTTGGCATTTTGGCAGTGTTAACATAACATCAATAAACAACATATAAAACAAGTAAGAAGGCTCTAGTCGAGATATCCCGACTAGACGATACCCTGATCCCTATACTTCACGCGTACAGTCAGTGCTTGCAAGAATGTGTGTGTGTGTATGTACGCGCATACTGCATACTGCACATACAACTTCAATGTCCTATATCTCCGATGTTTCTTAACCGATTTTAAAAAAAATTTCACAGATTGTCGTTATTTTGTTTTATAATTCAAATGGCATCTCAAAGTTTTCCAAATTTCCAAGATTTTGTTGTTATCGATCCCATGTGTATATCGGAAACGGGAAGAGTTATCGAAAATCGGAAAGAAACGCGTTCATACATACAGACGGAAGGACGGACAGACGGACATGGCTATATCGACTCGACTGTTGATACTGATCAGAATATATGTACTTTATGGGGTCGGAGATGCTTCCTTCTGCCTCTTACATACTTTTGCACAAAACCATTATACCCTTTTTCCCCATTTTTAATGGGATCAGGGTATAAAAATTAAGATCCTTTTAAAAAAAAGTTTCATTAACCAATATTAAGCAATTTAGAATGCTCTAGATGAGAAAGCTTGACTTTTAGATAATCTGAACTTTACTTTACTGTCTGTGTTTGTGCACGCGTAAAAAGAAAATGCAGGCTTTACAGCACCACTGCATTTTTGACAGAACTGCAATCTTCGGTGTTTCAAACTATTTTGATAAAATTATCACAAATGATAAATATTTTGTTTATAGCTTTGGATTCAGTTCAACATTTTTTTAATTTGCTTATCAAATCCCTGAATAAAAGGTTTTTAAGTTTACAAATCATATAGGTAGTCGTGTTGTCGTCATTAAAAAATATCGCCGACTATAGGTTTTTAGGTTTCCTGTAAATAAAATTTACGACGATATTTTTTTAGCACAGTTAATGATGACGAAGCAACACAAAAGTATAAATTGTAAGAAGGCTCTAGTCGTGAAATCTGTACTAAGAAATACACTCTACATAAAGCGAACAGTCACATGTGTACAAAATTGCATTAATTACTCATGCTTGATTTAACTTCCATTTTCGAAATTTCCGGTGTCTTGCTAATGAAATTCTCTATAGCGAATAGTTCTTAAACACGATTTTGTGTTTACACTCGTAGCTCGAATGCTCATGTTTTGATCTCCCTATAACCAAGTTTTTTCTATTATTGTTTTTTTATAAGTAGATGCACAACAGAAAACGAGACAAAAAACACTTATTGCAATCACCGTTTATTTACTCGTGTTGTTCGCTTATTCTGTGATCTGAGATGCACAATTACCGTTTTAATTTGGATGTAGGTTTTCTATTTAATTTTTGTTTTGTTTTATTTTTAAGATACACAAGCAGATTATAACTTAAACAAAATACAGGTTGTTTTCGCCACTTTATAACTAGATTTTTCTTGCCCCTTTATATGAAATCCGTAAGTTACAAAACTGTTCATTTTATTGTTAAAACGCGTTGAGTGCATGATAAACAAGTGGGATGAATATCTTACGGATATAGGGTCTTTCAGTAAGGGCGGGTAGATGTTGAAATAGAATAAAACAAGCAATGTGTGAGGTATTAACGAAATTTTTTTTATTTGGAAGACCCATGTATACCATTTATTATGACATATAACATCATGCAAGTGCCCGCCCCGGCTTCTTACGGTGGCACGAATCCAAGTGGTAAAATTTTCAATGAGTCTTCCGCATAGATCGGGCTTAATTTGAGTCCGCTGTGTGGCACGTAGCGAACAAATGGCGTTGTCTATGGTCATGAACTTTCAGCTCCTGGGTCAGTTGGATCTTGTACGGGTGTAGGCCCAAGTCCCGACGTGAAATTCGCCAAGTTGAAGTCTACGAAAGACCGAGTTCTTGTGCACGGCGATGAATCGACTGCCTCGGAATGTTCTCGCTGATGTTCTCGGCCGATCTTGCGTTCCTTTAACGTACGGGAGTTGGCTGATTGTTTACTGAACAGGTGGTCTGAAATTTGGTCACCAAACGTTGAAGAGTTGACTGTGAAGGGTCACCACATCTACCGTAAAATGGGCGCAATTCGCGCAACGTTTGAACGTTGTAACGAACATTTATTTTGATAATAAAGTTTGAGCATTTGTACGCGCTATTCAATCGTGTAACTTTCCATGATGATTTGGCATGAGCAACTTAATAATAAAAAAAATATTAAACAGCTGTAGCAAAAACAAAATGGCCGCCACTTGCCGCCAAAATCTACCCGCTCTTATTAAAAACCCTATATATATATATATACATATATATGTATATAAGTTATCTATGTATATATAGTTTATATATGTATAACAAAATTAATAATTAAACAAAGTCAAAGACAGTTTGTTGCTCTTCACGTAAAATTTTACATTACCTATATTCTATTGATGATGTTTCGATTAGAATGTTTAAATTTAGCTAGCATTTCAGTTATGCAAAGCAAGCAGTTCTTTCTACTCATACAAAACAGCACAAACGATTCTTATTCTATCGTAGCGAGCAATTAAAGAAATCAGTTCACTTGTTCAAAGCAAGTAGTTCCACCTATACAAAGCAAGCAGAATGCCTTATACTTTATTTTATCTTGCCAAAGGCATGAGTACCAAATTGTGAAATTGTTGTATTGTCATCAAACCCTAGCACATGTACCAATAGTCAAACAACTTACAAAACTCATACAAAACAGCACAATTGTTTCTTATTCTATCGTAGCGAGCAATTTAAAGAAAGCAGTTCACTTGTTCAAAGCAAGTAGTTCCACCTATACAAAGCAAGCATATACCTTATACTTTATTTTATCTTGCCAAAGGCATGAGGACCAAATTGTGAAATTATTGTATTGTCATCAAACCCTAGCACATGTACCAATAGTCAAACAACTTACAAAACTCATACAAAACAGTACAATTGTTTCTTATTCTATTGTAGGGAGCAATTTAAAGAAAGCTGTTCACTTGTTCAAAGCAAGTAGTTCCACCTATACAAAGCAAGCAGAATGCATAATACTTATTTTATCTTGCCAAAGGCATGAGGACCAAATTGTGAAATTGTTATTGTCATCAAACCCTAGCACATGTTCCAACAGTTGAATAACTTTGCTAATGGTTCGTAACACGGCTGCAGTAAATCTTAAACTGTAAAATAAAATGTTTCGACTATGGCTCTAAAACTGTGCCTTTTTAATAACAAACTGTATCTTTGGTCCAGACCTTTTTAATTTTAATTGTGATTACTAATCAATTAACTTATTAAAAAACAAATCATTATTTTATTTTATAATTATTTTACAGAAATATTGTGGCCACAAATAATCATAATAATAAGTAATCCGACTAATTTTTATGATTATTTTTTGATAATTTTCAATTTTTTTTCATATTTAAGCAACACAATATACACTATATTTTCTATATTTTATATATATATATATTTTCCGAACATAATAATAAAAATCCGTCTTTGCGAAGATAACTTATCCAACAATCTATGAATAGATATAATTTGTTTTCAAATTGTAAATTAAGATCTTACGGGGACATCACCGGCTTTTAAATTAAATTAATTTTGTTTGTTTTTAATAACAAACTTTTTTGTATCAGCTTAAATTATCGCTGACTTTTGCTTTTAAACATTCAGTAAAAAAAATTTTAATTTTATTTATTCTTTAAAAATTAAAATGCGAAATTTTAGGTACATTAATTTCGCTCCAACATTAAAATATGACCCAATACACTGGGGTTTTCTCATCCTAAGGACGGGTTATTGAATTTTAGGTCACAGCTTCTTTGAAACAGAATCCTGCCTCTTATAAAACCCCAATTTTTGGGAAAACAAGCGGTAAAAACGGAATTAGATGAATGCACGCTTTTTCTAGAGATACCCAGAGGATACTTGGTCCTTCGTCACGCCGCGAAAGTATATAATCTGCTACAAGTGATCGAAAATGAAATAAGATTTAATTAAACTTAACACATTTACATCCTTTATTAAATAAAGTTTTCTTTTATAACTTTTACACAACTCTTAAGTATCCAATCTTAACTAATCCAGTTAGTCAGTCAGTATAATCCTGAGAAATAATTGATATTTTTGTTGGTTTTTCTTAGGCTTTTCTTTGATTATTATTTTTGTTAAACAAAATATAAGTAAGAAGAATTAAGTATTTATTTAAATATCTGAGTTGTGTGTGAATTAATATTCGTTAGCTGCAATAAATTAAATTAACTTGAGTATTCAAATATTTTAATAGTCGAAGCTTGGAGAACCCTGATCCTCAGCCACAAACTATCTATTTATTTATTCAAAATATACCTTCATTGAAGTCATGGGCCTTTTTTAATTTGTCGACGAATATTGTCACATATTGGGTACTCTTTAAAATAAGAAGTAAGAAGGCTCTTGTCGAGAAATCCCGCCTAGACGATACCCGGCACCCTATTCTTAACGCGTAAAGTCATTGCGTCAGTATGTGTGTGTGTGTACGCGCATACTGCATACTCAAATTCAATGTTCCATATTTCCAGTCTTTCTCAACTGATTTTAATTAAGATTTCACAGATTTTCATTATTTTCGTCAATAATTAAGTTTCAAATCTGGAGTCTCTAGCTCTTATAGTCTCTGAGATCGACGCGTTCGTACATACACACAGACAGACGGACATGACTATATCGACTCGGCTGTTGATGCTGATCAAGAATATATATACTTTATGGGGTCGGAGATGCTTCCTTCTGCCTGTTACATACTTTTGCGCGAAACCATTATACCCTTTTTCCCCATGTCATTTCATGACTCCGCCAGCTGCCCTGCAAGCTCACTACAGATACCAAATCTATAAAGGACTTAAAAGCCGCATTCACCAGCCTTTGGCCATTGCACGAACAAAAAACGAACAGATTGCTTTTTCATTATTGTAAAACCAACCCGCACGTCTTCTTCTCGACTGCTGCCAAATAATTATTTGGCCCTGAAATCGTAATCAAAAATGCAACCGCTCTTACATTAGGACTGGCACCTCCTGCCTTTAATACACCGCATTCACATTCAAAATATTTGATTATAAATACGGCACAAGACAAAAAGCCACTTTATCAGCAACAAGAACTTTCAAGTAATGATATTTACACATTAGCAAAGCATGCCGGAGTTTATGTTTGAGTTCAAGTTTGAATGCGTAATCAAAATCTTTTGATACAAATCAATATGATCAGTGGCTTCTCTACGAATTTCTACGTGAATTTAGCATTGCAAAAACCGTAACTTTTAAACAGAAATAAATATTTGCATAATTTTAAAAGGATAAAGAATTGCTGTAATTTTGAAATGAGCATTTCAGGTCAACATGGTGACTCACGGTCGGCTACATGCATGCAAAGAATTTATTTTGTTCTTAAACAAATTATTGATGATGTAGTTAACTTGTGATTATAATTAATTAATTTTAATAAAAAATTAATTTTCAATCACTAAAAATATGTTTATTTTCATTCATAATGTTTTTAAATATGGGCTTCAATAAAATCACTTAATAGATTAACATTTCTGATGAACATTCCTTGGATAATTCCTCAAGTGATCTGATGTGTCTAAGAGATGAGAAACGGGTATCATAGGAGGCCGAGATCGTGTTGAAAAGGTCCGTGTTTTGTTGAAGTCAAGATATTTTTCATATTTATACCTTTTGTAGTCCTTATATTAGCTTCTTAAGCTTCTTTGGCTGAAAAGTTTGAAAAATTTTACATCTTTGTTAAAGCCCCTTCAAAAACGAAAATAATTGTCAAAATTCAATAAACCATAGTGCTTCAGGCTATTTGCATTAATTAAATTGGCCATAAAACGACCATCAATATTTAATTTTCGCAACGCTGAACTCGCGACTTCGGCCACTGTGCGCTAAAAGACGAAGAGACTGAGTAGATCTGATGACACAGGCACATCCAAACTTGGGAGCTCCACAACGGTGCTAGCAAGAACAGGTTTTTCTCTGAGATCGGTACAGGTTTTTTCTTCCTTCTGTCTGTTTCAAACACACCATTTTCAATAGGCCTATTATATTGTAAAATAGTGGCTTAAAGCGCTGCAACAACAACTTACAAAATTCTATTATCCAGTCCGTTGTCTACACGATGGAACCGCACCTTCAACGGTCCAAATGCGTTCTCAATTTAAAAATATTTATATAACAAAGGACACCTCAGCAAATCATTTTTGAGTTTTCCTAAAGCCCAGTATTATTTGCAGAAAATGTAAACAATAACGTACAACACATTTTTTAAGAGGCGTTAAAGTATGGCCAAGTTATCAGAAAGTTTGTCATATTTAATAAATATAATCGAAGTAAACGAAAAAAGTCACTCTAAGAGAAAGTCTTTTTAGAGTGTTAGCAAAAAAATGTATTGAGAATGAGTTTGGCATATTCATAGTTATATTAGAGTCTGAATTGGTACTATTTGCAATACTGGTGTTTTTGACTGGTAACTAATTCTAATTTTGACTCATTTAACTAGTTTTGAAAAAGTTGCAAGGCTATGCTGAGTGGAGTGACTGCCCTCGTAGGACATCCTCATAAAATAAATAAAATTAAAACGCATAGCATAGCAGCCCTTGCGCTGGCCATGCTGGCACGGTCACGGGGTCATCCTTCATGGTCATCCATCATTGGTCATCCTTCTTTGCCCAATCTACCGGCGGGGCTCATCCTTCTGGGGCCAATCTTCCGGCGGGGCTCATCCTTCTGGGGTCTTCCTTCTGGGACCGGAAGGTATTGAACAGAACCTATTTAATAAATAAAAGCATCATCAACATCATCAATACACAAAATATTTATAATTTTTCTTTGTATATATCAAATTTATTAGTTTTTAATTCTAAAGAATAATTAATTGTTAAGCTCAAAATCAAATTAATGGGTTTAATTCAAATACCCCAATTTTCCAAACTATTAAGCATAAAGCGCCTATTTTTGTTAAATTTTAAAAGCCTGTGCTAGTATGAACTATTGAGAGAATACACAGCGCGATTAATTTCTTAAATTTGGTTAAAATAGTTGTCAATACTCTTGTATATATATATGTATGTATATTGTAATTTGTTTGTAGTGTATATTTTGCATATTTGTCATGTTGCGCAATGCGTTTCGTGTGTGCAAGTATGTATTCGGTGTTGTTGTGTTTGTGCATAAAGTGGGTGAATTGAACAGGTTGCCGATCAACACACGCATACCTGCTGTTGTATTTTATAAGGACGACATAATAAACTGTTCAAAATCACCTTGCACATTCGCACACACTCGCTCACTCAACGCCACACTCGCATATTGCCATGCGAACAATCATACCTACACGACTGCATATATATATATATATATATATTTACAGGACATTTAATTCTTTACATATTCTCTCCGTCATGCCCACTTTTATAATTTACTGATGACTTAAGGCAAATAAATCATTGCTGACAAACTCCAAGCAATATTGTCAGATGGAGTAGCTAGGGATTTTGTTAGCTAAAAAAAATATAGGGCTGAAAAAGGGGACATTTTACCTAGAACCTGTATCTAACTTAAGAACTAATATCTACAAACATTGTTACTTTTTAATTAGTGCCACATGACAATATTGTATCCTTAAGATAATTTCCCCTTCAGTCTTCTAGACACTAATATGTATGTATAATAAGAAATAGCATTAATGGGCCTTGTTGTTGAGTGGAGGATGGAGTAAGAGAGCGGGCTGGCTGTCTGTTCGTTTGTGTGATGTTGGTGTGTGTGAGTATGTACCGTTTGGATTGAGTGTGGGACGAGTGAGAATGTACGTGTATATATGCATTCACTCTCGTCTCTCACTCTTTCTATCTTACACTGTGTGTGCTTGGCTGGTGTGTGGGTTGCGAAAAGGCTCTGTTCGGTTCGCTTCACATTCATCATCTGAGCCACGCAGTGATCGGTACGTACGCGCGCATCATCTTCATCTCCATCGTCATCGCCATCCTTTTCTTAGTGCCAGTATAAGTGTATATGCGCGTGCAAATTGTGTGTACAGCCGCGCATACATACATACAACAAGATACGGGAAATTTAATATTTTTTGGTGGGGGTAAGCATGTGCGGGCATGTTAAATAATGTTAGCGCCATACTTATGAATCGAACTGAACGAAACAACACGGTTAGCTTATAAATATACACATTGCCACGAAAAGGTTTACACAAAGTGAAAATTTTGATATTTTCACTTTAGAGCTACACATTGCCACTTAAAGGTTTACACAATGTGAAAAATGTGAATTTTTTCACTTTAGAGATGTATGGTCACCCTGGTTGTTGTTAAAGCTCTAAAGTGAAAATATCAAATATTTTCACTTTGTGTAAACCTTTTCGTGACAATGTGTACATATAAGTTAGGTTATATGGCAGAACTATTGGGAGGCGGAAAGCAGAGGAAGATGGACCGCGCGCCTCATCACAGACGTGGAGCCGTGGGTCAAGAGAACGCATGTTGATGTGGATTTCTACCTAACACAGCTTTTGTCGGGACACGGCTACTTCCGCCACTACCTTCACCAAATGAGAAAGGTAGCATCGCCCGACTGTCTGTATTGCCCCGGATGCAGCGACAACGCGGAGCACACGTTCTTTGGTTGTCGCTATTGGGACTGGCAACGCCCGACGCTAAATCAGGAAACAGGGACACAGATCACTCCTGACAACAAAGTAGACGCCATGCTTCAAAGGGAGAGTAATTGGGGCCGTGTGGCTCAATATGCGCAGGGAATCCTGAGATAAAAGAAAAAAAAGCCGATCTGAATCGAGCTCTGAGCGAGTCCGAGGTGAAAGAGCGGAAAGTGGCGCGCCTTAAGGTCCACAGGAAGGACCTTGCCTGAAGTAATGTGATAAATAGTCCCAGGCAAGCGGCCAGGACCAGTTAACTTGGTCGACCGAATATTTTCTTATTTCTAATTTGTGTGTTTGGGAGTGGTAAAAACATTATGAAAAGTATAGTCAGTGCTTGCAAGTATGTGTGTGTGTATATGCGCGTATACTGCATACTTAACTTAATTTCAATGTTCCATATTTCCAGTGTTTCTCAACCGCTTGAATAAAAATTTGGCATTACTCCTCAAGATTCAAGATTTTGTTTTTATGGATCACATGTTTATATGGAAAAAGGGAAAAGCTATCAAACTTTTTGTATTAACAAGTAAGAAGGCTCTCGTCGAAAAATCCCGACTAGACCTGAACCCTACAGTGCTTGCAAGTATGTGTGTGAGTGTGTGTGCATAGCGCACACTGCATACTCAACTTCTATGTTCCATATGTGTTTCTCAACCGAATTCGATAAAAATTTCACAGATTTTTATTATTTTGCTTAATGTTTCTCATGGTTTTCCAAATTCAAAATTTTGTTGTTATCGATCGCATTTGTATATCGGAAACGGGAAGAGTTACCGAAAATCGGAAACAAACTATCTAGGGATTTGGCGAGCTTAAGTTCCAAATCTAGCTCTTATAGTCTCTGAGATCGACACGTTCATACATACAGACGGAAAGACGGACAGACGGACATGGCTATATCGACTCGGCTGTTGACGCTGATCAAGAATATTTATACTTTATAGGGTCGGAGATGCTTCCTTCTGCCTGTTACATACTTTTGCACAAATCCATTATACCCTTTTTCCCCATTTTTAATGGGATCAGGGTATAAAAATCAGAATTAGAGTCGTTTATGAATTTGACTTTTTAATCATCTTTAATTTAATTTTACTAATATTGATTATTATTTTAAGTATACTCATAATTAAGATTATATTAATTGATCGATTGCAACATAACAAAACTATTTAAAAAATTAGATGGTTTTCCAATACCAAAGCTTAAATATTTATCAGCAGCAAAAAATCAATCGTGGCACGTAACAACAGCGTTCTTATTCATTTTTAAGAAGTATTTCTTTTTTGAATATAATTTACTTTTTTAAGAACTTTAAATAAGATTGATTTAAACTGAGACGCTTACATATGTTACATTAATAATTCTTCGTTTATGTTAACTCACTTTTAAACATGTATTTATTTTACTACATTTTTAATATTATGCATATAAGTTGGGTGTAATTCAACACTGATTATTATTAGAAAGCTTAAAATGTTTTTTTTAGTAATCTTTTGACTATTTTATTTTAAGGTGTGCAAATTCGCTGACATTTTAAACTTGTTGACAACTAAATAACATGCAAATATACAAAACTGTTTTAACATTCACAAACTTTTCCATTAACACTCTAAATCATTGGTATTTAAAAATATGTTTGCATTAAATATAAAAAAAATTACATGTTTAAAGCATATTATTTTTGATAATTTTCAGTTTCAATTTCGATCACTTACTTTAAGAGTGGCATATCTAAAAAAAAAACACGCGTTTAAACTCTTAAAAAAAACTCATAGCTTCAAAACAAATTGGTAAAATTATGAATGTTTCTTTTGTCTAATAAAATTGTATTCCTTTAGGTAAGGAATAGTGCATAATCCGTCATGTTGTCTAACATGTTGACCACCCCGAAAGCAATGCTTTTCACAGTTTGCAAATATCTTTGTTTATTGGTTCGTTAGATACAATTTCAAGATGCTACGCCCACGGGGAGGCTGGGAAATTTACACACTCGACAGCTAGAAATGGAGAGAAACATTTATTTCCCACATCCTTTCATCCGTTTAAAACCTGATCCCATTAAATGGTTAAAAAAAAATAGAAACAACAACTTGAAAAAAAAGATATATTGGATTAAGGTATTGAAGACTGAACTTTAGTTTAGTGATGTTAAGGACGCAGTATTCTCTTATATATAAAATCAATGATTGTGTTGTATTTTCGGCATCATTTACTTATAAATCGTGTTTTTGAGCTATGTCATTCGTAAAGTTATTGAGTTGTTACTATAATTTAAGAGAGCAGTTGCAAAATAAAAGTTTTTATGGAATATTCCTTAGTTTTGAATGGTGCATGTTGAATGTTGGTATTTATTTTTGTGTTCGTAAGTATGTAGAATTGATTTCACGTCATAAATTTTTTGCTTTATGTAAGTATATCCATTTATACTAGTTGTAAATGTAGATACATAAATTATATTTTCCTTTTAAGTTAAATAGTTGTGTATTTATATATATTTTTGTATCCTTATCGCAAATCGGGATCTTCATCGGCAGCTTTTTTAATTCTTAGCAATATTGTTGTGTACCACTGATCCAAGCGCGAGATGCTGTCATAATCCTTTACCGCATCTGTAAAGCCCTCAATGTTTTGCTCCTCAAGATGTTCGCACAAAACCTACAACACACGGAGGCAATAAGCCGATCATTTAAAAATAAATTAAGTGGTACTGTACCTTGATAAGCTTAAACTCCCGTGAGTCCTGGAATGCTGGATACTGTTGCGCATACTTCTCAATCGCGTGTTGCGCATTCAACAAATCAACACTAAGATGACAGAGAGCGGCACGAAAGAAGTACTCCTTTGCGCTGTACTTAAGCAGCGAACTCTCGAGCGACGAGGCAGCAACCTGTTCGTATATTGATATTGCTTTTTCATAATCCTCCAGCTGGGCAGCGTACTGAGCAACTTTTAGCATGCACTTGTTAGCGGAACTAACAGACTCTTCGCCCTTGAAATAGTCGGCCGCCTGCTCATAGTGTTGAATGGATTTGGCCTGCATGCGATATGACATATTATAAGTTAAAACAAGTAAGAAGGCTCTAGTTGAGAATTCTCGATACCCTGAACCCTATACTTTACGCGCAATGCGTAGTGCATACTTAAATTCCATGTTCCATATCTCCGGTGTCTCTCAACCGATTTTAATAAAAATTTCACAGATTGTCTTTATTTTGCTTAATGTTTCAAACGCCGTCTCATGGTTTACGAAATTCAAGAATTTGGTGTTATCGATCCCATGTGTACATCGGAAACGGGATAAGTTGTCGAAAATCGAAAGCAAACTTGTTCTGCCTAGGAATTAGGCGAGGTTATGTTCTAAATGAAAAATGAAAACGATCGATCATACATACACACAGACGGACAGACAGACGGACGAAAGGACAGCCGGATGGCTATGATGCGCGATTGTTTATGCTGATCACGCAATATATATACTTTATGGGGTCGAAGAAGCTTCCTTTTGCCTATTACATACTTTTGCACAAAATCTTTATACCCTTTTTACCTATTTTAATGGGTTCAGGGTATAATAAAAATCTAATCGTCTAGTTTTCTAGTCGCGCCTTACCAAGGTAGTCGGATCGGTCTCATACATTTCAGCAATACTCTGATGATGCTTGGCTGCCATTGAAAAGCGACCCATATCGGTGTAAATGTCTATTGATTTCATTAGACAGCCGACGGCATTTTCAACGTCCACCTTCTTATAGCAGTTAGAAGCATCCACGTAGCAGGTGCCTGCATCATGGCGGCTGCCAGCACGCGCGTGCAATGTAGCTGCCTCGCAAAAGCATTCGCCGGCTTTAGACCAGTTCTTGGACATTTTAAACATATTAGCAGCCCGCTGATAACACTCGATAGCATCTTCGATTTTGTTGGTACCACTATGATGACATATAATAGAGATATAATTAACCAAACATTAATTTTTTAAAATGGCTCAAACAGTCGGCGGTTTTACTTAACCTAATTTTAAGTTGAAGAAGTGTCTAATGTTTCAAACGCTGTTTCGTGAAGAGTTATCGAAATTAAAAAAAAAAAAAAAAACAAGCTATACTAGTAAGGGGTTAGGCGAGCTTATGGTCCAAAAATCTAGCTCTCATAGTCTCTTAGATCGACGAAGGACATGGCTATATCGCTCAGCTGTTGATGCATATCAAGAATATATATACTTTATGGAGTCGGAGATGCTTCCGTCTGACTGATAAATACTTTTGCACAAAACCTTTATACCTGATTATGTTAATATAAATTTAGACACTCATTACATTGTTAAGACCAATACTTATGTTCATATAAATTTATTTCCATCGTTGAGTAACTTAATGTCCAACGAGATATTAGCGATGAGATTCTAAAGCTAATATCTAATTATAAAAAGGATTCCGCTTGGAGAAAGTCTCAGGCCGGCTATTACAAAATTAAAATCTATTCTCTCAATAAGAAATGGAAATGGAATTACGATGTCATAAGAAAATCTGGCGGGCTATCAAAAAATCATGAATACTTCACCTTCTATGAGGAAATAAGAACAACAGTTCTATAGTACTTAGAAGTAATCAAAAACGACGCTGAAACCATAAATCAAGCCACAAGTAAGAAGCTTGAGTTTGGCGATGAACAGCATCAGCAATCAACCTTAGATCCCAAGGTGATTGCGTTGTGCCGGCGACAAAGGGCAATGATCGCATCATTATATCGCACATTGCACCAAAGCACCCCAATTGAGCACGCAGCATAAGAGCGCATAAGGAATATGTGGGCACAAATTCAAGAGGTCCATTTTCGACAGTATGAAGAAATTGAAAACCCAGAAGAAAATGGATATGATGCAAAGGAGTATCTACAGGCAGAAGAAGTTGTACAAAGGGCACTGGCTTCAAAAAACTATAAGCAGTGCATCGATGATATAAACTTGCCTCGCATTTCCATCCCCAATTTTCATGGGGATATATTAAAATGGACACCATTCTTTGATATGTTTGTTACACAATACCAACATGCCCAGAATTAAAACAAGTAAGAAGGCTCTAGTCGAGAAATCACGACTAGACGATACCCTGATCCCTATACTATCCGTGCAAAGACAGCAGCTGAGCGATTGAATTGGAATCGACGACAAAAACTGTGTGTCAACTGCCTCAAGGAAAATCACATGGCAAAAGCTTGCCCAAGTCGCTTTAAATGTTTTAAGTGCAAAGAAAGGCACAATATTTGAATAATTCTTCAACGGAGCAGCCAAATCCCATTGTAGCATCAGCAAGTAGCAAAAATATAAATCTACTTGCAACAGCAAGGGTAATAGTCCAAGGGAATAATGGACAACAATTTACTTTCAAGGACTTGGTGGATTCTGGATCACAGATTAACGTAATATCAGAACGACTCGCCTCCTCATTATATTTAAAACGATACAACTCCTCACTACGAATTCTGGACATCGGTAGACAACCAAAGACAATCTTGTGTAAATCTGTTGGTAAAGTCATTACACAACGACTTTACAATGCGGATCGAAGCATTTATTCTACCGCACAACATTACGGATCAGCCAGCCCAAAGCCTAAATGATAAAGACAACAACAAACCGGGCAAAATTGACATGCTCATCGGTGCGGAACATTATTATGCACTATTGCTCCCACAACAACACAAAAAACCCTCTGGTCCAATCATGCAAAAGACCAAGGTGGGGTGGGTTGTGGCTGGAAAAATTAAAGAAATGAGTGATGTCAGCAGCCATTTGTGCAGTTGCTACAGGAGAAGAAACGAATGCCATTATGGAGCGATTCTGGACCCTAGACAACTAGGAAACAACAGAAGAGCATCGAACACCAAACGAAAAGGAGTGCTGGAGATTGTAACATCATTGTAAAATTCGCCGTTTTCTGAACATTCTTCAGCCGTTGGATACTGCGGAAAAAAGATTCTTCGCACTGGAAAGAAGGACAAAGACAGAAATCTGGAAACAATATGTGGACTTCATGGAAGAATATGAAAAATTGGGTCACATGAAAGTTGTTCCTCGAAAACTCCTTCCAACACACCATTATTTCATCCCTCATCATTGTGTGCTGAAACCTGATAGCAGCACCACAAAGCTAAGAGTAGTCTTCGATGCATTATGTAAGACATCGACAGGAAAATCTTTAAACTACATAGGACCCACGGTACAAAGGGATCTCATGCCAATTCTACTAAGATTTATAACACATAAGTACGTATTTACGGCAAATATTAAAAAAAAATGTATCGCTAAATATGGATAAACCCAGAACACCAATTTAATCAAATGATAGTTTGGAGGAAAAATCCAAATAACGATTTAAAATACTATCGATTAAAAACGGTCACATATGGAACACCATCGGCTCTATTTTTGGCAACTTAGTGTCTAAATCACTTAGCCCCACTTAAAATAAGCAGATCACCATTGTATTCTCTGCCTTAAGGGATGACTTTTATGTAGATGATTGCCTCACAGGAGCAGACTCAATACAAGAAGCAATACAAATTCGACAGGAGTTGGTAAAAATATAGCTCTCCAACGGATTCAAAGTATGAAAATGGAGCAAATTCTTTAAGGAATTCCCAAGGACGAAATAGTAAACGACATTAAGCTCGACGAAACACAGGAAAACTACAGTGTTAAGGCACTGGGCCTTATTTGGATACCAAAAAGGGATCAACTTTGCGGCCGCACACAATGCCGGACAGCGAAAAGAAAACATGTAGTCTGCTCGGAGCTGGAACAGATCTTCGCCCCTCTATATCTGTTCGCTCCAGTCGTGGTAAAAGCAAAGATTTTCATGCAACGACTCTGGGAATCAAAACTCGACTGGGACGACGAATTGCCAACGAACCTTCAAAACGAATGGGTAGGACTATAGAGAGAACTTGCAAGCCCTGAGCTCAATGCAAATTCCAAGGCACATATAGGATGGAAAAAACCCAGTCACGAAGGAATTGCACACATGCCTTCACAGATGCTTCAGAGCTGGCATATGGCACAGCAATGTATGTACGCGCAACGTAGAAAAACAAGCAAATATCTCTGCGTTTACTATGCAAAAATTCTGGAGTGGCTCCTACCGCGAAACAGTCACTACCTCGTCTGGAACTAGGTGCTGCATTATTGATTGCTGAGCTCGCGGACAGGATTCGACGCGATCTCAACCTTGACTCCACCACTGTCCCAGTATACTTATGGTCAGATTCTACAGTTGTTTTTTCATGAATCAATGCACCATCTTCAACATATCATACGTTTGTGGCCAAGGGAATAGCAAAAATTCAGGCAGTGACAAGTCAAAACAAGTAAGAAAGCTCTAGTCGAGAAATCCCAAATAGACGAAACCCTGATCCCTATACTTTACGGGTACAGTCAGTGCTTGCAAGTATGTGTGTGTGTGTGTGTGTGTGTACGCACATACTGCAACCTGCATACACAACTTCAATGTCCCATATCTCCGGTGTTTCTTAACCGAGTTCAATAAAAATTTCACAGATTGTCATTATTTTGTCTAATGTCTTAAATGCCGTCTCAAAGTTTTCCAAATTCGAGATTTTGTTGTTATCGATCACATGTGTATATCGGACCAGATTTTGCTGCCTTACATCGATCCATGAAGATGTTATAACGAGAACTGCATGAAGACAACATGACTGCGGTACTCAAGCCTTACGAGCTACTGCCAGATAACAATATTAAATCCTGAACGACAAAACTATGTCGAGAAATATCGTTCACAATTGTGTGACGCGCAACAAGGCAAAGCCCAAATTAATGAATAAAATATATATATATATATATATATATAAAATATATTATAGGCAATCTGCCACCCGATCGAGTGACACCAACACGCCCGTTTCTCACTACAGGCGTAGCCTATTGCGGACCGATTTGGATTCATCATAAAGTTTGCGGAAAATGATAAGGCATATATAGCCGCATTCTGTTGCTCCTCCACAAAGGCGGTCCACCTCGAGCTGGTTAGCGATTTGACGGCAAATGCCTTTTTAAGAGCCCTGCGGCGCTTCTTAAGCCGCCGCGGCAAATTTCTAACGATTCATTGTAATGTAATTCAATTCATAATGCCACAAACTTTGTTGGAGCAAACAACCAACTAAAGGAACTAGGAGGATCAATATTTGGTGAAAAGGCTCAAGCTGAAATCATCAATCACTGCAACAAAACAAGTCGCCTTCAATTCATACCGCCACGAGCGCCATCATTATAAGGCCTGTGGGATGCTGCGGTCAAGTCTGCAAAACTGGTTACCACAACAAATACCGCATCTCTAACATTCAAAGAATTAAACACAGTGATCATCGAAATTGAAGCGATCTTAAACTCTCGCCCAATTACACCAATGTCAAACGACCCTACGGAAAATACAGCTCTCACCCCAGCACATTTTCTGATTGGTGAAACGCTGACTGCTCCTCCCGATGTCAACACTGACCGCAACGAAAAACCCTTACTCAAACGGTGGGAACTGTCCAGACTCAAGGAAGGATTTTGGAAGCAATGGTCACAGGAATATTTACAAGAATTGCAAGCCAGACATTAATGGAAGACCGTCAACCCCAATTTTTAAGGAAGGCATGCTTGTTCTAGTCAAGGGGTTTTGAAAATCCTCTGATCAAACCAAACGTCCAGACATCTTTATTTACCAAGGACATTTTCTGGTCTCTAATTGATAGCGCGGACCACAAAAAACTCAAAGTTCAGTCTTGCAAAATGTTTAAAGTAATGGCATAAAAAACGTTTTATGCAAACCTCAGGAGCAAATCAAACACTGAACTTATTCAAAAAAATTGTTAGCTGTATAATATGATAAATTAAAAAAATTTATAGAGTAAACACCTTTGGATTAAATTGGTTTACTGTTTTAAAATTTCAATGCGGATATTTGGGAAAAACACCAGCTATCTTCCTACTTAATTTGGTGCCTCTATGCGTTAAAACATGGGGAATACCCATTTGCACCTTGATATGTTGATTTCCTAGCAGCCGCCGAGTGAGCGTGACAACCACATATCAACACTTTGTGTCACGCGGAAAAAATACAAATTTTTTGCAAAGTTTCGAGTCTCTACTTTGAAAAGCTTCGAAAAAACGCGTGTTTATCATCACATAAAAAATAATTGTTGTTATTAAGTTATTACACATTATTCTTCAAAAATTCCAATGAGCGATTTAAGGTACATTTATTTCGCTCTAACATTAAAATATGACCCAATACACTGGGGTTTTCTCACCCATAGGACGGGTTATTGAATTTTAGGTCAAAGCTTCTTTGAAACAGAATCCTGCCTCTTATAAAACCCAAATTTTTGGGAAAATAAGCGGTAAAAACGGAATTGGATGAATGCACGCTTTTTCTTAGATACCCAGAGGACACTTGGTCCTTCGTCACGCCGCGAAAGTATATAATCTGCTACAAGTGATCGAAAATGAAATAAGATTTAATTAAACTTAACACATTTACATCCTTTATTAAATAAAGTTTTCTTTTATATCTTTTACACAAATCTTAAGTATCCAATCTTAACTTATCCAGTTAGTCAGTCAGTATCAGCATTTCTACTTACTTAAACGAAAATCTCAAGTATTAAAAATATAACCCTGAGAAATAATAGATATTTTTGTTGGTTTTTCTTAGGTTTTTCTTTGATTATTATATACCCTGATCCCATTAAAAATGGGAAAAAAGGGTATAATGAAGTTGTGCAAAAGTATGTAACAGGCAGAAGGAAGCATCTCCGACCCCATAAAGTATATATATTCTTGATCAGCATCAATAGTCGAGTCGATTTAGCCATGTCCGTCTGTCCGTCCGTCTGTCCGTCCGTCCGTCCGTCTGTATGTATGAGCCAACCGATCTCAGAGACTATAAGAGCTAAAGACTCCAGATTTGGAACTTAAGCTCGCCTAATCCCTAGGCAGTACAAGTTTCTTTCCGATTTTCGATAACTCTTCCCGTTTCCGATATACACATGGGATCGATAACAAAAAAATCTTGAATTTTGAAAACTTTGAGATGCAATTTGAATTATAAAACAAAATAATGACAATCTGTGAAATTTTTATCGAAATCGGATAACAAACACCGGAGATATGGGACATTGAAGTTTTGTATGCAGTATGGAGTATGCGCGTATACAGACACACACATACTTGCAAGCACTGACTGTACGCGTAAAGTATAGGGATCAGGGTATCGTCTAGTCGGGATATCTCGACTAGAGCCTTCTTACTTGTTTTTGTTAAGCAAAACATAAGTAAGAAGAATTTAGTATTTATTTAAATTTCTGTCCGTCAGAATAAGAGTTGTGTGTGAATTAATATACTGCAATAAATTAAGTTTACTTGAATATTCAAATATTTGAATAGTCGCAGCTTAGAGAACCCTGAGCCACAAACTATTTATTTATTTATTCAAAATATACCTTCATTGAAGTCATGGGCCTTTTTTTAATTTGTCGACGAATATTATCACATATTGGGTACTCTTTAAAATAAGAAGTAAGAAGGCTCTTGTCGAGAAATCCCGCCTAGACGATACCCGGCACCCTATTCTTAACGCGTAAAGTCATTGCGTCAGTATGTGTGTGTGTGTACGCGCATACTGCATACTCAAATTCAATGTTCCATATATCCAGTCTTTCTCAACCGATTTTAATTAAGATTTCACTATTTTCTTCAATAATTCACATGCCGCCTCGAAGTTTTCTAAATTCCCATGTGTATATCGGAAACGGAAAATGTATTTTCGAAAACCTAAAACAAACTTGTGTTGCTAAGGGATTTCCAAATCTGAAGTCTCTAGCTCTTATAGTCTCTGAGGTCGATGCGTTCATACATACGGACATACGAACAGACGGACATGGCTATATCGACTCGACTATTGATGCTGATCAAGAATATATATACTTTATAGAGTCGGAGATGCTTCCTTCTGCCTGTTACATACTTTTGCACAAAACCATTATACCTTTTTTCTCATTTTTAATGGGATCAGGGTATAACAATTATACTGTCCAAGAAGCTCCTACAACATCATTCATTATATTAAATATATGGAATTATATAATATATTAAACATATGGCATATCTGGAACTGCCCCTATTGCTAGTTCCACCGGCTCAGTCTCTAGATTTTAATGTTATTGAGAGTGCTTCTGGAAAATATTATCCGCAAGCACCAAACCTACACGGAAACTGGTATCTTTCATAAATAATAGGTTAAGGCAAGTAGTTAAGGCTAAATGATATCATACCAAGTGTTAACATCCTTTTTTAAGCTTTTATTCGCCAAAAAAAAAATATTATTTTTAAACACATATTTTGAAGCAAAATGTCAAAATGTCAAGGGCCTAGCCTTTTTCCCCTTTTTTGAGAACGAATTGAACATGCTTGAATAAATTTTGTATGATGTGAAGAAGAAGAAAGCAATGCAAGCAGTAAAATGCAATCGCTTTTTGATTTGCAATATCACAATATCTACAAAAGAATCTGCCCAGCATCCCTGGAACAACATCACGGAGGCTCTTCAACAACTATGAGGCAACTGCTCGGGAATTCATCTGGATATCATAAAAAGGTTAAATATCATTCTCAATGTCTTAAGCTGTGGCGAAAATGTTAATGCTTGCAATGGAAAATATGCCAAAGAGACAAGAGTTCTTTTACGTGCAAAGTATTGGCAAAAAACCATACAATATTGGATCATGGTGAGTAGCTAATGCCACGATAACTCTCAGCAATGAGAGTTTTCAGAAGAAACTCAAGTAGTTAAAATAGTGGTTCCCAAACTTATTTTGTCCACCGCCCCCCTGAGAATAAATACCTATTAGCGCCACCATTTTTATACCCTGATCCCATTAAAAATGGGAAAAAGGGTATTATGTTTTTGTGCAAAAGTATGTAACAGGCAGAAGGAAGCATCTCCAACCCTATAAAGTATATATATTCTTGATCAGCATCAACAGTCGAGTCGATATAGCCATGGCCGTCTGAGCGTCTGTCCGTCCGTATGTATGAACGCGTCGATCTCAGAGACTATAAGAGCTAGAGACTCCAGATTTGAAACTTAAGCTCGCCTAATCCCTAGGCAGTACAAGTTTCTTTCCGATTTTCGATAACTCTTCCCGTTTCCGATACACACATGGGGTCGATAACAACAAAGTCTTGAATTTGGAAAACTTTGAGATGCCATTTGAATTATAAAACAGAATAATGAAAATCTGTGAAATTATTTTTAAAATCGGTTAAGAAACACCGGAAATATGGGACATTGAAGTTGTGTATGCATTTTGCAGTATGCGCGTACACAAACACACATACTTGCAAGCACTGACTGTACGCGTAAAGTATAGGGATCAGGGTATCGTCTAGTCGGGATTTCTCGACTAGAGCCTTCTTACTTGTTTCACCTGTTTTTCTATACTTCTGAGACCTGCAGCGCCCACAAGGGGGCGTTATCGCCCACTTTGGGAAACACTGAGTTAAAATAAGGACTACAAAAGGTATAAATATCTTGACTTCAACGAAAACTTGTCCTGATATATTTTAAAAACTGATATTTTTACAGCGCTAAATAGCTGCAACACATCATTCACCGCTTTGTCCGCGAGAATCGAAGAGCAAACAAGGGTAGAATGACACGAAATAAGATTTTCACCGCATATGAAGAGCGGAAGATCGTCAGGAAAATTACGGTGTATCCGAAGCTATCGGGCGACAAATTGACTCAACAGGTACATGCTGAAATGGGAAAAGAGTAATGTGCGGAATTTGTGCGCCGGGTTTTGCACAATAATAATTTTAATGCGCGAGTACCCCGATATAAGCTCTAAATAAAAACAAACAACATGGCCAAGGAGACGAGACCAAATTCAACAATTTTTAATCTGACGTTCGGATTTATATGTGGCGGAAGTCCAACATTGAGCCATAAACTTAAACGCAACAGTAAGGCGCGGCAAAGGAAGTTTCATAGTATGAGCATGAATGTCAGCATCCGGCGTTGAAAGCATTACGTTTTGTCATTTATACTTAACATCAATATCAATAAACTTAAGAAAAATGTACACCAAAGTGTCGAGAAGCTAAAAATCCGAAGCAAATGCCGGTTCTTCCAGGAATCGGACCACAAGCATTAGCCTGGAATAGCAAAGCCGTATCCCACAAAAAGGACATAGGGAGTGCCCGGAATTAACGATGTTTTTGTTGTGGCGCAACTCTGGGCAGAAAACACACAGCAGTTCGGCTGTCGAGCCGACTTTGTTCTTTTGCATTCTTTTTCAATTTAATTTTTGTAAACGATTTGGTCAGGCTTAAAACCCATAAGAAACAATTAATCTACCTCGCTGAACATAAAATAAATTTTCTATTGTAGGGCTGAATAATAAACGAAGATTGCAGTAAAACTTGCGCTTGCGTCTTTTTCACGAATATTCTCAAAACAAATATGTATTTGATTTGTTTTGCTTCACATATAATAATGTGAAAGGAGAAGTAAAATGCTTTATGTTATGCAGAGAACAAACATACAAACTTATTGAAAAAATAATAATGAAATAAATAGCAAACATTGATGCATATATTGTTGTCACGCTACTTCCTTACTTACCCAAAGAGTGAGCCGAGAAAACCTTTTTGTTGAGTCAGCTTTTTTTCTGCCTCAGCCATAAGCTGAAGAGCCTTCTGCTCGTTGTCGCCCATAATTAAACTTGTGGCTGTTTATTTTATTTTTATGGCGATTCAATGGGGTTTTAGTATTTCTCGTTGCAACTTCGTCTTACGACCTTTCAGAAAATAAAATCAATATGAAAATTCATAACAATGTGACCAGAGAATATGTATAAATTTTTCCCAAACGTCGCAAAATAAAATACCAAAAGAACTTTAACAACTATAATTGCTTTAGTAATATGCTTAAAACAATTAAAATATTCGACTGTTGAAAAAATGTATAATCTTAAATTCACCAAAATACCATTCGTGATGGTATGATTCCACGAGTAAAGAATACATGAGACGAATGACACGCCCACCATCGATAAACTTCTCCATTATCATTGATGGCCTAAGGCTTGTATTAAGTTGGCTGCGGTCAGCAGTCAGTCAGCTGTTTATGTTTCGATCATTGTTTCTTTGCTTATACTTCTGCCGCCATATTTAAATTTGTCTTCATTATGGACTGTTTTGTCGTATGTATTTGGCACTGTCTACTTGCTGAAAAGCTGATATGTATGTACACATTGCCAATAAACTGTTTCGACATGGTGAAAAATTTAGATATTTTCACTTTAGAGCTATAAGGGTCACACTGGTTGTTGTTTTTAATTTAAAAAATTAAAAATATTAAAAAAGGCACTAAATTCAATTGCCCATAAAGTGTTTCGAAACTTGCGTTTTTGGTGCATGAAAAATTAAAATATCAAAATTTTTCACCATGTCGAAACACTTTCGTGGCTTTCTGTATATACACTTTGCCAATTAAGTGTTTACACATTGTGCAAATTTTTGATTTTACACTTTAAAGCTACAGGGACACTGGTAGTTGTTGTTATTTTTATTTTTTTTATATGAGTAATTCAGTCCTATTAGACCTATTAAACAGAACTTACGATGCACCAGTAACGTAAGTGTGTAAAGATTTCATGGGCAGTGTGCCTTAAGTGCCTTTGTTAGTATAGTAAGAGAGTAAGAGATAATTGACTGAATCACAGCATGAGCGGTCAATACACAAAGCAAAAACAAATTCAAATATAGCGGCAGTGCGAGAATTATAGCCATGTACATCTTATGACAAAGTAAGAGCAGTACGGAAACAGGAGCTAAATTGCGAAGTGGAACTTATTTTTCTGTGAAGAAGAGGAAGATCTATTGAATGAAATAAATGCATGAATAAAACAAATGTTCAATTAATACATTGCCAAATCATACTTTTTTATTTTCTATTGTTTTCTAGAAGTTTTTCTTGCATCTATTAAATATGAAAAAAAGCTTGAATATGCAAAAAAAAACTAATAAAATAAAAAAAGTTAAGAAAATAAATATTTGACTACGGGGGTTTGAGCTCGGCTTGACTATATTTATTGCGAGCAACCGCTCATACACATTGCCACGAAAAGGTTTACACAAAGTGAAAATTTTTGATATTTTCACTTTAGAGCTATATGGTCACCCTGGTTGTTGTTTTTTTTTTATTATTTTTTATAAGTAATTCAGTCATTTATATCTTAAACCTAATAAACAGAACTTAAAAAACATTAACATTAACAAAGAACAATTTAAAATACTAAAATAGGCACTAAATTCAACTGCCACGAAAAGGTTTACACACCTACGATTTTGGTGCATTTTCGTTGTAAAATTCGTATGTACAGTTACTTTTAATTAAATTACAAATGCGAAGATCCATAAGAGTCCAAATTTTTTGCGCAGATCGCTTGCCAATGAAATTAAGAATGATTGTGGAATCACCATACCTCGCGAATGTGGCCTATATCCATTTTAAGTATCTACCCTTAATCTCGAGATGTACAGTCGGTTTAATATTATTGGTTTTCAAGAGCTGGCGCCGTTTTTTTTTTTGGGCTAGGTAAAAAAAAAAATTTTAGGCCACATTCGCGTGTGTTTCTTAACCGATTTTTTTGACAGATTTTCATTATTTTGTTTTATAATTCAAATGGGCTCTCAAAGTTTTCCAAATTCAAAATTTTATTGGAGATGCTTCCTTCTGCCTGTTACATACTTTTGCACAAATCCATTATACCCTTTTTCCCATTTTTAATGGGAACAGGGTATAAAAAATAATTAAAAATATCAAAAACAACAACCAGGGTGACCATATAGCTCTAAAGTGAAAATATCGAAATTTTTCACTTTTTCACTTTCACATATGCGCCAAGGTGAGATGCAGGATTTCTCCAAACACTTTGATGTATGATCCAAAATATTTGCACTCTTCATCAGAATTTAATACATACAAACATAATATACTTACGTTCACTAAACGCGTACGCACATAAAAATAATAAAAAAAATATTTACATATTGTTATTTGTAAAAATTCTAGATTTAGTTTTTATTAAAATTTTAAAGCTATTTCCCATAATTTATTTTGACTGCTTTCATTTATTAACTTTAATAAAACAAAAAAATTTTAATTTTGTATACGTACAAACATACGATTTCAGCCACCCAAGCAATGCAATGCAAAATGATTTAAACAACACCAGTAGGGAAAATCCAACGATAATGGAATATACAAGATAGGATTCCAGAGGCTGTTATTTGTTAACAGAAACGATAAAACCTGTAAGTAAGCACCTAGCACGTATTACGATATTGTTGAATACGATATTGCGTCCGATGCGCCAGACGAAGATTTGTTGTTGCTGTATTTCATTGTGCCGTTGTATGGTGGCCAGACGAAGATTTGTTGTTGCTGTATTTCATTGTGCCGTTGTGTGGTGGCCGAAGTTGAGATTTTAAATATTCGACTTTTGTTTCTGTCTGCTTGCTATGCCTCAAATGGGTGGGTAGTATAGACTTTATATGAACTTTGTGAAATTGTATGGCTAATCGTGATAAACTTAACTATGACTTCTATCATACATGTACGTGTGTATATATTATGAGTTAGGTAGATCATAAATGACATATTGAACACGTTTAAAATGACTTAACACAAAACTAATACTAACCATAAAATAAACACATTTAGCTTTCAAATACTTGTCCGTGTATTAAAAATATTCATAAATAATTGCATTGACTTGTATTGATTACTGTAATAAAGGGTATAAAAACACATTGAGCAGCGATTGCGTTTCAGCAACGACAACTGGCACGTGTTGTTGTTGTTTGTTCTTTTGCGTTTTGCCTTTTTCCCGTTAGAATACACAAAACGACGGCCCAAGCCCATACGCAGCAGGCAAGCTGCAGACGATTTGCCTTCGACACCAACGAGCATACAAACACAAACATACATATGTATGTATGTACATACTCATTGATCGGCAACAACAAAATCTTACAATACAAGTAAAAAGAATTTCTGCATGTACAGACAGACCATGACCTACGACAAACTCTAAACAGCAAAGCAATAACAAATCCAAACAAAACTCACGTGCATACAAATACGGACCTAGGCTTAAGCCACCCTGAATCCGTTTGGCGATCGGCAAATCAACAACATTTAAAAATTAAAAAAACATTTGTTTGAAATGAAATAAATGTATGATTTATACATGACATCGGCAGAACATAATTTTGTATTTTCAACTTAAACATTTCTAGCACCTATACCATTTTAGGCAAAATAACCAGCAGCCCAGCAATTCCAAAAGTATCAAATAATTAGTTTGTTTTTTATTTGAGATACTCTAAAGTTGCTTTTGCGTGAGCTCTGATAAAGACATACACATTACCACTTAAAGGTTTACACAATGTGAAAAATGGGAATTTTTTCACTTTAGAGATGTATGGTCACCCTGGTTGTTGTTTGTTATTTTTTTTATTATTTTTTATAAGTTATTCAGTCATTTATATCTTAAACGTATTAAACAGAACTTAAAAAACATTAACATTAACTAAGAACAATTAAAAATACCAACAAAGGCACTAAATTCAACTGCCACGAAAAGGTTTACACACCTACGTTTTTGGTGCATTTTCGTTGTAAAATTCGTATGAAGTTCGTATGTACAGTTACTTTTAATTAAATTAAAAATGCGCAATCCATAAGACTCCAAATTTTTTGCGCAGATCGCTTGCCAATGAAATGAAGAATGATTGTGGAATCATAATATCTCGCGAATGTGGCCTATATCCATTTTAAGTACCTACCCTTAATCTCGAGCTGTACAATCGGTGTAATAGTATTGGTTTTCAAGCGCTGGTTGCGTTTTTTTTTTGGGTAGGTACTTAAAAATTTTGTAGGCCACATTCGCGAGATATTGTGATTCCACAATCATTCTTCATCTCATTCTCAAGTGATCTGGCCAAAAAAACTTGGACTTTTATAGATCTGCGCATTTTAAATTTAATTAAAAGTAACTGTACATATGAATTCCACATCGAAAATGCACCAAAAACGTAGGTGTGTAAACCTTTTCGTGGCAGTTGATTTTAGTGCCTTTGTTAGTATTTTAAATTGTTCTTTGTTAATGTTAATGTTTTTTAAGTTCTGTTTAATAGGTTTAAGATATAATTGACTGAATTACTTATAAAAAATAATAAAAAAAATAACAAACAACAACCAGGGTGACCATATAGCTCTAAAGTGAAAATATCAAATATTTTCACTTTGTGTAAACCTTTAAGTGGCAATGTGTATGTACATATGTATGTACATATGAAGTTTTCGTTTTAAAAACGAACCAAGGCCACATGCAGCAGGCCAGCTGCAGACGATTTGCCTTCGACACCAATGAGCTTACAAACACAAACATACATATAAGTACTCATTGATCGACACAACAAAATTCACTAGTCGAGAAATCGCGACTAGACGATACCCTGAACCCTTTACTTCCTTCTGCCTGTTACATACTTTTGCACAAATCAATATACCCTTTTTCCCTTGTTAGTGGGTTCAGTTGTAACAAGCAAATTTACTTCAGTCCATACACAAAACAAAAACAAATTCATACACGGCGGCAGACAGAAATGGATACGCAATAAACGAAAATACGAATATCGTATGAGGGAAAATAGGTGCTATTGTACAGAGCTCGTTATTTAACTGTAAAAAACGAGGGGAATTTATTTTCGTGTCTTGTAGTTATATCGTTTTTGGGGAAAATCCATTGGCATGAGCTCTGATACATACATAAATATAAACATACATGCATATAAGGTTTTCAGCAAACAGACAGTGCCAAATACATACGACAAAACAGTCCATATTGAAAACAAAAACAAATTCAGATATGGCGGCAGGCCCAAAGACAAGTAAAAATCAAAACATAAGCAGCTGACTGCAGCCAACTTAACACGAGCCTTGACCCATCCATGGCATGGAGAGAGGTTATCGATAGTGGGTGTGCCAAATTCGGCTCGTGTATTATATACTCATCGAAGGGCCATTGCATTCAGACGTATCGATAGCTTTCAGTTTGATATGCAAAGAAATCAAACTGAACACTAAACAGTTACTTTGATGTTATTCATTTATTGAAGTCTATAATTATTTCTTATTTTTTTTTTTTAAGTCTATATAAGCTGCTTAAAAAAACATTGATAATATTTTAAAATGAGTATGATAAGACTTCCAACTTTTGAAATTAACCTGATAGTAAACGAAAAAAATATAAGAAAAACAAAATAAGAATCTTCAACTTAATAATTAAACAAGCGAATTAATTTAAACAGCATCTTAAATTTGGATTAAGGTGGCACAATAATATATATATTCAAGGTAAAAATACCCTGGTGCGCTGTCCTAAAGTCGAGTTAACTAGACTAAGCGCAACTTTTTTGTGGGCTTAAACAAACATCTTTTCAAGCATTTTTCTGAGTTTCTCGTGAGCATAGCGTATTTTTTGATATAAATCCTTGGAAACTCCACTTTGCGCTATAGTCGAAAATCGATAAGTGCGAAAGTTTTTCTCATGGTCCATATAGGTAATAGCGCTCATGCGAGGACATAAAATTATTTTCATATGATCCGAAAAGTTAAGCTTAAAAAAAAATAAAACTTCTTAATTTCTGCATTTACAAAAATATTCAAACAACAAAAGATCTAGTACCTGTACAGAACCGTTGGTTAAGTGCATGACCACCGCACAAGTTGTGCGAAACCAGGAGTGGAGATGGGGCATACGCGAAATTTGATCGCTTTCGACTGTAACGTTATTGGCTCCAGCTTTTACCAGATGCTCAGTCATATAACGTTTAAAATATGACAGAAGCTTCATTTTTTTATCCAGCGTTTTGCAGTAGTCCGTTGTTGTCATGTAAGTCTCCTTGCCTTCCTTGTCAATAAAGTGCACGTTTATTTGATTGGGCAACAGTATCAGCTTAGTGGTATCATTGAACATTACTCCAATACCTTCATCGCATAGCTGATAGCCAAAGCCATATTTATCACTGTAATCCACCCACTTCGATATCCAAAACAGTGGTTGAGCAGCTGGGTCGGTATTCTCGTCACCCAGATTACCCTGCAATAAACGAGGCTGCCAGAAGAAATACGAAGAATATTAAGTTTTCAGTTGTTCATTAAATCACTATTAAATAAATTGTATCGCGACCTACCTTGTTATTGATCAAATTGGTCAGCTGCTGATGCAAACTTTCAATGTCGCTGCGGTAGTCTTCGTTGTGGCGACACATCTGCGCCGAAGCTGTAATGGCATCATGTAAATTATTTTTGAGGAATGTGGACTCTAGACGTGTATCATCCCTCAGGCCGTTCATTTCCACCAGTGGCTTACGTTGATTTGGGTCTTCGATGGTATCATTGAAACCAATACGTGGCGCCATCGTAAGGCATGAGCTGGGCAAAAACATGGGGACCTGCGAGGCCTTAAGAAAGTCAAAGTTAAGCAGCTGTCCAATTGTGGGGCGACTCTCTGGGTTTGGCTGCAGCATGGCAATAACCATATCTGCCGCTGGTTTCCTCAAATAGCTTGGAACACGGTACTCGCACTTTTTAATTTTCGAGTATGTATCCTTAAGAGTTTTTGTCTCAAATGGTGGCTGACCGACCAACAAAGTGTACATGACACAACCAATTGACCAGATGTCCACTTCAAACGAATGACCCTTCTTGGTCAAAATTTCTGGTGCTATATAATTGGGGGTGCCGCACAGCGTCTTCTTGCGTTCACCATCGTATTCGATACGCGTTGCCAGGCCAAAGTCTCCGATTTTTACATGCAACATGTCGTTTAGAAACAGGTTGCCTAATTTAAGATCACGGTGTATAATGCGATTGTCATGCAGATACTTCACACCCTGTATTATCTGATATATGTAATAGCGAGTTTCGAACTCTGTTATACTCTTCCGGCGCTTGTGCAATTCCATCATTGACTGCAGATCAAAATGAATAGTAATGGTTCTTTTATTCTCGTTTCAATAGCGAATATTTTTAATATGTACAAATATGTAAATAGGTAAACAACTCTAGAAAAGTACTTAATTATATATATAAAAATTATTTAAAATACTTACGCGTTTTTTGCATAGCTCTAAAACAATGTAGATGTTTTGCACATCCTCAAAGTAACTATGAAACTTGACAATGTTTGGATGATTAAGGCTTCGGTGTATTGTTATTTCCTGTGCCGTTTTCTCTTTTTGGTTGTGCTTTATCATCAACTTCTTGGACACAATTTTGCCGGCAAAGACATCATCGGTCTCCACATCGATTATCTCGTAGCACTTTGCAAATCCACCCTGATAAAAGGTTTATCGAATGTTCTTTAGGTTATAATGTTTGTAAGCGTTAGTGTTTTTATGCGTTTATTAATACACCTAAGAATGGAAATACCTATATAAATTAATGTTTGATTTGCGCCAAATGAAACTGGTTGTTTTCACGTGTTTCACAACACTATAAGTGTAATGCGTGCACACACATACGAAACTACACATACATTTACACACAAAAAACACAATTTTATACCGCGAAAACACCAACAGAAACATGCACCGCAAAAAGGATAAAAGGCAGCTGCATAAATCAAAATCGGCAAATATTCACCAATTGTCCGATGTGAACTTATCATATGGTACCATGTAAACTCTTACCTTGCCAAAAAAACGCATTCGCTTGTAGGTCTTGCGATGATTGGAATCAAACAGACGATCGGGTATATCCGTGCTCTTATCTTCGGGCTTTGCGGCCATTTTTCTTGATTTGGTTTTCTTGGGTTGCCTTGATCAATTAAATTGATTCTTATTTTTTGCTCTGCCGGCAGCTTGCTTTTTACAAATAGGTAAAGTTTAATTGACACCACTGAATGTACGTACAAGTATATACAAAAAAAATGTAAGCAAGCTGACAACAACAGTAATCAAAACGAACAAAACGCGAGCGGCACAATTAACAGGCACACAGCGAACAGCGCGCCTATACAGTTTGTTTTATTTAAATGCCAGTTTGAGTTGTTCGTCAGCGTCACCAAAATCACAAACGATAACACATTTAAGCAGCCCTGTCTAATCAGTGCTGGAAAATTTGTACAAAGCGCACAAGCCGACGTTCAGAATTTGAATTTTGCAATTACATTAAAATATGTTAAGGCATTTTTGCAAAAATTACTTCAAACAATTGTATTATTGAAACAATATAATGGTCTTTGTTTCAAATAAAATCAGAATTTTTTTAAGCGTTAATCAACCGAAAAAGTTTATACTATGTACATAACAGGTAAGAAGGCTCTACTCGAGAAAGCTAGACTGACTTTACGGATACGTGAATGCCTGCACCATTGAGCTAAAGACAACATAATTCTAATCATCAATCGTTAATAGCTCCGGTAGTTTTTATACCCTGATCCCATTAAAATTTAAAACATTAGACAAAATAATGAAAATCTGTGAAATTTTCATTGAAATCGGTTAAGAAACAACGGAGATATGGGACATTGAAGTTCAGTGTGCAGTTCGCATACACACACATACTTGCAAGCACTGACTGTACGCGTAAAGTATAGGGATCAGGGTATCGTCTAGTCGGGGTTTCTCGACTAGAGCCTTCTTACTTGTTCTTATTGGGATACCACATAAAAGATCCATGTTCAAAAATCGGTCGTACAAGAGAAATATACAAAGTTTTTGTTATGAAGAGGTCGAACAGCGCTTAATGAACCCAAAGGCACCTGATGCTCGATTTCCGTAAAGATACCCAAATTTTAAAGCTATTCAATGCGATCTTGTGACTTATTATCAAGAATATAAATAGAAGATGCAGCCGACAAGAATAATTTTATATCATCAGCATACATCAGCACCCGAGAATGATTTATTACAGACGAAAAATCGTTTACAAAAAATGTAAATAATAATGGTCCAAGGTGACTTGTGGAAAGCCTTTCTGAAATCAGTCCTAATAACATCAGTTTGTATTGTATCATGAAAGCCTTTAATAACAAATAAAGTTAATTCTAACAAGTGGTAGTAATTCTATAATGCATTAATCCGTTTGGAAAGAAGCACAACTCCACGGACAAACTAATAAATTTATGCAAAGACTTTAAAGGACCATGAGCATAGGACCATTCAAGCAAACAGTTTGATTCTTTATCAGGTCGTGGGGAAAATATGGGCTTAATGACCTGTACATCACTGAGTAGTAAACTCTCTGTGATTTCCGGTACAGAAATGCAATTGGAGCCATCAATCTGATAGAAATAAAGCAAGACGATTTGATGGTTACATTATAGATCGGCCATGGCCTGATCTGAGTTGGCCGTCATTTCCTCGAAAAATACGTTTGTTGGAAGTATCGATGACCTTCACTTCGCATTAAGAAAACCTAAGAAACTGCTGGGGATCCTGCTGAAACTGTAATTTACACAGAGTCATGTAATTCCCATAACAATGCTTATAAAGGACTTAGAAACTAAATTGAGCAATCAAGTATGCAGAGTTAGCTAAGAAACAAAATTGTTAAATTTTTCCAAATTACTAATTACAATGTTATCGATTCCATGTTTACATTGGAAATGGTAAGAGTTATCGATTATTTTAAAAAACCAGTTTCCGAGATCGACGCATTCATATATCCAGACAAAAGGACAGGACTATATCGACTCGGCTGTTGATACTGATCAATAATATATACTGTCAGAAATGCTTCCTTCAGACGGACATGGCTATGTCGACTCGGCTGTTGATGCTGATCAATAATATTTACTTTATGGGGTCGGAGATGCTTCCTGCCTGTGACATACTTTTGCACAAAACCATTATACCATTTTTACCCAATTTCAACGGGTTCAGGGTATAAAAAGTGGGGGCGAACTTATCGATCGATGTGACTCAACAAGACTTTCTGATTTTCCAGGTTAATTATTACATCATTATAACATTGTTGCTTTTGATGCCCTTGTGGCAGTTTTAGCCGGTACCTTATTATAGAATTTCGCCATTAGAGATTTCATACCCACTTGGCTATCAAAAAAGATTTTCGCACGAGAGTACTCAAGGAAAGCATGTGAGGTATTATTGTATTGGGTGTCCGTGGTCTGAATGCCTTTTTCGAAATTTTTTGAGGGCACCCTTTCTCGGTCACGAACATGCGCTTCAGCAACTGATCAATTAGAGCCATTACGTAGTGCTTAGCCCCAAGCCTGCTATCTCTTCAGTGATTGCCTTTGGGATGGCATTATTGACATTAGTCCCTAAGAGTCGCATGAAAGGCTTTGCCTTACTTGGGGATGAAGACGACCTTTGATTCGAGCCAGGTCTTAGGGATTGAACCCATCATTCAGATTCAGAGAGTCTTCCGTGGGATGTGTGCGCTGCAATTGTGCAGGGATAATGCAGTCCGGCCCGGGATTTGAAGATCGTAAGCTGGGAATTTCCGATTAAATAATGTAATTTGAAGGATAGCCAGTAGAAACCCTTTTTATATATTCTGCTGTAGTGGTCGGTAAAGATACCTAGGTTGAGCCTTTAGTGTTTGTGCTACCCCACTGAAGGTGGCGGGCGTTTGCAACACACCCAATAATGAGGTCGGCATGCGTACACTCTTAGTCGGCCTCCAACCCTCGCAACGAATGTTACACTTACAAATATTAATGTTACTTTACACTTCTTGTCTCGTTTAGTGTCACCATTTCTAAAGCGGTTCAGGTCACTGCTGGTTTTCCACAAGGAGATCTCCTTGGACCGTTATTATTTACACTTTTTATAAACGACCTTCCGTCCGTAATAAATCATTCTCGGGTACTGATGTATGCTGATGATGTGAAATTATGCATGCCAGCAACAACTCTTCTGTCTAGTCATAAATTCCAAAGTGACTTAGACAATTTTCAAACATGGTGCTAAGTAAATTTACTACATCTCAATTGCAGTAAATGTAAAGTTATGTTTTTTTATAGACAAATGCCCTTTTTTAAAATCTATATTCTACCACTTGATTGGATAGATTTGGTTGAGGATTTGGGTACCCTAATGGGCCCAAAACTTAAGTTTGACAAGCATATAGCTTCAATTACAAATCGAGCATCAAGTACCTTTGGGTTCATAAAGCGCTGGTTCTGGTTCAGGTAATTAAGTACTATTATCCCAGTTAAGACCCCGAAGGGCACAGAGCAAAAATTGTTTTAGTACCAATTCTTAACAGGGATAATAGTACTTATTTACCTGCTTACCACAGTAGACTTTTATTAATAAATCTTCCCTCTCTTACTAATCGTAGAACCATGCAGCAATAACCTTTGTTCACAAATTAATGCATGGTGAAATAGATTCCCCTGTACTAATCAACCAAATTAAATTTGCAGTAACCATTAGAACTAGTAGAAATTTTTTACCCATAGCCCTGCATGCTTGTTATTCTAACTATGCTAGTCATAACCCTTTTAGGATCTTATGTTCATTATATAACGATCTTTCCCAAAATTGTGTTATGTTATTTGTCTACGTGTTCGCAATCATCGTAACCGCACGATACGCGGTTCCCTCCTCGGTCGGATGGGCGGGAGGTGGGTCGCTTTGAACTTGGGTCCGCCCGATAACAAGCCGGGGCTTGGTATCGTTGGGCCACTTGAATGTACTCTCCGTTAGTAGATCTACGTCGAATAATTGGCTGCGGTGTCACCCTCTGCGACGGCTTGCTAGCCGCATTCGATCGGTAAACGCGGTTTATTATTGGATTGAAGCAGTAGTATGACGCGCCGTTTTACACGGCAAGGGCCTCAGCAAACGAGGTAACGGCTCCCAAACTGCTTCGTTAGCTCCACAAAACTATCCCACAGCTCATTCTATATAGTCCCCCAATTGTTCTGTGGGATATGGCCCTCCTTGTGGCCCTTATTCTGGATCCCAATGGCAACATGATCCACCGTAGCTTTGGCGAAGCACCGAGTAAACAGCTGTGGCTGCGGTGGTGGTCAGATCCGCTAAGCTTGCCAAGAAGTCTCCTCAACAAAAAGTTGGTGACACTGCTCGACTTTAGCAGACGAAGCTGAGCCTGCTAGCTTGAAGTCCAGAATGACGGATTTCGCCCATTCCACTTAACGAGCGCCGGAGAGAGATCAAAAAACATGTATGTGGTCTAAAATTAAAGATAATTAAAGTCACACCATAATAATAAAATAAATATTTAGTTTAATTTGGTGAGAGAATATGTAACTATGATTCTGAATGTGGCTGTCACAGAACCATTGTGTGTTTGTATACTAATAGCTTGTTACTCACGCTGAGATTGCTTGATTTATTTAGCATCTAGTTTGATTTTTCCTTTTGGATCTACCCTATGATGTCATTATTTGAATGTGTTTGCTCCAGTTACGTATTCTGTTAAGATATATACCAGGAAAGCGAACGTGGTTTTTCTGGTATTGTTGTTGAGATTTAATTCCAATAACGCAGATGACCTGTTACTCGAAGTACAATAGCTAGTTAAGAAATTTTATGTTAGGGTCGCTGCAGTACTAGCTGCTCTGAGTTGGCGAAAACCACACATCTGCGCATGTGGCAAGGCTTGAGTTTTATCCTACTGGAATTATGTATAACATGTATATGAATGATACAAAAACTACCCTGAGGTGCGCACGCTCTAATGGTGCGGACGATTGATTGTCTCTCTTTACTTCAACCAAAAATGGTCAGTTTAGAAATGCTTAAGAAGCAAATACTGTGCAGATATATTGTTAAAGGGATTTAAGTTGAATAATCAACTATTATGCGAAACTCGATCAAAAGCTGACCAAGAACACCGCAGGTATATACTGCTTATTTTCTAAAGCTTCAAGGATATATTGAAATTACTTGATGATCTTGTTTTAATGATGACGCGGAGAAGTAAATTGGTGTTCAGGAATTGTATTATGGACAGCATCAACCTCTGGTATTCTTCTAAGGAATATTCTTTCAAAATTGTTAAGGAAAGTGAGGAGCAAACTTAAGACCTCTGTTGTCTATAGCATCACAGGCAGAGGCTAAGTGATTTTTAGTTTGCGAATCTGCAAGAGAACTTCAATAGGGGCAATGGTTCGGATAAGTTGAATTAGATAGAGGTCTGCATTTAAAAATGGTTCAGTTACTTACACCTGGATAGATGATAGTGCTGCCAGTTCACAATGCATATAACGGTCATGAAGCTTATCTGCAAAAGCTGATGAAATTTTAGCTGCTTTTCACAGATTGACACCCTGATTCATATTAAGATCAGAATTATGCCCTCTGGCAGGTTGATCGTTTAATCAATAAGCAGACAAAAATAAAATCCTTTCAATGGGAGCCCTTTGGTTTCCGATGTATGCATGTAATCGATTACAATAAAATTTTGAATATTGAAAGTTTTAACTTGTATAGAAGCTATAGAAGTAATAGTGGTCATATCGAAATCAACTGGAAAATAACGAAAAAATTTAAGATTGTGCACACCCACGCACGTAAATAACAACAAAGACTTTCTCTTAGTCAAATTAAATGTTTTTATTGGGAACATTTTAACGAGAATAGTGAATCTATTTCAAGGCGATGATGCTGAGGCTATTAAATGGGCTCAAGAATTGTTTAGCCATATCTAAGAATCTACTATGGTTGTGAAAGGACTACGCAACCTGCTATATCTGCTTTAGAGAAAATATCGCTTCTAAAAGCTTAACGCCATTCTACACAGAATAAAGGGACTTATTTAAACCATGACATATTGCAACTAGGTATGGTGCAAAAGACCTTTACGTAAAACAAGCTTTTCCAAGTGTTGTCCGCTGATGTTTCTTTACATTTAAAACAAAAATAAATTAAACTTTAAGACTTACAAATACAACACATTTGTAGATTGTTTATACATGTTGTTTACAATTAAATTATTACATTTAATTTATTATATATTAAATTATATGTATCGAGGTGTAGTTTTATAGTTGGTTTGTTTTGCCAGTTTACGCAGTCTCAAGTGCCTTGTGTCTCTGTGTACGAATGTTCCTGTCTGAATAAGCGCGGGTATTGCGGACTTTGAGTGTAGCTGTGTGTGTTTTACTTCTGAGGGCCTTTATTTTTAAAGATCATCTTGAAGTATGCGATCCAGCACTCTCAGCTAGATCCCAAACTGACAATGCGTAAGCCACGTTGCAAACGCAGCCACTCAACGAACTCGTCCAGCATAACGGGCCCTAAAAACAATTTTTTTTTTAAATAATGAATAAAAGTTTATATTTATATTTTGAAACTGACTTAAAAGACACTTACATGCGCCATCAATATCGTAGTTTGAGAGATCCATGCAAATAGTGCGAGAGAACTCGAGTATGTTGCACCATTGATCCTTATTGATAACTTTATATTTGGACTGCTCCAAAAACTGCGCAAATTGCGGATACAGTGGCCAATGTTTGCCGAGGAGCAGTTTAAGCATCGCTTTGGCTGTCCCAATATCCATGCTTCGTTGATCAGAGTCCTTTAAATCGAAAAACATAGTTATTTGTATAATATAGTCATTAGCTGAGAACTTACCTTGGCAAAGTCGTAGGCATATCGATATATACTCTTGAATGAGTTTGGGTCGTTTAGTATGCTGCGCAGATAGTCCAGTTTTACAACCATTTTCGATGTCGAATCACATTCGAGATCCGTGAGACCCTTTAACCATTCCTGCTGACTGAAGAAGCCCATCTGTGTTGCGCCCATTTTGTAGGCGAGTACAAGCATAACAATATTTTCGGGCTCAACGCCAATATCCTCACAGAATTTTTCCATGCCATCAGGCCCTGTAATCGTAGGTGTGAGTAAGTAACAAAACTTTGGAACAGCCGTACTTTTTATACTCACCTAACGTTTTAGGCTCGTCAGGGGTTGTATATTCATGAAACCACGCGAGACAGCGCTTCTGATTGAAGCCATCTTCCGCTCTAATATGACGTCTAGAAAAGAATGCATAATGTATAATTTAATGGGTTGAAAGTGTATGTAACACACTTAGCCATATTAGTAAATATTTTGTAAAATAAATTTTATCAATAAAATTTTTCTTCTGCGTCCGCCTTTCTGTTGACGTCTTATTCAATGTTTTTGCTTTTGAGTGTTTACGGTCTAAAAATAGCTAAAAGTAAACTTCAAATGGATGCCAATGCCAAGAGCACAAAATATTTCGACGTAAGTATATGAGAAATGACATTCACACATATAGAAAAATCAGTGACAAAATAGTACAGGGCGAAACAATTGAAACAAAATATTATTGCAAATATATCTACGCCTTTCGGCGATTGTATCTCATGTCGCTTTTTTACCCAGAAGCAATAAAATGGAAAAAAGGGAATAATGGTTTTTGTGCAAAAAAAATATACAGACAGAAGGAATCTCCGACCCCATTTAGTACGTCGTCAGACCACTGTAAGAGGTAGATCCTTGAGATTTGGAATTGAAGTTCGTGTGTACTACGCGTAGGCTAAGCTTGTATTAAGCTATCGATACATCCGGTTTCCGATATACACATAAGGTCGATAACAACATAATTTAATTTTATAAATTTCAAACTCGATCCTTAAACTATAGACGATACAATAATTATCGGAGAAAATGTTATTAACAACTGTAGACAAAATATGATCATCTGTAAAAATTTCATTTACATCGAATGAGAAGCACCGATTCAATTTGGGTCAATCATTAAGTAGCGCAGTATTACAAACATTTCTTTTTACGCGTGAACACACACACATACATTAAGGCAATGACTGCTCGCTTTATGTCTAGAGTTCAGGATACCTCCTTGTCGAGCTTTCTTGACTGGAGCCTTCTAATTCGTTTTTTGCTGAAATTGAGATTTAAATGCAACTTTGTTTAACAATCCCCAACGCATTAACACGTAAAACATTGGAGCAGAGATCCTTATATTGGCGCTAAGAACGTATTCTGTATTTCAGATAAGCAGAAAAAAAAAACTTACGTAATATCGGCTGCACATGCTTTTGAGCTCATGATGAAATAACTATATGTTTTCAAGTCAGTCTAGCTTGAAGATTGTCTGGCACTTCAAGAATATATATACTTTATGGGGTCGGAGAGGCTTCCTCCTGCATGTTTCATACTTTTGCACAAAACCATTATTCCCCTTGTTTCCCATTTTAATGGGATCAGGGTATAAAAACGGATATTTACAGCGCCAAGTAGCTCAAATGTTCAATCTGGGTTCATAAACTGTACGAGACATCATTTCGCGCTTCGTCAAGATTTTCACCGAACATGAAGAGCGAAAGTTCACCAGGTAAATTAAGGTATATCCTAAGCTATCGTTGCCAAAACTGACTCAACAGGTGCACGGATGAAGTGTATGTTATGGGCTTGTATGACGGCAGCCAGCGTTGTATCAATAATGTACTATATCAATAATACTTAAGGAAAATTTACACCAAGGCGCCGAGATCTTTGAATCCGACGCAATTTCCGGATCTATCAGGTCTATCAAGTTTAATTCCGGAATAGTCCTGGCTTACCTTCAACTGCCCCCCGAATATAAATAAAATGACGCAGTCTCCAAATTTTTATTGAAGATTGGTGTGCGCTGCTGAAGAATAACATCCGAAAGCAAAACGAACAAAATAGAATGCTCTGCAATATGAGTGGAGCAAAATAAGCTGGAGTTAAGGCCGAATGATATTTATTATTTAAACTTATATACGCCAACTATTTTTGTTGTTTAAAAGTGCATCAAATAAGCTGTGACGTTGCATGTGGGTAAACCCAGTATATTAGGGTCATATATTGCTGTTGTTATGTATGTACTATGTTGTTACTAATTTGTACATAAAGTCGGTGGAAAACCAAACCATCGTCAACGACTTTTTCAAAATCATTTTCCATCTGAATAGTAAAAATTACCCATGTCTGCGGTAGTATTTCCTGAATACCATTCAGTGCTCACTGCGGAAGCATTGCGGCGAGTCAGTAAGATTGCGAACACGCAAAGAAAACAAGTAAGAAGGCCCTAGTCGAGAAATACCTAATAGACGATACCCTATACCTATATCTATACCTAACGCCTACAGTCAGTGCTTGCAAGTATGTGTGTATGTGTCACCCGCATACTGCATACAAAACTTCAACGTCCCATATCTCCGGTGTTTCTTTACCGATTTCAATAAAAATCTGACAGATTTTCATTATTTTGTTTTATAATTCAAATGGCATCTCAAAGTTTTCCAAATTCAAGATTTTTTTGTTATCGATCCCATGTGTATATCGGAAACGGGAAGAGTTATCGAAAATTGAAACAAACTTGTACTGCCTAGGGATTAGGCGAGCTTAAGTTCCAAATCTGGAGTCTCTAGCTCTTAAAGTCTCTGAGATCGACGCGTTCATACATACAGACGGACGGACAGAGGGACATGGCTATATCGACTCGGCTGTTGATGCTGATCAAGAATATATATACTTTATGGGGTCGGAGATGCTTCCTTCTGCCTGTTATATACTTTTGCACAAAACCATTATACCCTTTTTCCCATTTTTAATGGGATCAGTGTATAATATTAACTAATAATAACATATGCAGTAAAATAAATTATTTCCACACAAATTAAAATATAGTTCCGATCTGGTCACACTAGGCCCAAATTCTGATCCGATGGACTAAAACGGACATCGGATTTGGATTCAGCGACTACGGAAACATATTGCAAATTTTTTATTTTATACCCTGTCTGTCCGTATTTTCGATAACTCTTCCCGTTTCCGATATACACATGGGATCCATAACAACAAAATCTTGATTTTGAAAAACTTTTAGATGACGTTTGAATTAATCAACAAAATAATAAAAATCTGTAAAAATTTTATTTAAATCGGATAATAAACACCGAAGATATGGGACATTGAAGTTGTGCATGCAGTATGCGCGTGCACACACACACACATACTTGCAAGCACTGACTTTACGCATAAAGTATAGGGATCAGGGTATCGTCTAGTCGGGATTTCTCGACTAGAGCCTTCTGACTTGTTTTTATACCCTGATCCCATTAAAAATGGGAAAAAAGGGTATAATGAAGTTGTGCAAAAGTATGTAACAGGCAGAAGGAAGCATCTCCGACCCTATAAAGTATATATATTCTTGATCAGCATCAACAGTCGAGTTGATATAGCCATGTCCGTCTGTCCGTCTGTATGTATGAACGCGTCGATCTCAGAGACTATAAGAGCTAGAGACTCCAGATTTGGAACTTAAGCTCGCCTAATCCCTAGGCAGTACAAGTTTGTTTCCGATTTTCGATAACTCTTCCCGTTTCCGATATACACATGGGATCGATAACAACAAAATCTTGAATTTGGAAAACTTTGAGATGCAATTTGAATTATAAAACAAAATAATGACAATCTGTGAAATTTTTATCGAAATCGGATAATAAACACCGGAGATATGGGACATTGAAGTTGTGTATGCAGTATGGAGTATGCGCGTACACAGACACACATATACTTGCAAGCACTGACTGTACCCGTAAATTATAGGGATCAGGGTATTATCTAGTCGGGATATCTCGACTAGAGCCTTCTTACTTGTTATGTCGTGTTTTGGGGACGCTATAAGCTATCTTCTCGCCAAATTTTGCAATTTTAGCTTTTAGAATGTGGGACATATGTTTCAATCTGCTTAATTTTATAGTTTTTATCGATTTTCTGGGCCCCAATGGAGGTAGCACCGCAATCTTAGGACTTATCTGATCCAAAGGTCTTGAGATTTAGGGGTATCGGAAAACGGTTAGGTCATACAAACGGCTGGATTGACCGACATCGTGAAGGAAATTGCACAAATCCAATATACTTTTAATCAGAGTAAAAAATAACAAAAAATAAAACTAATATTTGGCTTCGGATTAGTTGTCCTGGCCCTTTTTCAAAAGTTACTTCGAGTTTGTAAACTAAGGTAATTAAAAAGATTCAAGGTCACATTCCTCAACACATAAAGTTTAATGATACACTAAAAGTTTTAAATATTTCCCTTAGGGTTTTGTCATTAAAACCTATTTTAATAATATAAAAATAAATTAATAACAATTGACTATTTAGATAATTGCGCGCAAAAATGTCAACCGATTACATTGGCCAACAGCAGTGGAAAAAAAAAGGAAATGTAACCTGGATTTAGGGAAGGAGAATATAAAGTTACAACGGATTAAGAGCGCAGTTGTGCGCAGGACTGAAAACGAGACACACGTCATTGTTTCCGTCAAAGCAAAAGTTAGTACGTAAAAAACATTCAAGTACAAGGCATAATCATAAAATTAAATAAAAATGCATATTCTTACTGGAATTAACGGTTATTCAAAATTAACCAATGGATTTGTATTCAACATAATTTTAAGCATGCTGTTTGTACTTTTCGGTAAGTAAGTAAAGCACCCCATTGTCAATGGGATGGCATAACTGATGGTTAGGGATGGGGTGAGCAAAAATCAATACCACGTCCCTAAAGCAAATGGAAGTCAGAACTAAAACGCATTATATTCGCAGGGAAAAACGCTCAAGGACTGCAGCTAAGTGCATTTACCACAAAAACACCAAGAGTCTCCAAATATACCACCAAATCGCCATTAGTAAGTCTATTCCTACACCTTCGAGTTGGCTTCGACTATTAATTGCAGTTGCAGGCATCTTCAATGAACCATGATGCAACTACTTCAATTTATCGCCTGAATGCAACCAATGATATTACCTGCATCTTAATGCAGGTGGACGGATTGATAAGCATCCGGTATCGAAACAAACTAAGCGAGGATGTTGAGGCCGATTTGTATATGCCGGACAATCCGCAGCTCAGCGGTGAGTGCGTCGAATCCAATATGGAATTATTGACTATGGACTTCAAGGGGTTTACACTGTCAATGACATTTAAAAAGGTATGTGTTTTATTTATTGGCCTTACGTAAGTTCTGTGTTGGTAAGTAAGGACAGTAGTTAATTTTTAACCGATTTTTACTACATATACAGTCGTCTGGAGGTGAAGGCTGGTATATCAACCTCTTTGAACTGAAGTATTCGTCATCAAATTCACTTTTCGAACACCCCGATCGCCCCAATTTAAATGTGAAACTTACTTCACCAGCGCAACAACCCATGTATTTTCCTACTCCCGTGGGCAAGTCTTATGTCTGCGACAAAGAGCAAACTGTTATTTTGTATGCTCCACACGACTCCGGCGATCAATCCGGTCACATCGCACGACTATATCTGCGGGACCTGCACATGCAAAGCTTTATGTTCAAAGAAACAGGCAAATGGGGCCCATCATTTCATTGTAGTGCGACAGGTTCCTATCGCGATGAGACGGCACCACTGGCTGTTGGCACTGCGCTGGCAATTGCTGTGCTATTGACAATTTCTGGCTATAGTGGTTGGCGGTAAGTTATTGATCTAAGATAATTTTAATTATAAGCATAGAAAACTAGAATGACCTATTATTTATTGTTTAGTTCGCAGGCATTGTATGCAAGTAGTAAAAACATATCCTAAAAATTCAATAATTTATGAAATTTTTAATTATGCGATTTATCGAAATCATCTATAAAAGCTTCAAATCAAACTCTATTTTCAGGTACTTTAAGATCAAGAAGGTTCAATACGGTTCAATGGAGTAAACGAAAAATTACCTTGCATAATTATTTTTTCAAAACATATCTTTGTATTGTTATTTGTTGTATACTTATACGTATCAAAAAATTTTAAACATGTTTTCAAACCCTAAGAAAATTGTGAGGCAACAGCATCACTCGTTTACCTGTTATTTAATGAACTATATCATACAAAATGTAAAAGCGCTCCCGTTCAAAGGGTTCGAATTAGAACCTGAACCTTAGTGTTTACCTAGCAAAAGTCGAAAGTCCAAGTAAACAATTTTAATGATTTTTTTTTCGTTTATGTATATCAAAACAGAAAAAAATATCAAATACTTGAAATAATTCTGATATATGAAAGATGCTTCCATCTGCTTAAATAAAAAGGTATACAAATTAATTGGTATACAAATTAAAAAATCCACACACATACATATATGAGAATTACAAATGTCTTCCATATTGTTAGTATAATTCATATTCAATATTTATTAAAAACACATCAATATTAATATGAATAAATAAAAATACTTTATATAAATTTATAAAGTATATATAGATAATATATATATAACACAATTTATATACATTTTTAAATATATATCCAATTAACCAAAAATGTATTTATACATATTCAATGTTATCGCTAAACTCAGAATATTTCTTAATTGTTTTCTAAAGGAATAGAATATTAAACCTTACTAAATATAATTACTTTAATAAAATTTGTTGAATTAAAATAAACAACTTAAGCGGCAAAATGTTATTAGACACTAATAGGAAAATGATAATTATTCATTTCTTAACATATGTATGTCATCAAAAATGAAAATGTTTGTATTTAGAAAAATTTTGTTTCTTTTTTATGTTAAATGTAAGTCGATTGATTACAAAATTGAACAAGTGAGAAGGCTCTAGTCGAGATATCCCGACTTGATGATACCCTGATCCGTATACTTCACGCGTACAGTCAGTGCTTGCAAGTATGTGTGTGTGTATGTACGCGCATACTGCATACTGCATACACAACTTCAATGTCCCATATCTCCGATGTTTCTCAACCGATTTTCAAATTTCAAAATTTTCACAGATTGTCATTATTTTGCTTTATAATTCAAATGGCATCTCAAAGTTTTACAAATTCAAGATTTTGTTGTTATCGATCCCATGTGTATATCGGAAACGGGAAGAGTTATCGAAAATCTTGTACTGCCTAGGGATTAGGCGAGCTTAAGTTCCAAATCTGGAGTCTCTAGCTCTTAAAGTCTCTGAGATCGACGCGTTCATACATACGGACGGAAAGACGGACATGACTATATCGACTCGACTGTTGATGCTGGTCAAGAATATATATACTTTATGGGGTCGGAGATGCTTCCTTCTGCATGTTACATACTTTTGCACAAAACCATTATACCCTTTTTTCCCATTTTTAATGGGATCAGGGTATAAAAACAATGAACGAGACTCATACTGCACAACAATATTATTTTTATTTTCACATAACATAAATGAAACATTTCCTTTCATCTAATAAAAAAAAAAAGTTTAAAATTAAACTCAACGTCAGATAACAGCTTATTTGTTTTATTTTTCGCGTGGGTTAATATTTTTCTCTTTTTTAAAAACAAAACTTTGCACCTTTTCGCCATTTGCTATTAATTCATTGATTGTTACATCGGTAATTGGAAAAATACCACATAATGTGTCGTCATTGGAATACAAAAAAAAAAACAAAAAAAACCAAATAAAAAGGCTCTAGTTGAGAAATCCCGACTAGACGATACCCTGAACCCTATACTTTACGCGCATACTGCTTACTGCATTCTCAAATTTAGTATTCCATATCTCCGGTGTTTCTCAACTGATTTCAATAAATTAATAATTTCCCAGATTGTCGTTATTTTGCTTAATGTTTCAAACTCCGTCTCAAAGTTTTCCTAATTCAAGATTTTGTTGTTATCGATCGCATGTGTTTATCGGAAACGGGAAGAGTTATCGAAAATCGAAAACAAACTTGTACTGCCTAGAGATTAAGCGAGCTTAAGTTCCAAATCTGGAGAATATACATACTTTATAAGGTCGGAGATGCTTCCTTCTGCCTGTTACATACTTTTGCACAAAATCATTATTCCCTTTTTACCCATTTATAATGGGCTTAGGGTATAAAAAAAACGAAACTCACGGCAAAATGAAATAAAAAGATGTTATACAATTTTCAATAGCAACCAAAAGAAGTTCCGAAAATATATATAAGACTGTTGTAAACTTATCTAAGGAATACTAAATGGAAGTAGGCAAAAAATTAATAATTTACCGACGGATTGTCGCTTAAGTTTGCCGATAGTCTCTTGTTTTGTTGTTCAGTGTCTTAGTTTGCGTTGGATATTCAAAAGACAATTAAGTTTCTGAAGTATTATAATTCATTTGCATTAATATCTTAATATCGAAAAAAAGTGACTTGCAATGTTTTTTGTTTTGATGTTATCATGCCCATATCTAGTTGTCACAGTATATGCCATCTTCGAATTATGCCTAAGGCAAGGACAATTTAGGTAAAATTTTAAGTCAATTAGTTTGGTCATAACAAATATAAAATCGAGGGAAAAACAGAGAAGGCGCTGTGACAAAGTCGCCTTTTGTATATATGAACTCAAATTTAATATTTAGTTTTTTTTTTGAATAAAACGTGAACTACAGATTCTTAAAATGATGGTGTCAGCGTAGTACTATGAATAATTATATTTATTGTAAAAGGGATTAAAAATATTTAACTCACCTGCTGTTTTGTTGTGTTGCAATGCTTGTGTAGCTGGTACGTGCTCTTTTTGAATGTCCATCCATACTGTCACCAATTTCTGGAGCTCTACGTTTACCTCGTGGCATGACTGGTGTGATCTGTTTGTAAAAGCTAACCTGTTTTATCAAAATAATATTGACAAGTTATTTTGCTATTACGGTTGAAACTTTAAACGAATTTTAAGCTGCAAAAGAAAATTTATTGTAATATTGTAATTACCTGAAAATGAAAATAGCCTTACCACTGTCTTTCAGTGCAGATCAGTTACTTAAACATCATGTGCCGAAAACATATACTAATGCTGAAATTTTATAATCAAAAATGAAAAATCAGTATTATGTGAGCTACATACATATGTATGTAAAATCTACGTTAATTCCGCAAAATCGCAAAAAAGCGCTGACCACAGCAACGAGTCTGATATACATCAACATTTTCACAGTTGACTAGATTTATACAAGTGAGTTTAATAGAAACATTTTCCTTTAGATCGCCGTTTGGTACATGTTTTACCACACCGAAGTCCACCTTCTTAAGCTAAAAATAAATAAGTAATAGTACCAACCGATCCTAGGAGAAGTATGTGTAAGATTCTTTTCAGTTGAGTATTTTTAAATTTTTAAGCATCCCAATACCCGGCGAACCATTTTCTTCCTCCCTAAGTATTGTTACAGCTGTGATATTGTTCGAGATACAAACGAATAAAGACTTATATACATATATATGATGCATATACATATATATGTAAATATGTCTTTTTGCTTGCAGGTTACAAGGATTGTAAGTTTCTCAACATGTGTTAAAAGCGTAATTGCATTTGTGTGCAAATACAAATTTCTGTTACCATTTATGGACAAAATTTTAAATTGCAGTAAAATTAATTTCGTTCTAATATATATATATCTGCATTTTTTAAGTTAGCAAATACCGGCAGCGGATTAGATGATGACTTTGTTTAGAATTTGTATCGGTATCATGGACCCATCACAAACACAACCAGCAGCAGCTGATATGAAAGCAGCAGACGGCAGCAGCCTGCGTGTGCTTGTTTTTGAACTTGCTTTAATAAGATTTGCTTAACTTGGACTATATTTAACGCACTACGTCACTTTTCACTTTGCTAACATTGTTAACACAAAGTTTACACACATATTGATAAATTACCATTTATTTTATTGATACAACTTATAGATCCAAAGGACTGGTCTTCGCGTCAATGATATCGATATGTACGATGCTTATCGTCGTTTTGTTGTTAGTAGCCCTGAATTGAATGATGCATGACAGTAAGGCTATCGACTGTCGTTAACCTTATAAACTTAAATGTAAATATTTACTTATATTAGGTATTTAAGCAAAATTACAAAAATGAATTCAACCTTTTTGTTGAAATTTCATGTTAACTTGAACATGAGGTAGCAACAATTTTAAATCATCATGAGATATACCCCATAGCTTTTTGGCCAAATTAAAATGTCATATTAAGGTTTATTTGTTTGTGCTTGGAAAGTTTTTTATTTTTATACCCTGATCCCATTAAAAATGGGAAAAAAGGGTATAATGAAGTTGTGCAAAAGTATGTAACAGGCAGAAGGAAGCATCTCCGACCCTATAAAGTATATATATTCTTGATCAGCATCAACAGCCGAGTCGATATAGCCATGTCCGTCTGTCCGTCTGTCCGTCTGTCCGTATGTATGAACGCGTCGATCTCAGAGACTATAAGAGCTAGAGACTCCAGATTTGGAACTTAAGCTCGCCTAATCCCTAGGCAGTACAAGTTTCTTTCCGATTTTCGATAACTCTTCCCGTTTCCGATATACACATGGGATCGATAACAACAAAATCTTGAATTTGTAAAACTTTGAGATGCAATTTGAATTATAAAGCAAAATAATGATAATCTGTGAAAATTTTATTGAAATCGGATAATAAACACCGGAGATATGGGACATTGAAGTTTTGTATGCAGTATGCAGTATGCGCGTACACACACACACACATATACTTGCAAGCACTGACTGTACGCGTAAAGTATAGGGATCAGGGTATCGTCTAGTCGGGATATCTCGACTAGAGCCTTCTTACTTGTTTAACTTGCAGTTGATTGACAACTTTTTATACCCTGATCCTATTAAAAATAGGAAATAAGGGTATAATGGTTTTGTGCAAAACTATGTAACAGGCAGAAGGAAGCATCTCCGACCCCATAAAGTGTATATATTCTTTATCAGCATCAACAGTCGAGTCGATATAGCCATGTCCGTCCGTATGTATGAACGCGTCGATCTCAGATACTATGAGAGCTAAAGACTCCAGATTTGGAACTTAAGCTCGCCTAATCCCTAGGCAGTACAAGATTTTCGATAACTCTTCCCGTTTCCGATATACACATGGGATCGATAACAATAAAATCTTGAATTTGGAAAACTTTAAGACTGCATTTTCAACATTAGACAAAATAATGAAAATCTGTGGAAATTTTTATTGAAATCGGTTAAACACCGGTGATATGGGACATTGAAGTTATGTATGCAGTATGCACTATGTGCGTACACACACACACACATACTTGCAAGCACTGACTGTACGCATAAAGTATAGGGATCAGGGTCTGTTCGGGATTTCTCGACTAGAGCCTTCTTAATTGTTTATATTTATTTCAGCAAAAACATAAATTTATAAAATCTTTTCAAATAGTGGTTGTACTCTTTTATACCTTGAACCTATGAAATTGGTAAATGGATGCATCTTAGACCATATAATATATATTTATTCTTGATTAGACATCCTGTCCTTTTATCCTTATGTATGAACGCGACGATCGCAGAGATAAATAGATTTCCAAGAATATAAACTCTCCTTTACCATAGAAAAATCAAAAGTGTTTCAAATTATATGTATATATATATATATATTATAAATTCAAAAATATACACATGTAATATATTGATATTTAAGATCAAAATCGGATGAATAACACAAAATATTTTTTGTATAACAATTTGTTGTTGCGACAGCCGGCATCAGCATTTTGTTTGCTTTAAGTTAACACTTGAAAAAATCATCCTGCGCAAAAAGTAGATGCGAAAACACTTTCTTGACATTCAAATTAAGTTAGAGTTAATTTGCTTTTGTTATAACTTTTTTCTTCTGTAATGAATAATCAAATTAGTTTAAATATATTAGTAAGAAATAAATATATAATACATAAAAAATTTCAAAAAAATTTTAAGAGCCATATTACAGTTATATTATTGCCTGTGAAGTGAAAAAACATACATTTTTCTTCACGCGAAAACACTTCTTTGACAGGCTGTATATGAAATGAATGCATGATCTTTTTATACCCTGATCCCATTAAAAATGGGAAATAAGGGTATAATGAAGTTGTGCAAAAGTATGTAACAGGCAGAAGGAAGCATCTCCGACCCCATAAAGTATATATATTCTTGATCAGCATCAACAGTCGAGTCGATATAGCCATGTCCGTCTGTCCGTCTGTATGTATGAACGCGTCGATCTCAGAGACTATAAGAGCTAGAGACTCCAGATTTGGAACTTAAGCTCGCCTAATCCCTAGGCAGTACAAGTTTGTTTCCGATTTTCGATAACTCTTCCCGTTTCCGATATACACATGGGATCGATAACAAAAAAATCTTGAATTTTGAAAACTTTGAGATGCAATTTGAATTATAAAACAAAATAATGACAATCTGTGAAATTTTTATCGAAATCGGATAATAAACACCGGAGATATGGGACAATGAAGTTGTGTATGCAGCATGCAGTATGCAGTATACACGTACACACACAAACACATACTTGCAAGCACTGACTGTACGCGGAAAGTATAGGGATCAGGGTATCGTCTAGTCGGGATATCTCGACTAGAGCCTTCTTACTTGTTTTTCGTTGTAGCTGTTGAAATTTACGCTTTTTATGTATTTATATTAATACACTGAACCCCTTGAAATATATATTGTAAAGTTTATATGATCAGCATCAACAGCTGTCTGCCTGTGTGAATGAACACGTCAATTTTGTTTTAAATAATCGATAACTCTTCCCGTTACCGAAACACACATGTAACAATAAAATCTTGAAATTATAATTAAAAATGTTAACAAGTAAGAAGGCTATATTCGAGAAATCCCGACTAGACGATACCCTGATCCCTATACTTTACGCGTACAGTCTTGTAAGTATGTGTTTACGCGCATACTGCATACTCAACTTCAATATTCCATATCTCCGGTGTTTCTTAACCGATTAGAACAATAAATTTTGTTTCATAATTCAAACGCCATCTCAAAGTAATGCAAATTCAAGATTTTGTTGTTATCGATCCCATGTGTATATCGGAAACGGGAAGAGTTATTGAAATCCCTACTGCCTAGGGATTAGGCGAGCTTAAGTTCCAAATCTGGAGTCTGTAGCTCTTATAGTCTCTGAGATCGACGCGTTCATACATACGGACATGGCTATATCGACTGGGCTGTTGATACTTCAATGATCAAGAATATACTATATGGGGTCGGAGATGCTTCCTTCTGCTTTTTACATACTTTTGCACAAAACCATTATAACCTTTTTAACCATTTTTAAAGGGTTCAGGGTATAAAAATGTATACGTCTTATTAGTGTTACCTTAAACTAAACGCACAATGTTGCACGAAAAAGCAGAAGGAGTATAGGGTGCCGATATTAGCTATTAAAAAATTGTTCCAGCGCATCCTTAGCCTCGAAATCATTTTGCTCTAAAACAACTTCTTCCAAAGACAATTTTTTCGTTTTTGGAACTATTTCTGCAAAAAGGCGAGCAAATATTTTGTAAGTCAGTGTTCTTACTGCGTTTAAAATATATACATACTTGGTAGTTGTCCATGTTTTATATATTCTTTTAGGTCCCCTTGAAATGCATCATCGAATACCGCTTGTCTTTCCTTCTGCAGCTGCTGCAGCTGAAGCTCATAGCTTCGAATATTTTGCTGATGTTTCTCTGCAATCTGCTGTCTGTACTGTTCGAGTTTATTGAGCTTAGTTTGCTTATGTTTTGATAGTTTAAATTGATACTCCAGAACAAATTCCTGTAGCTCGAATTCCTCGCAAAAATTGTCTAGTTTTTCCAATTCCAATTCCAATTTTTCGCCCATCTGCTCCAAAGATTGAAGCGTTCTTACGCTCTCTTTGAGCTTGATCACTAATGCCTGTACACCTGCTAGACAACTATTGAGCTCATTAATTATTCCTCTTTGTTCGCTGGCACGCTGCAGTATGGCATTAATTTTATCAGCCACAGCTAACGCATTCACTACATTCTCCTCATTAGCGGCATGAATTTGCTGCCAATCATCTTCATAATTGGACAGCAGACTGCAGCCCGCAGACAGATTGAGCTGTGTGGACACACCATCGGGTAATTGGTCACCAAGGTGTAGCAAACTGCTTTGGGAGATGCTTTCGTGCAAGACCCCTATTGAAGTTGTGGAAGGTTTTGTCGCTTGATTTGTTTGAACGTTCCTTCTGCTGCTGACACGTTGTCGATATTGTTGCTGAAGGCTCTCTGAGATGACAACGCCCTCCTGTAATGCATTGCTAAGTTTTTGTTTGAGGCTGCCAAACATTACATAAACTTCAAATTTTGCTGCTTAATCAACACTTCTCTATTTTGTATTGTTGTAAATAAAGCATCAGCTGGCCGCAAATGAACTGTCAGTGTGATTTGACAGCCAGAAAATAAGAGCGATAGAGAGCACACTGTCCCTCACTTTGACTGGCCCACAACAAATGAAAGAGAATGATTTTTTTGAACAAAAACAGTCAAACAAATTTTTTTTATTCCAAAACAAAGCGTTTTGATTTTTACCCTTATTTAGTGATACAAAAAATGAACTAGTGTTTGCTTTAAGTGCTCCCTAATATGTGGCCGAAGTCGAAACCGCGCTTTAAAAAAAATAAATAAAATGCAATAAATTAAAAGCATACATAATTAAATCCCTGTATTAAAAGTTTACAAGTCACTAATACATTTTTCTAAAAGTTATGCACGGGGGAAATTCTCAACATACAAGTTGCTGTTTATATGATAGAGAGGTATCGCACGTGATAAATTATAATTTCAAGTCAGTGCGATAAAAATATGTTGGCATAACCTGAACTCATTAAGTAAATAAAATTGAATAATGGATTAATGTGCAGATGATTGTTACAGGCATAAGGAAGTCGAGAAATCCCGACTAGACGATACCTAATGAGTACTTAAATACTTTTTGGACGATACCTACCTACCCTGTACTTTACGCGTACAGTCAGTGCTTGCGTGTATGTATTCACATACTGCAGACTGCATACTCAACTTTAATGTTCCATATCTCCGGTGTTTTTTAACCGATTTTAACAAAACTTTCACAGATTTTGTTTATTAATTCAAATGCCATCTCAAAGTTTTTCCAATTCAAGATTTTGCTGTTATCGATTACATGTGTATATCGGAAACGCTAACAGTTACCGAAAACAAACATGTACGAGGGATTAGGCGAGCTTAAGAGCTTGTGTGATTGGGAGCGCTGGTACCCCAAAATGAAATTACCTTATTAATTGAATCATGTTCCGAAGCAGCATCAGCGTCATGGAATTGGGATATAAACTATATGTAAATACGAAGTAATGTGAGGGCGACAACAGTAATGTGCGCGATGATCTACGAGAAAACAACTAAAGTGAATTTATTTATATTTGGAAAATTAAATTCGCTCCGAAAACACCCTTTACTCGGGTCGCGGGAGCATAACCGTATGATATGGAGACTTTTTATTTTTAATGTTTAATACTAACATAAGCTGCTTAGTTATCAACGGTATAAAGTATATTCACAACATTTTTGTACCATCGGTAGCCCCATTTTACCTTACGAAAATAGGCTATTCCTCAGTTAAATCAAAAGTATGTGCAATCTCGCAGGTAGACGTGAAAGCAAAAGTCAGTTGTGCCTTTTGCTTGGCAGACTTTTCCTGTGGCTGCTCCACTATTTCTATATCACTGCTGTTGGAAGATAGTTCAGTATTGTCGTCATTGCTCTCCTTTAAAGATACGTGACTGATAGTTTTACTTTCAGTTTCTGAATCACTTTCAGAGCTGCCTTCAGATTGATCGTCTTGTGAACATATATCAATGGTTAGCGCATTGGACTGAAAGCCTTTGTTAAGCGTTTCATCATCCGAAAACAGTTCGCTGTTTATATCGTTAGACAGGGAATCGAAAGCCTGTGCTTTAATATCCTCAGATTCAGGCGGACATAGTGCTTGACCGAAGGCCATGGCAACTGCTAGCGGCATATTGTTTGAACTCATGTAGTATGCAGATGTTGCCCCTGTTGACTTTCCTTTGGGTGTTATCGTTGATTGCAACGCCGTTTCAGTGCAAGAGAGGAAGCTAGTGCTTTTACACTTACTTTGCTTTTCGGGTTTTGTTTTTTGAGCACGACTATGTCTACTACTGCGACTCCGGTATTCTCGGCTAGAAATTTTTGTGGGTGGACGGGGTTTACGGTGGCCTTCTGAATCGATTCTGTCTTCCAATTTTTCTTTGAAATGGCGTTTGTGTCTACTCCTTTTGATTGATTCCTTCCCTGCAATGCTGCTATAATAGGAATTTTGTTTGCGCCTTTCGTGCCTTTCGTCCAATTCCTGAAGTTTTTCCTGACAGCTTGCCTGAGTACGCTCATTTTTCCGTTTGTTATGAAGCAGTGCACTGTTTATTGTTCGTCCCAAAAACTTCTTGTTTGGTTTACATAATGGATTTATTTTGCACTCAAGTGGTCTGGACAAAACCTTGCCATTTTTAACTGGACGCTCCTCAATAAGCTCAGCAATAGCCTGTCTGTAAAATTTAAGATAAGTGTAGGATACTAATAAAATAATATTGACTGAACCTTGTAAGTGCTATGTCGTCCACCATTACAGTTTCTCAGTATCAACGAGTATAAAATATATGAGACGAAATAGGCACACCGACTATCGATAAACTCTCTCCATGCCATGGATGGGCTAAGGCTCGTGTTAAGTTGACTGCAGTCAGCATTACTGTTTTTGCAACGATAATGGAATATACAAGATTGGAAAATAATTTCCCCGCTGTTTTTACAGTTAGTAAACGAGCTCTGTACAATAGCACCTATTTCCCCGGCATACGATATTCGTATTTTCGTTCATTGCGTATCCATTTCTGTCTGCCGCCGTGTATGAATTTGTTTTTGTTTTGTGTATGGACTGCTCATGCTTGTCGTGTGCATGCATACATACGTATACTTCTCGGCCTGCCGTTATATTTGAATTTTTTTTTGTTTTGTGTATTGTCTGCTCATGCTGTGTCGTACATATGTATTCGCCACTGTCTGGTTGCTGAAAACCTCATATGTACATACATATGTACATATGTCTTTATCAGAGCTCACGCAAAAGCAACTTTAGAGTATCTCAAATAAAAAGCAAACTAATTATTTGATACTTTTGGAATTGCTGGGCTGCTGGTTATTTTGCCTAAAATGGTATAGCTGCTAGAAATGTTTAAGTTGAAAATACAAAATTATGTTTTGCCTATGGCAAATTAATGTATAAATCATACATTTATTTCATTTAAAACAAATGTTTTTTTAATTTTTAAATGTTGTTGATTTGCCGATCGCCAAACGAATTCAGGGTGGCTTAGGCCTAGGTCCGTATTTGTGTGTATGCATGTGAGTTTTGTTTGGATTTGTTTTTGTTTTGCTGTTTAGAGTTTTTCGTAGGTCATGGTCTGTCTGTACATGCAGAAAGCCTTCTTACTTGTATTTTAAAATTTTGTTGTTGCCGATCAATGAGTATGTACATACATATGTATGTTTGTGTTTGTATGCTCGTTGGTGACGAAGCTTGGGTGGCTGAAATCGTATGTAGTACATATGTATATATACAAATTTGAGTTTTTTATTTTATTTAAGTTAACAAATGAAAGCAATCAGAATAAATTATGGGTAATTGCTTAAAAATTTTAATAAAAAAATCGCTATTTTATTATTGTTGTCCATTGTTGTTGTTTAATTTTTCTATTAATTTGATAGATTAGATCTTAAAAAATCTGATTGGTTCTTGCAAATATTTATAACCGTTTCTATTGAAATCTCAAGCATATAATACCAAACACATTAAATCCCGACTAAAAGATACCTTAAGCCTTGTACTTAGCGCGTACGGTCAGTGCTTGCAAGTATATGTGTGTGTATACGCCTATACGGCATGGATTTTTTTGTTATCGATCCTATGTGTATATCGGAACCGGGAAGAGTTATCGAAAATCGGAAAGAAACTTGTACTGCCTAGGGATTAGGCGAGCTTAAGTTCCAAATCAGAAGTCTCTAGCTCTTATAGGTTCTGACATCGACGCATTCATATATAGTATATACAGACGGATGGACGGACGGACGGACGTACAGACAGACGGACATGGCTTTATCAACTCGACTGTTGTTCCTGATCAAGAATATATATACTTTTTGGGGTAGGAGAAGCTTCTTTTTGCCTGTTAAATACTTTTGCACAAAACCATTATAGCCTTTTTACCCAATTTTAATGGGTTAGGGTATAAAAATTAAGGTATTAAAATTAAGAAAAAAGATTCTTCATAACGAGCATTTGAACTCGGCTCGACCGTTGCTGAAGCAAAAGTTCATCCAGCTACGCTACGGTCAGATGCTGTACAAACTAAGAGTACTTTAATATATGAGCTTAGTTTTAATTGCTTTTTTTAGCTTTACCCATCTTGTAGTCTTAATACACAAGGGGAAAGCAAACTTATGCCCGCGATTTTCTTTGAATGAATCGTAGATTTATATATTTTAATTAAGTAATGTAAAACTAAAAATAAATTAATTGGAACGCTTTTAATAAAGTTATTTATTAATCTGTGCTATGTTTTATTTGTTCATTTATTGTATTTTCAATTTTTTATTTGTAAAAAATTCAATACTTAAATTTTTTATTAAAAACTTAAATTATAAAAACTTTTTTTTATTGTTTTTTTTTTAATTAAATAGAATAAAAAATATTAAATTTTTATACGTGTGTATATTTATAAAAATTTCAGCAAAGCCAAGCTCTTAATGCTTCGAAATACGTATTAGGCTTGCTGTATAATCAGACAGTGCCATAAAAAACGAAAAACTATTAACTGCAAAGCAAAAATAAATTCAAATATGGCGGCATGCCGAAAACTACAAGCAAAGAAGTAATAAAAAGAATCTGGTTGGCATTAAGGGAAAACAGAAGGCGTTCAGCAGAGCTCAACTATTTTCTGTTAAATAAGAAGGGGTCACTGGTTTCCAGTCTTGGCTGCCCACGTTGGCTGCCACCTTGTCGTGGTGGGGGGCTCGACTCGGAGCACGCCAAGCCAGACGTGCTACCTTGTCGCTAAGAGCAGTCCTAGGGTAAGGAACCCCGAAATCAAACCAGCAATGAGTGTTGAGTGAAGCATAAATGTTACGGTGTAGGGGGTCGGATCCCCAAGGTGTTCAAGTGGTCCTCGGGGCCCGAAATCCAGCGACCGCAAAGCCTCAGAGGTGGACCACTTGGCCTATGGTGCTGCTAAGGAGACGAGTGCGGATGGAGTGCGACCGACTCGAAGTGCCACAGCATCGAGTGCTAGTGTGACCAAGAATGGTGAGGGTTTGGCTGCGATGATGGGCTCCAGAGTGATCCCAGTCGCCTGTGAAGTAGAGGAAGAGGGTTACCAACCCTTTTTAAGGAGCTCAAAGGTCCCTAGGACTCCACCCAGTGTCCAAGTACCTGAAAGTAGCGGTGGAGCAGATATTGCCGGTAGAGACGATGAATTGCCAGTGGAAAACTACACAACCGGACCTTCGCCGAATCCTAGGACTGCACCAGCCCAATCCAGCCCGACAGGCCGAACAGCCATCATCGTGGATGGCGGCAAAAACATTCCCTCTGTGGGCAAAACCAGGCAATTGGAGTTAAAAGGAAGGGCAGGAGCTCCGTCAAGGCACCAACGGAGGCTATCCTGATTCGACCCGAGGGGGACCAGTTTTACGCCGATATTCTAAGGGAAATGAAGTCTAAAGTAAGCCCGGAAAGCTCAGGAGTGCGGGTTAAGATCATTGCCCAACTGTTTATGTTGCCCCGGATGCAGCGACAACGCGGAGCACACGTTCTTTGGTTGTCGCAATTGGGACTGGCGACGCTTGACCCTAAATCAGGAAAGAGGGACAGAGATCACTCCCGACAACATAGTAGACGCTATGCTTCAAAGGGAGAGTAATTGGGACCGTGGGGCTCAATCGCGCAGGGAATCCTGAAGGAAAAGAAAGTCGATCTGGATCGAGCTTAGAGCGAGTAGGGCCACAGGAAGGACCTTGTCTGAAGTAATATGATAAATAGTCCCAGGCAAGCGTCCAGGATCAGTCGGTATACGTGTTTTGTGCAAAAGCATGTAACAGGCAGAAGGAAGCATATACGGCATATATATATGAACGCGTCGATCTCAGAGACTATAAGAGCTACAGACTCCAGATTTGGAACATAAGCTCGCCTAATCCCTAGGCAGTATGGATTTCAATAACTCTTTCCGTTTCCGATATACACATTGGATCGATACCAACAAAATCTTGAATTTGCATTACTTTGAGATGGCGTTTGAATTATTAAACAAAATAATGAAAATCTGTTAAATTTATTATTCAAATCGGTTAAGAAACACCGAAGATATGGAATATTGAAGTTGAGTATGCAGTATGCGCGTAAACACACACATACTTACAAGACTGTACGCGTAAAGTATCGTCTAGTCGGGATTTCTCGACTAGGGCCTTTTTACTTGTTAATTTATGTGTCCGTGTTCGTTAGCTTAACAGGTCAAACCATTGTCGCTTGACAATCCTTTAAATTTTGCAATCCAATCTGTTCAATGGCTTTAGAAAAACTGGCTCTTCTTAAGTTTGTTCCTCATATCGATTTAATTTTTTTTAGTCTATCAAAAACGATATAACTACAAGACACGAAAAAAAATTCCCCTCGTTTTTTACAGTTAAATAACGAGCTCTGTACAATAGCACCTATTTTCCCTCATACGATATTCGTATTTTCGTTTATTGCGTATCCATTTCTGTCTGCCGCCGTGTATGAATTTGTTTTTGTTTTGTGTATGGACTGAAGTAAATTTGCTTGTTACAGACTGAACCCACTAACAAGGGAAAAAGGGTATATTGATTTGTGCAAAAGTATGTAACAGGCAGAAGGAAGTAAAGGGTTCAGGGTATCGTCTAGTCGCGATTTCTCGACTGGTGCCTACTTTCTAGTGAATTTTGTTGTGTCGATCAATGAGTACTTATATGTATGTTTGTGTTTGTATGCTCGTTGGTGTCGAAGGCAAATCGTCTGCAGCTTGCCTGCTGCATATGGGCTTGGGCCGTCGTTTTGTGTATTCTAACGGGAAAAAGGCAAAACGCAAAAGAACAAACAACAACAACACGTGCCGGTTGTCGTTGCTGAAACGCAACCGCTGCTCAATGTGTTTTTATACCCTTTATTACAATAATCAATACAAGTCAATGCAATTCTTTATGAATATTTTTAATACACGGACAAGTATTTGAAAGCTAAATGTGTTTATTTTATGGTTAGTATTAGTTTTGTATTAAGTCATTTTAAACGTGTTCAATCATTTATGATCTACCTAACTCCTAATATATACACACGTACATGTATGATAGAAGTCATAGTTAAGTTATCCACGATTAGCCACACAATTTCACAAAGTTCATATAAAGTCTATACTACCCACCCACTTGAGGCATAGCAAGCAGACAGAAACAAAAGTCGAATATTTAAAATCTCAACTTCGGCCACCACACAACGGCACAATGAAATACAGCAACAACAAATCTTCGTCTGGCCACCACACAACGGCACAATGAAATACAGCAACAACAAATCTTCGTCTGGCGCATCGGACGCAATATCGTATTCAACAATATCGTAATACGTGCTAGGTGCTTACTTACAGGTTTTATCGTTTCTGTTAACAAATAACAGCCGCTGGAATCCTATCTTGTATATTCCATTATCGTTGTTAGTCTATAACCAATGCTATAGAAATTACTTGAATCGGTATAGAGTTGGTAAAATCGAAGCGAAGGTCATCGATACTCTCATCGAACGTATTCTTCGAGGAAATGACGGTCAACTCCGATCAGGCTATCTATACCAATGACTTTGTAATCTAAAGACGCGATGATAGCTACTTTTGCTCGTAAAACAGAAACGATAAAACCTGAAGTAAGCACCTTACCGTATTACGATATTGTTGAATACGATATTGCGTCCGAACATAACTATGACTTCTATCATACATGTACGTGTGTATATATTAGGAGTTAGGTAGATCATAAATGATTGAACACGTTTAAAATGACTTAATACAAAACTAATACTAACCATAAAATAAACACATTTAGCTTTCAAATACTTGTCTGTGTATTATTAATATACATTAATAATTGCATTGACTTGTATTAAATATTGTAATAATGAGTATTTATACACATTGAGCAGCGGTTGCGTTTCAGCAACGACAACCGGCACGTGTTGTTGTTGTTTGTTCTTTTGCGTTTTGCCTTTTTCCCGTTAGAATACACAAAACGACGGCCCAAGCCCATACGCAGCAGGCAAGCTGCAGACGATTTGCCTTCGACACCAACGAGCATACAAACACAAACATACATATGTATGTATGTACATACTCATTGATCGGCAACAACAAAATTTTACAATACAAGTAAAAAGAATTTCTGCATGTACAGACAGACCATGACCTACGACAAACTCTAAACAGCAAAGAAATAACAAATCCAAACAAAACTCACATGCATACAAATGCGGACCTAGGCCTAAGCCACCCTGAATCCGTTTGGCGATCGGCAAATCAACAACATTTAAAAATTAAAAAAACATTTGTTTTAAATGAAATAAATGTTTGATTTATACATTAATTTGCCATCGGCAAAACATAATTTTGTATTTTCAACTTAAACATTTCTAGCAGCCGGGGAAATAGGTGCTATTGTACAGAGCTCGTTTACTAACTGTAAAAAAGAGGGGTAGCTATTTTCCCGTCTTTAGATTACATAGTCATTGGGTTTGAACAAAAAATAGATTGTATAGATCAATGACAATGTAATCTAAAGACTGGAAAATAATTTCCCCGCTTTTTTTACAGTTAGTAAACGAGCTCTGTACAATAGCACCTATTTCCCCGGCATACGATATTCGTATTTTCGTTCATTGCGTATCCATTTCTGTCTGCCGCCGTGTATGAATTTGTTTTTGTTTTGTGTATGGACTGCTCATGCTTGTCGTGTGCATGCATACATACGTATACTTCTCGGCCTGCCGTTATATTATATGGACGTTGATGTACTAAACGAGACAGTACATACAAGTGGCCCAACGATACCAAGCACCGGCTTGTTATCGCGCGGACCCAAGCATTTAGCAATCCACCTCCCGCCCAACCGACCGAGGGGCACATCGCTTAACGTACGATTACGATGTTCGCGAACATATAGACAAATGATACAAAACTATTATTTTAAGCGAGACACTAGAAGTGGACCCATCAAATAATTTGGAAAGCTCATTATATATAGAGCATAGGATTCGGAAGGGGTTATGAATGGCGAAGTTAGTATTGCAAGTTTGAAGGGAAATGGGTAAGAAATTTCTGGTAGGTCTAATCGGAACAGCAAAACTTATTTGGCTAACTAGTTCCGAAGAATCTATTTCACCATTAATAAGTTTGTGTACAAAAACTACACTAAGCATTTTTCTGCGATCGGATAGGGATGGCAAATTTATTAGTAGGAGTCTACTACTATACGAAGGTATATTAGTGTTAGTATCCCAGGGAAGACCCCTGAGAGCAAAAAGCAGAAATTGTTTTTGCACCGATTCTAATCTTTCCTGATGAATTCTGTATTTGGGGTACCAGATACAGGATCCATATTCAAGGATCGGACGTACCAGAGAAGTATAAAGGGTTTTTGTTATATATGGATCATCGAATTCCTTCGACCAGCGCTTGATGAAACCCAGAACACCAGATGCTCTTGTGGCAATGGAGGTGATGTGCTTATCAAACTTAAGTTTTGAATCCAAGAGGATTCCTAAGTCTTCCACCCATTCAATACGATTTAGTGGTTTATTGTTAATACTATAGGTGTTGAAAAAGGGTGTACGCCTATAAAAAGACATTACTTTACATTTACTACAATTGAGATACAGTAAATTTAAATTACACCACGTTTGAAAGTTAATCAGATCTAATTGTAATTGTTGAGCTGACTGTGAAGATTTTGCCGAGATGCAAAGCTTTACATCATCGGCGAACATGAACACCCGTGAGTGGTTTATAACAGAAGGGAGATCGTTTATGAAAAGTGTAAAAAGTAGTGGTCCAAGGTGACTTCCCTGGGGCACACCAGAGGTAACCTGAACCGACTTGGAAACCAGACCCTTGAAATATACTCTTTGTGTTCTTGAAGATAAGTAATCTTTGATCCAAAGAATAAGGTTGTTTGAAAAACCCAGAAGGTGTAACTTATGGATCAAGAGATAGTGATTGACGGAATCAAAAGCCTTACTGAAGTCTGTATAAATAACATCAGTTTGCATTTTATTTTGGAAACCACTAAGTACAAATGAGGTAAATTCTAACAAATTTGTAGTAGTGGATCTTTGTTTCATAAATCCGTGTTGATACGGTGAAACGATGGATTTGCAAAGATGCTGAAGATGGGAAGTAATTAATTTTTCAAAAATTTTTGGAATAGCGGACAATTTTGATATCCCTCTATAGTTTTGTACGTTCGATTTATTTCCTTTCTTGTGTAAAGGAATAATGAACGACTCTTTCCAAATTTTCGGAAAAGAGCATAACTCTAGGGATAAGCAGAACAATTTATGCAATGGCTTTAGGAGTCCCTGAGCGCAGTATCGCAGCACACAACTTGGTACTCCGTCTGGACCCGGGGAGAAAATGGGCTTAAGGACTTGAAGGTCGCTAAGTAAATCCCTTTCTGTAATTTCTGGCGCAAAAATGCAATTTGTTCCATTTACAGCATAAGGGTATGGCAAAACAATTTGATGGTGACATGAAGTATATGTCGTTTGGAAAAAGTTTGCAAAGAGATGAGCGATCGCCTCATCCGAGTTGGCAGTTATGGCATCAAAGAATACATTGGATGGTACCTTGGATGACCTTCGCTTTGCATTAACAAAATCAAAAAACTGCTTGGGATCCCGCTGAAACTGGAGTTTACACCGAGACAGGTAGTTCCTATAACAGCTGTTATTAAGGACTGAAAAATTTGATCTGGCAATCATGTATAATGAATACGCTGCGTTAGAGTTTGTTTTTTTGAAACTCTTATACAATTTTGATTTTTTATTTTTTAAAATAGTCAACTCGCGGGTAAACCATGCAGGCTTGCTAGACCTGATTGGCCTACCAACAGGGACACACAAATCAAAAGCAGAGTATAAAGTATTGTAAAAAATACTGATTGCCACATCCAAGTCATCAGACCCGCAAAGGCAAGACCAGTCAGTCTGGGATAAAACCCACGTTAGTTTTTCAAAATTCGTTTTGCGAAATTGACGGACATAACTTAATGGATTCACTTCACAGTGTTTCACCTGTGTAGGTATAGTGACCATTAGTTCTAATGTAGGATGGTATAAATCTTCAGGAAACGACAAAGGACTAGATCTTGAAACGGATAGGGATGCAGGATCCAAGGCAAAAATCAGATCAAGCATTTTATTTAGAGAGTTTGGCACTGCATTGATTTGATTTAATGACAGTCCAAATAAGTTAATGATAAAATCATTGTGTGCCGTGGGGGTTAAAGCACACGAATCAGGACTGGCTATCCAAGTGGTTTCAGAAATGTTAAAATCACCAAGGACAATTAAGAAGTCACGATCAGAGAGAATTTCTGCGACAGAACGAATGGCAGACAAATGTGCTTCGTACACAGAGTTGTCTGAGGAAGGTGGTATATAGGAGCAGGTTAAAAAAATTTTAACTCCTTGGAAATTCAGCTTAACAGCAATAAATTCTATATCGGACGAAAGATCAGATATTACTGTCTCTGAGGAATAGTCAGCATCAACAGCAATAAGCACACCACCACCACGCCGTACAGCGCGGTCTTTTCTGTGAATGCAATATTTGCTGGACAGAATTTCAGAGTTAAGGATGTCTTTCCTTAACCATGTTTCCGTGAAGGCAATCGCTTGACAGTTAAAAGTATGGCTATTGAGGTATAAGGTACTAAGCTTGCTACAAATACCCCTCACATTCTGATAGCCCAGTAAAAAGTGAATTTTTTTTTGTTTTGTGTATTGTCTGCTCATGCTGTGTCGTACATACATATGTATTCGCCACTGTCTGGTTGCTGAAAACCTCATATGTACATACATATGTACATATGTCTTTATCAGAGCTCACGCAAAAGCAACTTTAGAGTATCTCAAATAAAAAGCAAACTAATTATTTGATACTTTTGGAATTGCTGGGCTGCTGGTTATTTTGCCTAAAATGGTATAGCTGCTAGAAATGTTTAAGTTGAAAATACAAAATTATGTTTTGCCTATGGCAAATTAATGTATAAATCATACATTTATTTCATTTAAAGCAAATGTTTTTTTAATTTTTAAATGTTGTTGATTTGCCGATCGCCAAACGAATTCAGGGTGGCTTAGGCCTAGGTCCGTCTTTGTGTGTATGCATGTGAGTTATGTTTGGATTTGTTTTTGCTTTGCTGTTTAGAGTTTGTCGTAGGTCATGGTCTGTCTGTACATGCAGAAAGCCTTCTTACTTGTATTGTAAAATTTTGTTGTTGCCGATCAATGAGTATGTACATACATATGTATGTTTGTGTTTGTATGCTCGTTGGTGTCGAAGGCAAATCGTCTGCAGCTGGCCTGCTGCGTATGGGCTTGGGCCGTCGTTTTGTGTGTTCATGTGTGTGAGTCTAACGGGAAAAAGGCAAAACGCAAAAGAACAAACAACAACAACACGTGCCGGTTGTCGTTGCTGAAACGCAACCGCTGCTCAATGTGTTTTTATACCCATTATTACAATAACCAATATAAGTCAATGCAATTATTTATGTATATTTTTAACACCCGGAAAAGTATTTGAAAGCTTAATGTGTTTATTTTATGGTTAGTGTTAATTTTGTATTAAGTCATTTTAAGCCTCTTCAATATGTCATTAATGATCTACCTAATTGCCAATATATACACACGTATATGTATGATAGAAGTCATAGTTAAGTATCACACGATTATCCATACAATTGTACAAAGTTCATATAAAGTCTATACTACCCACCCATTTGAGGCATAGCAAGCAGACAGAAACAAAAGTCGAATACTTAAAATTTCAACTTCGGCCACCACACAACGGGACAATGAAACACAGCAACATCAAATCGTCGTCTGGCGTATCGCACGCAATATCGTAATTCATTTCCCGAGGTGCCTACTTCAGGTTTTATCGTTTCTCTTAACAAAGAGGGGTAGCTATCATCCTGTCTTGTAGTATTACATAGTCATTGTGATTGGTGGTCGACTTCTTTTGCGTTTTTCCTATTTCCCGTTATACGCAAAGGCGAGCAGAAAAACAACGCGGCCCAAGCCGTTTCGTTTTATCTGTTTGTTAATGCCTAACATGCGAGGTTAGTATAGACTTTCTATGAACTTCGTACAATTGTGGGGCAACGTAAGATACTCAATTATGACTTCCTATGGTGGATGCGTATGTATATATTGCCAATTGGGTAGATCACTAATGACTTATTGAACAGGCTTAAAATGACTAAATGCCAAATTAAAACTAACCATAAAATAAACCCATTTTATATTCATATACTTAATATTAAATGTCCTTATATAACATTAATATATACAACAAATGTCATTGATATTAATTGAATATTGTTAGAAAGGGTATTGAAACACATTAAGCAGCGTGTGCGTTTCAGCAGCGACAACAATCACGTGTTTTTATTGTTATTATTGTTCTGCCTATATCCCGTTAGACGCACAGGCATGCACACAAAAAAAAAACGTCCCAAGACCACATGCAGCAGGCCAGCTGCAGACGATTTTCCTTCGACACCAATGAGCTTACAAACACAAACACAAACACACATATACGTACTCATTGATCGACACTACAAAAAACACTAGAAAGAAGGCTCCAGTCGAGAAATCGCGACTAGACGATACTCTGAACCCTTTACTTCCTTCTGCCTGTTACATACTTTTGCACAAAAACAATTTACCCTTTTTCCCTTGTAAGTGGGTTCAGTCTATAACAAGCAAATTTACTTCATTTGGAAGCAAAATAACCAGCAGCCGACCAATTTCACATGATAAACTTGATGTTAAATTTTTTTTTGCTAATTCTTTCTAAGTCAGTCTTAAGGTACAAGAGCAAGGGAAAGGCTACAATAATAGGTGTTCATGCTTCGAAATATGAATTAGGCTTTCAGCATAAACAGACAGTGCCAAAAGTACATGAGACAAAGCATGTGCAATGCATACACAAAGCAATATCAGATTGAAACATAGCGGTAGTCCGGGTAGATAAGCGAAATATATACTAACAGTGAGGGAAAATAGGTAATAATAAGCCTCAAGAATGTTCAAAGTTAACAGAAAAGAGAAACTCTGGTTTCATCTCTTTTATTAAATACTTTTTGACCTGCATCAGGTTAATTCTTAGACTGTTAATCACAGAGAGTTCACTACTACACTACTCCCGAGGTCCTGATGGAGTACCCAGCTGTGTGCTTTGGTTCCGTGGTCAGGGTCATTTAAAGCCTTTGCATAAATTGCTGTGCTTGACCGTGGAGTTATTCTATTTTCCTAAAATTTGGAAAGAGTCATTTATTATTCCTCTATATGAAATATGATGATGCGTGGAACAAAAATTGTCATTCTTCATCCCTTTTGTTGTTGTCGCATATCCTGAGGTAATCAATTTAAGACTCTTGGTTCAATCTGCTTAAATGGGAGGGTAGTATAGACTTTATAATAACTTTGTGCAATTGAACAGCTAGACGCAAGATACTTAAATATGAACTCCATAATGTATGTAAACTCAATATTAAGTTTATTTAGGTCATTTACGATAGATTGAAAAGATTTTAAATGACCAAATTCAAATTTAAACGAACCATTAAATAAACCTTTATTATCCCTATATTAAACTTAAGAACATAAAAAAAATAAAAATAAAAATAAAAATAAAGCAAAGTTATAACTTTGTGCGTACACGCAAAGGACATAGACTGTTTTTGGCATTCAGCTGCTGCTGAACGACGCAGAAAGACCTCTAGATCGAAACTTTTATTATCAGAATTTTTTATTTTCCACGCAAAGTTTTTCTAGCAGCCATGCAATGCAAAGCGAACTAGCTAACAGCACAACAATTTTAGGATATAATTTCAAAAAGTTATCAATTAGTTTGCTAGTACTTTTGGTTCTTTAGAAGAACTTAGGTTCTCACCTGACATATGTATAGTGTCAAATAAATACAATTAAACATAAGCAGTTCATAATTAAACAAAAAAGGGTCCATCAGGTCCAGAAGCCAGAAGTAGTATTAGTGTCGAAAGATAACCGCATACCCGGCATTTTAAAACCATCTTAAACTCTCACAATAATGATTAAATTCCATATTCAAATTATGAAATTATTCAGAAAATTGCATTACCAAGAGCTGCGCGTTTTTATTATACCCTGATCCCATTAAAAATGGGGAAAAAGGGTATAATGGTTTTGTGCAAGAGTATGTAACAGGCAGAAGGAAGCATCTCCGACCCCATAAAGTATATATATTCTTGATCGGCATCAACAGTCGAGTCGATATGGCCATGTCCGTCTGTCCGTCTGTATGTATGAGCCAACCGATCTCAGAGACTATAAGAGCTAGAGACTTCAGATTTGGAACTTAAGCTCGCCAAATCCCTAGGCAGTACAAGTTTCTTTCCGATTTTCGTCCATATCTCCGGTGTTTATTATCCGATTTTAATAAAAATTTCACAGATTGTCATTATTTTGTGTAATGTTTTAAATGCCGTCTCAAAGTTTTCCAAATTCAAGATTATGTTGTTATCGATCCCATGTGTGTATCGGAAACGGGAAGAGTTATCGAAAATCAGAAACAAACTTGTACTGTCTAGAGACTGGGCGAGCTTGTGTTCCAAATTTGGAGTCCCTCACTCTTATAGTCTCTGAGATCGACGCGTTAATACATACACATGGCTATATCGACTCGAATGTTGATACAGATCAAGAATATATATACTTTATGGATTCGGAAATGCTTCCTTCTGCCTATTAAATACTTTTGCACAAAACTGTAATTCCTTTTTTATACCCTGGTCCCATTAAAAATGGGAAAAGGGTTTAAGGGTTTTGTGCAAAAGTATGTAACAGGCAGAAGGAAGCATCTCCGACCCCATAAGTTGATCATCATCAACGCCGAGTCGATATAGCCATGACCGTCTGTCCGTCTGTCCGTATGTATGAACGCGTCGATCTCAGAGACTGTAAGAGCTAGAGACTCCAGATTTGGAAATTAAGCTCGCCTAATCCTTAGGAAGTACAAGTTTGTTTTCGATTTTCGATAACTTTTCCCGTTTCCGATATACACATGGGATCGATAACAAAAAAACCTTGAATTTGGAAAACTTTGAGACGGCATTTAAAACATAAGGCAAAATAACACCGGAGATATGGGACGTTGAAGTTGTGTATGCAGTATACAGTATGCGCGTACACACACACATACTTGCAAGCACTGACTGTACGCATAAAGTATAGGGATCAGGATATCGTCTAGTCGGGATTTCTCCACTAGAGCCTTTTTACTTGTTTATGTTTGACGAATACGCGTTTTGTCATGTACGGTTAAGAACATATTGATGTTTTTTGCACTTTTGGTTAGGAAGATAAAACAAACTGAAAAATATTTTTCTTACTTTATTTTTCTCAAAATGCATCCATACATGACATTTTTTTGCAGACTTGTGTTATTTGTCGAAATCTGCCAGATAGGACCATTATATAATTCAAGAATCATATAAGCGAAAAAGTATAATTTTCCAATGTATATAATTTTCAGCGTGAAAAAAAAATTAATTTCCCTTGTTTGACTTATATTAAGTATCACAGAATGTTCACAATTGCTTAACTACTTTTTTAAGATATTGCTTTCTATGTATTCTGTAGTACATTTTGCATCCACGTGACATATTTGCTGATACGTGTATAAATGCCTGGTAGACCTGGACGAGCGCAACCGATGCCCGTTGAAACGACGCCCACTAAATGGTGCTCCTTCGACATTAAAGGGCCACCGGAATCAGCCTGGCAACCACAATTGTATGGAAAGTGTCCAATGAGTATATGTTTTTGTAACAGTTGTAATTAGTTGAAAGGTCTTATACTCACCCAACACGAGTCAATTTGGCCATTTAAGAAGCCGGCGCACAATTGGGTGTCAACAATAGTGTTAGACTTGCCCAACGCGCGATACGACCGTGCGCAGTCCTCATTGTTCCAGATTTTAATTGTCGCCTTGCGCAAAACATCAGCACGTTCGCCTTCTGCCTGATTCTCATGTGTCCAGCCCCAGCCAAAGACTGTGCCATATTCCTCTAATGGGCGCTGCTCCTTTTCCGAACTAATACAGCTCGGCTGTATATGCGACGTAAAGTGAATGGGTTGAATGACTTCCAGCAGCGCTTTTTTGAAAAGAATTGCACAAAAATTTACATTAAAATGTCTATGTAATACAAGTAATAAATATATACCAATGTCATGCTCCACATTTTTGCAGTCATAATGCGGATGCGGCACAATACTCTTGAAATTTACTTGCAAGCCATGTCCGTTGGAAAGATTATCCTGATATTTCTGTATGCTGTGCATGCCAATGACTCCTTGAATTTGGGTCGGTTTCATGAATTTTTGCAATCCATTGCAGATACAGTGACCAGCGGTCAATATCCAGCGTTCATGTATTATGGTGCCGCCACAAAAGTGCCCACCTCTACGCATTAAACTCACCATATATGGCATTTCATTTCGTTCAGTCTCGATGCCGCCAACAATTTTTGGATTGCGCACCTTGCAGGAGAGACCACTAACTAAAATAAATTTAATATCATTAAATTATTTTCAGATGCATATTTTATGCTGAATAAAAGTTAATACATATGTATCTATGTATGTTATACTGATTCTTTATTTCCTTTACAAAAGCACTTACAAGCAATTTGCGCCTGCGCATGTTTAAAAACGAATATAACTATGAAAATGCGCCGAAAACTCAACATTTTTGGCAAATAATCGTAAAGCATATGCTGCTGCAAAACTATTTAGCGAACTGTCGTAAATATTCTGTGTGCTAACTAATTTATATATGGGTCGAATCGACTGAGGCACCGACATACTTGCTGCTGTTCTATGCAGATTAGCAACCTTTTAGGGAGCTTTTCGGTAACTAGTGGCAGTCTCAGTCAACACCAGTTTCGAAGCTTTGAGCTTCCCACCAGCGGCGACGACAATGACTGCAATCTCTGTGTCTCGTATGATATGAATGTATGTGTATAAGTGAGTACAACAACCATTGCGGACACATTTCGAAATTTACACTGATGCGTCTCATTGCATGCTCCTTTAAAAAATAAGCATTTCGCGCAGGTGAAGCTTTCTTTAAATTATCAATAAATCTCCCGGTTTCCGATACAAACATTAAAACAACAAAATTTTAAATTTATAATTTTTCTAAAACTAAAGACAAAATAATGAATCGAAGCTACAAGTTAAGTCAGAATTGCGCAAAGTTTCCACATTTTTGCACACAAAATCATACATACAAATGATCACTGTATGCGAAATGTCTAGAGTTCAAAGTGTCTACTAGTCAAGGTTCATACATAAAGTTATTTTATAGATTTGAATAATTTTTGAAATACCCCTAAGCGTCATATTCCCATAAAATCAATGGTACGCAAATTTTAAATACAGCTGTGTGTTCTAAAAACGTTTAGTATTGACACAAAATAATATTGACATGACATAACATTAAGGAAGTAATGAGAACTTTGAAATTAACATTAAAAAACGAATGCTTTCAAAGTCGGAACCCGTAGTTCCGTTGAAGCTTGTTGGCAACAATTTTGTCAGACATGAATTTAATATACATAATAATTTTTATACCCTGATCCCATTAAAAATGGGAAAAAGGGTATAATGAAGTCATCAACAGTCGAGTCGATATAGCCATGTCCGTCTGTCCGTCCGTATGTATGAATGCGTCGATCTCAGAGACTATAAGAGCTAGATACTCCAGACTTGAAACATAAGCTCGCCTAATCCCTAGGCAATACAAGCTTGTTTTCGATTTTCGATAACTCTTCCCGTTTCCGATATACACATGGGATCGATAACAACAAAATCTTGATTTTGGAAAACTTTGAGACGGCATTTAAAATTAAAATGAAATTTTTATAAAAAAATCGGTTAAGAATCCCCGGAGATATGGGTTGAAGTTGTGTATGCAGTATACAGTATGTGCGTACATATACACACATATACTTGCAAGCACTGACTGTACGCATAAAGTATGAATTTATTTATTTCATGTCAGGGTATCGTCTAGTCGGGATTTCTCGACTAGAGCTTTCTAACTTGTCTTAAATGGGTTGCAACAGAATTATTTTGTTTTGCGATGTTAATACTAAAAGGCTTTTTATATCAAAATACTAATATCTGGTTTTAACCAGTTGTCGAAAAATTTAGGCCCATCCTTTTAAGAATCAGGTCAAATGAACCCGAAAACAAATTTGCACCCCAGAAATGAGTTTATCCAATAGTAAAAATTCATTGATCAGTCACTGACAAACGAGTTTGGGTGCGTTGACACTTGTTGACAACATTCGGTTTTTGTTTTTAACCTTATTTTGTCACTTAGTAACATTCAATGTGAAGGTCGGTCGCTTAACGGCTTTGACGCGTACATATATTTAATTCACTTTGTTTGTCGCTTGAAGTTCAACGACAGTACTTTTGGTGACTAATTTCTATAGAGGAAGTCTTTGAAGCTTTCATTTGACCGGCGAAGTGTGAAAACACATATTCCGTTTACCGAATAGAAGAAACGTAATTGCAGAAGTATTAGCTTTCGCAAACAAAGCGTGAAAACGAGAATATATAACTTCTTAAATGTTAATGTTGTTAAATTTATGTTGAGGACCCAGAGATTCAAGTAGGTAGATATCTTTGACGGGCACAAAAATAAAGAACCTTGTAGTACAACTAAAGAGCATTCCAGAAAGAACCTTGTAGAACAACTAAAGTTCATTGCTTTTAAATGTTGCCAGCTGTCTAACCACTCAATCTGGTTAGTCTAGATATTTGTTGAATGGCTGAAATCGACAAAGCTCGACTAAGAGATATCTTTTCGATGGGCTAAATACCTGTAATTTGGGAGTTAATGCTTTCGTGTATACCAAGTGCAGCTCAAGTTTGTTTTAAATTTTCCGTTTTCCGGTTTCCAATATACACATGGCATCGATAATGACATAATTTTGAATTTACAAAATTTTAAACTTTATCCAGTACGGTAGACATAGAATCACCGGAGAATCGAAGATTGAGGTTACGTCAAGCATTCAGTAGCGCAGTATTGCAATCGATTCCTACATATGTGCAAACCCAAAGACACATACACACAAACAAAGCCTGTACGGTTAATGTCTTGTGTTTAGGGTATCTACTAGTTGAGTTTTCTCGACTAGTGCTTTCATTCTTGTTCAACTAAACCCATTAAAAATGGGTAAAAAGGGTATAATGGTTTTGTGAAAAAGAATGCAAAAGACAGAAGGATTCATCTCCGACCCCATAAAGTATATATATTTTTTATCAACAGCCGAGTCGATATAGCCATGTCCGTCCGTATGTATGAGCGCGTCGATCACAGAGAAATTTTGAGATGACATTTAAATTATGAAACAAAATAATGATAATCTCTGCAATTTTTATTGAAATTGGTTTAGGAACACCGGAGATATGAAACATTAAAGTTGAGTATACAGTATGCGCGTACTCAGACACACACATACATACTTGCAAGCACTGACTACGCGTAAAGTATGGGGTTCATGGTATCGTGTAATCGGGATTTCTCGACTAGAGCCTTTCTTACTTACTTGCTTTTAAGTTGTGTTTATTGTGATTATTATTGACGTAGATGTACTAACGAAAAGTACATTCAAGTGGCTTAACGATACCAAGCACCGGTTAGCGCGCGGACCCAAGCACAAAGCGACCCACCTTCCGCCCATCCAAACGAGGGGCGCACCGCGTAACGTGCGGTTACGATGATCGCGAACATGTAGACAAATAACATAACACAATTTTTTTTGAAGAGCATGCAGAAGTGGTACTACGTATTAGGTGGGACAGATTGTTTTATAATGAACATAAGATCCGAAAATGGTTATGGTAAGCATAGTTAGAATAGCAAGCATGCAGGGCAATAGGTAAAAAATTCTACGATTAGTAAGAGAGGGAAGATTTATTAGTAAAAGTCTTAAAGTCTCTAAAGTCGGTAAGCAGGTAAATTCATACTATTATCCCAGTTAAGACCACGAAGGAAAAAAAGGGTAAAACTTGTTTTTGCACCGATTCTATTCTATTCTATTCTGATGATACCAAATATATTCGAAAATCGGTCAGACAAGAGACATATAAAGAGTTATTGTTCGTCGAATTCCTTCGACCAGCGCTTTATGAACCCTAAGGCACTTGATGCTCGATTTGTTATTGCTTGTCAAACTTAAGCTACCTAAATCCTCTACCAAATCAATCCGATCAAGTGGAAGGTTATCCAGAATATAGATATTACAAAATGACATTCGTCTATAAAAATACATAACTTTACATTTATTTCAATTGAGATGCAGTAAATTTTCTTTGCACCAAGTTTGAAAGTTGTCTTAATCACTTTGCAGTTCATGCCCAGACAGAAGACTTGCAGCCGGCATGCATTTTACATCATCTGCATACATCAGCACCCGTGAGTGATTATGAAATGAATAAACAATAATGGTCCAAGGTGACTCGCTTGGACCGCTTTAGAAACTGAGCCATTAAAATAGACTCTCTGAGTTCTAAAAGTTAAATAATCTTGAATCCAAAGAATAAGATTATTATGAAAGCCCAAAAGTTTAAGTTTATATATTAAAATGATTTACAGAGTCGAAAGCCTTACTGAAATCAGTGTAAATAATATCAGTTTGCAATTTGTCTTCAAAGGATGTGAATTCTAGTAAGTTAGAAGTGGTAGATATTTGTTTCATGAATCCGTGCTGGCACGGTGAAATCATAGATTTACAAAGATGTTGAAGATGAGAGGTTATTAGTTTCTCAAAAATCTTAGGAATAGCAGACAACTTGGAGATACTATAAATAGATTGGTTTTCTTTTTTATGCAAAGTAATTATATAAGACTCTTTCCAAATTTTTGGTAAAGTGCAAATCTCCACGGACAAACTAAACAATTTATGCAAAGGTTTTAAAACACCCTAAGCACACAGCTACGTATGCCATCAGGACCTGGAGAAAATGTGGGCTTAATAACTTAAAGACCACAAAGTAGTGAACTCTCTGTGATTTCCGGTATGAAAGTCTAATTTGAGGCATTAAGCTGATAGGGGTAAGGCATGACGACTGGTTAAAAAAAGGGCTATAAGTCGTTTGAAAAAAATCGGCAAAAAGATCGGAAATGGCCTGACCTGAGTTGGCTTTAATTTCTTCAAAGATGAAAGAGTCTAGAACTTACGTTTCGCATTAACGAAGTCAAAAAACCGTTTGGGATCTTACTGTAATCTACACCTAGTCAGGTAATTCCTGTAACATTGGCTATTGAGGACTGAAAAAGTGGAACGAGCAATCAAGTATGGAACGTGCTAACAGAGACCTTGATTTTCTGAAACTAAATTGAAGAGTTTCGATTTTCGATTTTTAAGAATTGTGAAACTCTCTTGTAAACCATACAGGTTTGTTTGACCTGTTTGGCATTTCATATGGGACACACAAATCTAATAACGAATTAAAAGTGTTTTAAAAAATACTGATTCCAAATTTTCAGACCCGTAGAGGGTAGACCAGTCATTCAGGGATACAAGCCGAGTTCGTTTTGCAAAATCGGTTTTCCGAAATTGACGTACTCGACTTTAACGTTTTCTACTGGGGCATAGCACCCGGAAGGGTAAATTGATCGACCTCTCCAAACGTTGGGTGGTATACAAGGAAATAGCATAACATAACATAATATAACATTTTGTAAATTATTAGCTCCTCGGGAAATAGGTATCAATTCAGCATTGTCAGCTCATCAACGAAGTGTGCGATGCGTTAGTGATCGACCATTATCAATTTTGCTGTGTTTGGTGGTCGACTTTTCGTTCTATCTGCTTGCTAATGCCTAACATGGGAGGGTAGTATAGACTTTCTATGAACTTCGTACAATTGTATGGCCAAACGTAAGATACTTAAATATGACTTCCACCATATACACATTGCCACTTAAAGGTTTACACAAAGTGAAAATTTTTGATATTTTCACTTTAGATCTAAATGGTCATCCTGGTTGTTGTTTGTTATTTTTTTTATTATTTTTTATAAGTAATTCAGTCAATTATATCTTAAACCTATTAAACAGAACTTAAAAAACATTAACATTAACAAAGAACAATTAAAAATACTAACAAAGGCACTAAATTCAACTGCCACGAAAAGGTTTACACACCTACGTTTTTGGTGCATTTTCGTTGTGGAATTCATATGTACAGTTACTTTTAATTAAATTAAAAATGCGCAGATCTATAAAAGTCCAAATTTTTATGGCCAGATCGCTTGTCAATGAAATGAAAAATGATTGTGGAATCACCATATCTCGCGAATGTTCAATTGGTTTGCTAATTCTTTCTAAGACTCTCTTAAGTTACAAGATTAAGGGAAAGAATACATTGACATGTGTTCATGCCTCGAAATATGAATTAGGCTTTCAGCATAAGCAGACAGTGCCAAAAGTACATGAGACAAAGCATGTGCAATGCATACACAAAGCAATATCAGATTGAAACATAGCGGTAGTCCGGGTAGATAAGCGAAAAAGAAACAAGCAAGTAGGTACTAATAAGCGACAAAAATGTTCAAAGTTAACAGAAAAGAGGAACTCTGTTTACCCCTCTCCCATTAAATACTTTTTGATCGGAGGAAGGGGGGTATATAAGAGCAAGTAACAAAAATACCAACACGATTAATGTAAAACTTAATAGCAAAAAATTCTTTATCTATAGAACCACCTACTATTACTGTCTCCGAAGAATAATCTACATCGAAAGCAATAAGAACACCTCCGCCACATCGAAGCGTACGGTCTTTTCTATAGATACAGTATCTGTTGGATAGTATTAGTAGTATTCAGAAATGTCTTGCCTACAAGTTTCAATGAAAGCAATGACATGAAAAGGAAAAGCAAGGCTATTAAGATATAAACTACTAAGTTTACTACAAAGACCTCTTAAGTAAAAAGGAAGTTGTTAGTTTTTTGAACTATCAGAAACGGGAAGAATTTTATTATGGCAGTATATTCTTTTCCTATTATGTGCTCCGGGCAAAGTTCTTTGCAACATATAGAGCTGAAATCTACACTCGAAATACTGATTTAAAAAGACGAAATGTTCCTAGTGTAATTGAAATTGAACTTTTCCACCTTGAAATTGGCTTTTGGTTTGGCCTTAATATTGACATTGCCCTTGACATGATCTAATGTTAAATCAGGTTGATGCCTTGAAAAAATTATTTCTTTTTTTTGGTGGAACGGCAACAAATTCTCTGATTGAAGATATTAATCTTCAACTTTTGAATTTTGTTTTTGGCTCTAGAGCGTTTGGAGGATTGTCAGACATGACAGGACCCGATGACTGCCCAACATTGGCCATTTGCGCTTTGGAGAATCTTTCAAGAGATTTTTCTTATTGAAGTTTCTCTGCTCTGTTGATAAATTTTCGCACAGTTTTTTTAACTGGCCGAAAACTCCATCAAAGCCAAAATGGGTAAAAGGGATATAATGGTTTTGTGCAAAAGTATGTAACAGGCAGAAGGAAGCATCTCCGACCCCATAAAATATATATATTCTTGATCAGCATCAACAGCCGAGTCGCCTTAGCCATATCCGTCTGTACGTCGGTCTGTCTCTCTGTCTGTCCGTCTGTCTGCCCGTATGTATGAACACGTCGATCTCGCGTAAAGTATATGGGTATCGTCTAGTCGAGATTTCTCGACTAGAGCCTTCTTACTTGTTTGATATTGTGAATGATGATGGTAAGCAATCGTGAAACATAGATACACCAAGTTATTTTGTAGTTTTGAATATCATTTAAAATGATGGAGCCAATATTGTTGTTACACTCTTATTATTGTGTAATAAGAGATAAGTTTATTTCCTATTTGTTTCGGAATTCGTCCAACACAGTTTTCAAAATGTAAAAATTTGTTGTTGAGATGCTCCAAAGCGTCATATACGTATAAAACATTGGCCTTTTAATGTATATAAGTTTTAAATGCAGGTATGTATCTTCTTTTATTGTTGACAATACCTTTCAGAACCTCTAAATTTACATAAAAGCTTTCAAAGTCGGAACCCGTAGTTGGCAGTTGCAATTAAAAACTCAACTGGAAACTTATTGATAACATTTCTCTAAATTATATAATATAAACACCTTAAGGTTTCGTATATCAAAGTACCACAAACTGATTAAAACCAGTTTACGAATTTTTGGAGCCCCGAAATCGAAAATACATTTGCTTAATACATTTGTTTTGTTCACTCGCACTAGGATAATTTTTGTTCTTTGTAATTAGCCGAGCTCAAATAAATTAATGCGTTACTATAAAAAAAACCTTAAAAGTTCACTCACAAACAAGTTTGGTAGCGGTGACACCTAAATTCAACATTCGTTTTTTGTTCTTAACCTTATTTTGTCACTTAGTAACATTCAATGTGAAGGTCGGTCGCTTAACGGCTTTGACGCGTACATATATTTAATTCACTTTGTTTGTCGATTGAAGTTCAACGACAGTACTTTTGGTGACTAATTTCTATAGAGGACGTCTTTGAAGCTTTCGTTTGACCGGCGAAGTGTGAAATAATGTATACAAATTAAAAGAAACAATGCAATATAAAGTACGCAAGGGTACATAAGATGTTGTTTGCTGCTAAACGCACACCATTTTGCGTGCTGAAAGTTACATTTTTGTGAAATGTTGCCAACTGTCATACCACCAAATTTGTCTAGGTAAAAGGCTGTAGTCGAGAAAGCTCGACTAAGAGATATCCTTAACCCTTAACCGTACGCGGACCGTCATGCCTGCACCATTGGAGTTCAATAATTTAGGCTTATATTTCAAATTTAAAATCATTAGCTTCTATAGTCCCTTAGACCGACGAGTGCTGATCAATAATATATATATACTTTATGTGGTCGGAAATATCTGTTGCATACTTTTGTACATTTGATCTTTAACTATTATATGCGTTCATAATAATAATGAATAATAATAATAATAATGCAAAAGTATGTAACAGGCAGAAGGGAGCATCTCCGACCCCATAAAGTATATATATTCTTGATCAGCAGCAACAGCCGAGTCGATATAGCCATGTCCGTCTGTCTGTCTGTCTCTATGTATGAACGCGTCGATCTCAGAGACTGCAAGAGCTAGAGACTGCACTTTTGGAAGTTAAGGCAGTACAAGTTTGTTTCCGATTTTCGATAACTCTTTCCGTTATCGATATACACATGGGATCAATAACAACAAACTCTTGAATTTGGAAAACTTTGACAAAATAATGAAATTCTGTGAAATTTTTATTGAAATCGGTTAATCAACACTGGAGACTTGGGACATTGAAGTTGTCTATGCATTATGCAGTATGCGCGTACATACGCTCACACACACATACTTGCAAGCACTGACTGTACGCGTAAAGTATAGGGATCAGAGTATCGTCTAGTCGGGATTTCTCGTCAGAGCCTTCTGACTTGTTTTTGTTTAACTTGGAAAAAATAATTGTATTAGCATTCGTCTCAAGTAAACATTTAAGTAAACGTATGGTGTAAAATCATTTTTTTTGCAAAAATGTTTTTCCACGCTAAAAAAAAAAATGCCATTTTCATTAAGCTTTAATATATTAATTCTCTCTTGGGTCGGTATATCTGAACGCTTTTGAGACAACTTTAATCGCATATTTTTATACCCTGATCCCATTAAAAATGGGTTAAAGGGATATAATGGTTTTGTGCAAAAGTATGTAACAGGCAGAAGGAAGCATCTCCGACCCCATAAAATATATATATTCTTGATCAGCATTATCAGTCGAGTCGATATAGCCATGTCCGTCTGTCGGTCCGTCCGTCCGTCCGTCCGTCCGTCCGTCCATCCGTATGTATGAACGCTTCGATCTCATAGACTATAAGAGCTAGAGACTCCAGATTTGGAACTAGCCTAATCCCTAGGCAGTACAAGTTTGTTTCAAATTTTCGATACATGTGACCGATAATAACAAAATCTTGAATTTCGAAACTTCAAACGTCGTTAGACGGAATAATCACAATCTGAGAAATTTTTATTGAAATCGGTTAAGAAAACCGGCAAGCGCTGACTGTACGCGTGAAGTATAGGGTTCAGGGATTTCTCGACTAGAGCCTTCTTACTTGTTTTATATATTAAATTAGTTCTGAATTGAATTACTTTAACCGATACTTACCTGAGGAACACCATAATGCTTTTAGTAATCGATGTTAGGATCGCTTATTTGGTTTCAATTATTACTCGAAAGCCATATGTCAATAAAGAGGCTTTCTGAGCAACAATCAAAATTACATGAGCGCCCGTGTCATTATGTTTTCGATAAGAACACTTAGTATTTCTATTACCTGAACTTTTTTGTATTACTTTTGCATTAATTTGCTGAATTTTGTTGATTTTATTTGGAATAGCAAACGTGTGCACGGTGTGAGTTCTGCACTTCAACTGCACTTGTGATGCGAATGCTGTAACGTAACTGTCTGTGGTCCTCCGATCCTTGTTATGTGAGAATACAAAATGTCTTTGCCACAAATACGAGCTTCCTCTATAACACGAACGCCAGCTTGCAAGGCAGAAAAAGCGGAAACAACAACCCTCTGCCGTTGGCTTTGACTTCGTTGTCTATGCGATGTATACGAGATAAATTCACTCGGTTCGGTTGTTCGTCTCTTGCAGCTGTAACAGCTGACCAATGAGCGTTAAACATTGTTGTTGTTTAGCTTTAAATAGTACCGTAAAGCTGCGCAGGCGTAAATTATATAAGTAATGTGTAATTCCTGTAAACGTTTTTAAATTAAGGCCTGTAACGCCCCCAATAATGTCTAACATCTTTCTAGATGTAGTTAAAAAGTACTCAAATTGTAACAATGTAACAATGTGATTTTTAAGATATTTAAAACATTAAATTTATCATTAAATTATTTTATTTTACATTAAAGAAGTTAGCAAGTTTATTGAATTTCATTGGAACTAATATGTATGTTAATTTCAGCATGACCCGACATTTAAGCTCTTTTATTGAATTTCTATTTAATTCTTTTTTGTATGACAAGTTAATATTTAAGATACCGACCTTAACCTTCCGAATTTGTCTAAGGCTGCAATTTCTTAGATTTTTTATTCACCTCTCTATGTTCACTTTGAGTTTGTTTGTATATTAAGAAATAGTTAGGTCAGTAAAATAAAAAATAAATTTATTTTTAGTCCAGCCTTTTTACCTATTATATGTAATAGTAGCTTTAACTTCTTTAGCCCATTCCAACTTACCACGCAGTCCGCATGACTTCAATCAACTAAACTACTCACACAACAACATACTGCGAGCCAAATGTTTGATTGACATTAACATTTTATTTACGAAATTGTGATTGACAAGCTGTTGGCTTTAAAGGCGTATATCGCCCTATAATTAAGTTTAATCCGTTCAGCGTTCAATTCAACATTTACACATAAGTTTATAAAAAAAAGGTTTTATTATATAAAAACTACAAAATATACTTAAAATAATTTTTGTATTAGCAACAAGAATATTTGCATTACTGAATATACTAACTATAACCTTTGGATCCGTCAAAAATAAAAAAAAAATAAAAATAAAAAAAAAACAATAGCTCAAAGTGGCCTAGCCTTGTGTTAATGATTTAGACGCCACACATTTGCTTGCAATTTCCCTAGCGACATGGCGGCGCATCTTAACAAATGCCGAAACTTATCGATAGCGACATTTGCAAGAAATCTTGAAAAAGGTGGTGGACTACAAGAAAACCCTTTATTAAATTTCACACATACAACTTAAAAACACATGAACGTAAAAATAAACATTGTACATTCTATAAATTAAATTTCAGCTTTGGCATTTAAACTTTTAAAATTTAGTTTGTTTTGTTATGTGCTATTATTAAATGTGGGAAACAAAATTGAAGAAATTATTTTTTAGGAAACCATTACAAATAAATCATTTTTAAATCTGCAAATTAGGTTTAAGATTTAACCCTTTACCTATACGCATACTTATATGTATATACATTAGCATCTTACATTAACATATTAGGCTTAATGTACCTTTAATCCATTTTAATGTATACAGGGTATCAAATGTGTCGAAAATTTGGATACGCTGCCTGACAGTCAAACAAATCCCAAAAAGGTGAGGAATTGAGTTGGCTTGGTATGCTTATCCTTACTCTTAACCCGCAGTTCAATCTTCTTTATGCAGGCAACTGTGCGCGTTGTTTTTGCGTGACAATTGGCCCAATTTATTATTCATTAGGTTAAAAAGTCAAAGCGCAATACAACTGACAGCCAGTCAGTCAGTCAGTTACAGAAATTAGTATTGCTTTGTTTGGCCATGCCATCAACCAGGTGGGTTGATTTTGGTTTATGGACTGCAATTTGCTCTTTGTTTGGCTAAGTTTTCTTCAGTGCGACAGACGTTGACTGCAACTTGTTTATTGAGTTCTAAATTAAATATTTTTGTGCTAACTATGTAGGAATAGTAGATTCTTATAAAGTGTCCAATGCAACTTGTTATGTAACTATCTGTTAAACTGAAATACATATATTTCTGCTATTTTTTATATCCTTTAACCCATTTCATTTGTATACAAATTTTGTTCAAAAGTATGCTACTGACAGAAGGAACCATCTCCTTATAAAGTATAGATATTTGTTAATCAGCATCAATAGCCAAGTCGATGTACATATAGAAGATTGAAGTTTAGACATTAACCATTGGTACAGAAGTGCTGGCTCAATACGTGCAGAGAATTCTGAGAGCTAAGAAAGCCGATCTGGATCGAGCTAAGAGTGAGTTTGAGTTTGAAATAAATGAGCAAGAAGTCCACATGAAGGGCCTTGCCTGAAGTAATGTGTTAAATAGTCCCAGGCAAGCGTCCAGGGTGAGTCTTGTGTGTCGACCATAGAGGAACAAGGAGAGAGGTTTTAGACTGAAAGTTAAGGTTAAGGCGGAGGAGCCCGGCACACGGGTGGCTATTCGGGCACGTCATCTACGGCACGCAAAGTGTTCCCCTCTCGAGCATTTGCCCCTTAAAAAAAAAACAAGTAGTGCAGGCATGACCGTGACGTGTAATGTCTTGGGTGTCTCCTTGTCGAGTTTATTCGTTTTAGTATATAGGACGTTTAGCAACTAAACAATTATATATATATATATATTTTGCAATCTCTTAAACATTTCAGATTTTCTGTACGAAAAAATGTAAATATATATATATATATATATATATATATATATATACATACATATATATAATACAATGTCTTAAAGGAATTGCAAAATGAATATAGTTGGTGAAAAATTTACGATAATTTTCACTCAGATATAGTTTGATTCAGATATATAAGATCTTAAGTAAAACAACTTCCAACTAATTCTTCGAGTACTTTTTCTATTTTATTGGACGCAGATGTACTAACGGACAGTACATTTAAGTGGCCCAACGATACAAAGCACCGGGTTGTTAACGCGCGGATCCAAGCATAAAGCGACCCACCTCCCGCACGTCCGACCGAGAGGCGGACCGCGTAACGTGCGGTTACGAAGATCGCGAACATGTAGACAAATGACATCAGAAACAAGTAAGAAGGTTCTAGTCGAGAAATTCCGACTAGACGATACCCTGATCCCTGTACTTTATGCGTACAGTCAGTGCTTGCAAGTATGTGTGTGTGTACGCGCATACTGCATACTGAATACACAACTTCAATGTCCCATATCTCCGGTGTTTCTTAACCGATTTTAATAAAACAAAATTGACAGATTTTCATTATTTTGTTTTATAATTCAAATGGCATATCAAACTCAAGGTTTTATTGTTATCGATCCCATGTGTATATCGGAAACGGGAAAAGTTATCGAAAATCGAAAACAAACTTGTACTGCCTAGGAATTAGGCGAGCTTATGTTCCAAATCTGGAGTCTCTAGCTCTTGTAGTCTCTGAGATCGACGCGTTCACACATACATACAGATAGACAGACAGACAGACAGACAGACAGACAGACAGACAGACGGACGGACGGGCAGGCGGATAGGCGGCCATGGCTATATCGACTCGGCTGTTTATGCTGATCAAGAATATATATACTTTATGGGGTCGGAGATGCTTCCTTCTGCCTGTTACATACTTTTGCACAAAACCATTATACCCTTTTTCCCATTTTTAATGGGATCAAAAGTGGTACTATGCATTAGGTGGAAAAAGACCGTTATATATTAAAAATAGGATCCGAAAAGTGTTAAGAATAGCATACATTATCAGCATACATCAGCACCCGTAAGTGATTACGGACGGAAGGTCATTTATGAATAGAATAAATAATAACGGTCCAAGCTGAATTCCTTGTGGAAGACCAGAAGTGACCTGAACCGCTTTGGATACTGACCGATTAAAAAAGACCCTCTGGGTTTTATAGTTAAATAATCTTAATTCAAAGAATAAGAATAATAAAAAGCTGATAAGGGTAAGGCACAACGACTGAAGACAGGGGCTGCTGTCGGCAAATAGATCGGCAATGGCCTGATCTGAGTTGGCTTTCATTTCATCAAAGAATATGTTAGATGGTAGAGTCGACGACTTATGTTATTTATTGTTACTTATTATATGATAAGATATGGGTTGTGATCGGGTAATTGATGAGGAGGATGGATCCAAAACAAAAACCAGTTCAAGAATTTTATTTAGAGTATTTGGGATATTATCGATTTGATTCAATGATATCCCAAGTAAGTTAATTAGGAATTCATTCTGAGCCAGAGTCGGGACAAGAAATCCAAGTAACTTCAGCAATATTAAAATCACCAAGAACTACAAAGAAGTCGCGATCAGAAAGCATGCAAGAAACAGACAATATAATATATAACATACAAATGAGCATTGTAGACAGAGTTATCAGAGGAAGGGGGTATACACGAGTAAGTAATAAAAATACCAATACCATTAATATTCAACTTGACGGCAACAAATTCTACATCTATAGAACATCTTACTATTACTGTCTCCGAAGAATAATCTACATCAACAGCAACAAGCACACCATCGCCACGTCGAAGAATTCGGTCTTTTCTATAGATACAGTATCTGTTGGATAGTAGTAGTAGAAGTACTTAGCCAAGTAGGAGGGAAGTTGTTAGTTTTTCAACTAGTAATGTTAATAATTATAGCCTTAACAATTAGCAGTTATCGATAGAGACGCCAAAGCACTTGAAAAATTTAAACATCAACTAAAAACGAAGGCGATAATTACATCATAATTTTCTCTCATTATAACGTTATGCGATGTAAAGCGACATCAACTTATTACGTTGACAGCGCGCATGCGACTGAACTCATTTTTACATTGCCAAGATTAACTTCGCTGGTGGTCAGTTTGCGGTCGACTTGTGTCTGTGTGAAACGGAAGATGCCTCGTGCATTCGCAGGCATACCAGAACACCCCTGATTGCAAAAACGATAAAATAGTTTTTGCCCTAATTTAAGACCTGTGAGAGAGCGAGTGAGGCTAAATTGCTACATCATATCAAAAGTTTAACAACATGGCCACCAAGCACTTCGATTGATGAATGTAGCGACTCGAACGCAAAGCACCAACCAGCAGGCCTAGTGTGTAGAGCAAACAAATGCAAGTCAGTTTTACTGGCTTCGCTGCAACATGAACTCTAAAAGAAAGAAAACCAAAAATTTTTTATATACGCTCATATTCCAGTGATCAGGTAGCACGCAAACTAACGTGTGCGGCCTTATTGTCTGAGAGACAGCGCAACAGCCCAAAGACAATCTGTTAATATTATAAATGTGAAAGATCGGAAACATATTTTTTACTCTTTCACGCAAAATCTACAAAACTACGGATTTTAATAAAACTTTACAATAATATATCATATATCTTATATATCAGAATAACACATGGACTTTAAATTGAGTACAAAGGTTATAATTTGATTTGTGTGTCCCAGTTGGTAAGCTTATGAGGTCTAGCAAGCCTGCATGGTTTACCCGCGAATTGACAATTTTGAAAAAAAATGAATCGAAACTGTACAAGAGTTTCAAAAAAACTAACTCTAACGCAGCTTATTCTTTAAACATGATTGCCAGATCAAATTTTTCAGTTCTTAATAACAACTGTTGTAGGAATTACCTGTCTCGGTGTAAAACTTCAGTTACAGCGGGATCCCAAGCAGTTTTTAGATTTTGTTAATGCAAAGCGAAGGTCATCCAAGCTACCATCCAACGTAATCTTTGATGACTTACCCGCCAGTAAGTCTTTTCAAACGACATATACTTCATGTCACCATACCCTTATCATGTTAATGGAACCAATTGCATTTTGGAACCAGAAATTACAGAAAGTGCTTTACCTAGCGACCTACAAGTCCTTAAGCCCATTTTCTCCACGGTTCCTGACGGAATACCAAGCTGTGAGCTGCGATACTGCGCTCAGGGACTCCTAAAGCCTTTGCATACATTTTTCAGTCATCCCTAAAGTTATGCTCTTTTCCGAAAATTTGGAAAGAGTCGTTTACTTTACATAAAAAAGGAATAAATCAAATGTAAAAAACTATAGAGGGATATCAAAATTGTTATTCCGCAAATTTTTAAAAACTTATTACTTCCCATCTTCATCATCTTTGTAAATCTATTGTTTCACCGTATCAACACGTATGAAACACAGATTTGAATTTGTACTTTTGTACTTAGGGGTTTCCAGAATAAAATGTAAACTGTTGTTATTTATTCAGACTTCAGTAAGGCTGTTGTTTCCAAATCACTATCTCTTGATCCATAAATTACACATCTCGGGTTTTCCAAACAACATCCTTCTTTGGATCAAAGATTCCAAGTCGGTTCAGGTTGCCTCTGGTGTGCCTCAATAAAGTCACCTCTACTATTTATACTATTCATAAACGATCTCCCTTCAGTTATAAACCACTCTCGGGTGTTCTGTTCGCCGATGATGTAAAGCTTTGTATCTCGGCAAAATCTTCACAGTCAGCTCAACAATTACAATCAGATCTTAACAATTTTCAAACGTGGTGTAATTTAAATTTAGTGTATCTCAATTGTAGTAAATGTAAATTAATGTCTTTTTGTTAGGCGCACTAAACTACTTTATCACATTGAATGGTTGGAAGACTAAGGAATCCTCTTGGATTCAAAACTTAAATTTGATAAGCACATCACCTCCATTGCCCCCCGAGCATCTGGTGTCCTGGGATTTATCAAGCGCTGGTCGAAGGAATTCGACGATCCCTTTATAACAAATACCATTTGTACTTCTCTAGTACGTCCGATCTTAGAATAAATACAGAATTCATCAGGAGAGATTAGAATCGGTGCAAAAACAATTTCTGTTTTTTGCTCTCAAGGGTCTTCCCTGGGATACTAACATTAATTTACCTTCTTACAGTAGTAAGTAGTGTTGTTTGTTTACACAAACTTATTTATGGTAAAATAGATTCTTCTGAACTAGTTAGCCAAATAAGTTTTGGAGTTCCGATAAGACCTACCAGAAATTTCCTACCCATTTCCCTTTAAACTTGTAATACTAACTACGCCATACATAGCCCCTACCGAATCCTATGCTCAATCTACAATTTATTATCTTATTTGATGGTTCCACTTCTAGTGTCTCTCTTAAAATAATAGTTTTGTATCGTTTGTCTATATCTTCGCGATCATCGTAGTCGTACGCTAAGCGATGTGCCCCTCGGTCGGTTGGGCAGGAGGTGGTTGCGTAATGCTTGGGTCCGCGCGCTAACAAGCGGGTGCTTGGTATCGTCGGGCCACTTGAATGTACTGTCTTGTTTAGCACATTCAATATTAATATTACTATTTTAAACTAATTTTTAAAACACATTAAATTTTTTTATAAAGTGCATGTTAAATAATATTATCATATTTAAGCACAAACGTTTATTAAGGTTGTATAGTTATATACTGTCGATCCTTGAAAGCTCATACCAAATACATGAGAGATGCTGAAGGCCAATGTTTAGAGAATTTAGAAATTTTGGGACTACAAATACTTTTATAAAATAATTTTTTTTAGTTCAAATGGTTTGTCGGAAGATTAAAATAATAAAACAAGTAAGAAGGCTCTAGTCGAGAAATCCCGACTAGACGATACCCTGATCCCTATACTTTACGCGTACAGTCAGTGCTTGCAAGTATGTGTGTGTGTGTCTACGCACATACTGCATACTGCATACACAACTTCAATATCCCATATCCGGTGTTTCTTAACCGATTTTAAAAAAAATTTCACAGATTTTCATTATTCTGTTTTATAATTTAAATTGCATCTCAAAGTTTTCCAAATTCAAGATTTTGTTGTTATCGATCCCATGTGTATATCGGAAACGGGAAGAGTTATCGAAAATCGGAAAGAAACTTGTACTGCCTAGGGATTAGGCGAGCTTAAGTTCCAAATCTGGAGTCTCTAGCTCTTATAGTCTCTGAGATCGACGCGTTCATACATACGGACAGACAGACGGACATGGCTATATCGACTCGACTGTTGATGCTGATCAAGAATATATATACTTTATGGGGTCGGAGATGCTTCCTTCTGCCTGTTACATACTTTTGCACAAAACCATTATACCCTTTTTTCCCATTTTTAATGGGATCAGGGTATAAAAATAAATTAAAAACATTGCAAAATTGTTTATTTTTAAATTAAAAATATGAGCGGACAGGTAATTGAACTTAATACAATTACAATTAAAAGTAACATAATGGTAAGCTCGCTTTTAATTTAAGACCCATGGTTTCTTGGACAAGAGTTCTTTAAATTCGTTCTTGTACATTTTTTGTACATACAAATTGACCCACTCTTATATAAATACATCGATAAAGGATAGCAATGACTAATGGGCATAAATGGAAATTCTATTAACGTGATACTTGTCTCAACTCTTTTAACACTCCGAGAAAAATTTTAACACTGCTCGTCAATTAATACAAAAAGGAATGTTGAGCTTCAAAACGGAATATACCCTTAGAAATACCCATTACTGTGGATCTTACTTTTTTTCGAAGGCAAAATGTGTGTATATTAATAATATATAATAATTGACTATAAAAAGTTATTAAAATAATTCACTTTTTGTGAATTGACAAAAACATATCAAGCTTTAAAAAAATGTCAAAAAATCAAATTTATTTGAATCCAGAAATTCAAGCGATTACTATTGGACTATATAAAATTGGAGCTCCTATAAAAACTAATAAGTCACCACATGTTTGAAACATAAGTGTAATTTTTTTTTATACAAAACAAGAAACTCTGCAGGGTGTATTGAGCATGGGATAAACACCTCCTGATTTTACTTCTTCCTGCTGCTCTTCACTTTTAACCTTTTGGCTTTTTCCATCGGAGGTTGAGCGTTGAGGTTTTCGTGTATGGAAAATCAAGTGTCACTTTGAAGGGTAGAGTGCTATGGGCCAGGGAACGAGGTTGCCCGCTGCCAGGAAACTGTCAAGATAGGCAATGCTTGTGGATACACATACTTTAACAGGCACACACTCGCACACATTTATTTATAAATAGATTTACATAGCCAATAGGTCTGGTAGCTAACGGTACGTTAGCTATGCGCTAGCTACCTGGTATCTACTACTAGTTTGAGCTTTGACCTTGAACGACGCATTTAACATTGCGATATCATAATTTAACTGTAAGTAAGTCAGTTCCAATACGTCACTTGATTACGATAGTTGAAAGTCAACAAAGCAGCTTATAATGCGCTAGTTGAAACTAAATTGGCTAGAAATAAAAAAAAAACTAGTAAAAATGCTGAACAACTACCCTTTATGATGCCTTATGAACGTGTGTGTGAGTGCGTGCGTATTCAGACAATGTGCGCACTATTATGCTACTGCGTGTTTTAATAAGCTTTAATAGTCCAATCTCTGTTGTTTCTCACCGGTTTTGAGTCACAGATGATCCTTATTATGTTCACAATTTCCCAAACCAATTTTCAATTATTGGTATTCATGATTTTATTGTTATAACTAACATTTTTATATAGAAGGCAGGAAAACTAATAATTAAAAACAAACTTATTCTGCCTTTGATATGAAATAGCTTGTATGCCTGAGATCGATTCGTTCATACATCCAGATCAATTGACTTTCTTACTCGTAGTCCGTGAACCCTTTTGTGCAGCCGGGGACAATTTACTACCACTCCGTAATCACAATTGAATCTACACCGAACTGACGGGTACTTACATTTATATGTGCTACAATTTGGTCAATGGTTGGTTATCCGGCAAAAGTGCGCGTGCGTTTTTTTTCTCAAATTTTGTCTACTTTTCTGCATATTTAATATGCAATTAAGCAATTTGAATAGCAGCTAACACGGAAAATGCATTTTCACGCGTTGCAGACGATGTAACTGAGGGGGCTGTAAGCCACATCACCAAAAAGTTCAGGTGTGGGCCTGCCAATTTTTCCCCCCTCTTCCCCCCACCACCCGAAATCACTGGCAAGAGAAATTGATTTTAAAAGAACATGTTTGGTTATTATATTGCCCCACTCTCCCTATCCTATATGAAAATGGGTAAAAAGGGTAAAGTATCGTTAAACATTCAAATGTAACAGGCAAATGGAATCGATTAAGCTATACATATTTGTCAGTAGAGAATTCATACAAAAAACATTTACACGATGTAAAAGGTTAAGCTTCAAAAGTATATTAAAGGTCCAAAAGTACTTTGAGTACTTGACTAGGAGATATACGCTTGACCCTACAAAAACGGTCATTCTTCGTATATTTTTGTGTGCAAGCTTAGACACTTAGTACTCCAATCTTAGCTATCTTCGGTGTTTCTTATTCAATTTCGATGCAAATTTTTACTTTTTTTGTGGATAAGATACTTCCTTTTGCCAACCACATACATTTGCAAAAAACCATTATACTCTTTTAACCTACCATTCAGTTCAGTTCAAGCTAATTTCGCACATTGCTCAAACATTTTAACTTAATCAAACCAACAAACTTGCTATCACTAGATGTTAAAGTTTGGAATTCTGTGTCATCTAGTTGCACCTTAAGGTGTTGCGACTTGTTATGGATTCTTATGTCCCAAGTGGGCGACTTGCATACCTTCGGTATCAAAGTATGACAAGATTCCTTCAACATGTAAAACGAGTAAGAAGGCTCAAGTCGAGAATTCCCTACTAGAAGATACCCAATATTTAACGCGTACTTTTTAAACTTTAAGCTTTTTGTCTTATAACATAGACAACGTAATCAGTGGGGGTGACATAATTCAAATCCAACCAAAATCCAGCTAATTACAGCTGATTTTAGTTTTGAGAGATCCCTGTTTGAGATGGTTTGTAAATTTCAAGTAGTGGGACTAGAGGTTTCCAACTGTTACGTTTAGAAAGGTCTTTTAAGTTTAGTTGCATATTGCAAACACATTTTATTTAACAAATGTTTTAATTTATTAGTTTTTATTTTATAAAATCTCTACAGTAAGTAAAAAAGCGTTATTTTTGGAAAGTCATTGAGCCGCCAAAATTCAGGAAAATTAAAATTTCATTTAGTTAACAGGACGATATATTTGTGGAGTTGAATAGCTGGAGTCGCGGCATTTGGTCTAATGGTAATATAGGGTGCAAAAAAAAAAACAATAAAACAAACTTTGTTTTGGAAGGTCCCACAAAGAAGATGCGATTAGAGAGCAAAGTTCTGACGTTGTATGTGGTGGTAACACAACAGATATTAATTGGTCAATAAGGCCGTCAGACCAATCAGGCTCCAGCGCTTTGACAATCGGCAGAAATGAGTCGCAGGCACTTTCTACATCAAAAAAAAATTATTAAGGTAGGTTTGGATGACTTCAAGGAGATGAGGCAGCAGATGTGCGATCTGATGAAGCAGCAGCTAAAGAAGCGAGAACTCGAAATGCTTTATTGTTAAAATTTGTCAATAGTCCCACTGTTTTTTCATGAGTAGGCAGCATACAAAAAAATTCCGTTTCTTTTCTATCGCGACACATGTTATGCAGGGCACAACACACATTTATAATTATTGCGAACTTAGCTGGATGATATTCGATATTGATAACACCAATTTTCCGCTTGACTACGCCTTGAACTGACTCATGCTGCATATTAAATGTGTGGTGCCTTGTCCACAACGGGACTCCTTTATTAAGTTAGCCTTAGTGGTTCGAAAGAATACCCCGAGTAAGTAACTAACTCTTTCTTCGGAAGTACTCTCTATCCGCACTCATGTTCCACGCAAAGCCAGGCATTGAGGACATACTAACCAGACGAAAATCGTAATCACATTCTTTATAAACCAATCGTTTTTTCAAAAGCATTGTTATTATTGATATTTTTACTAATGTACTTAATTTTTAGACAATTTTTCACAATTGAGCTAAAATTTTCGGAATCAACCACACGAACTTTTTTGTACACCTAATATCAACAAATGAAAATGTTGAAGTCGACCGGAAAATAGTTTGATGCAGCTGGATTGCTCCCGTTTTAGATTTCAGATCATTCTAATTGCTATAAATTATTTCTCAAAGAAATAATTTTTATATCCTTAACTCATTGAAAGGGTGAAAAGGCTATAACAGTTTTATGCCAATGTATGTGACAGAAAGTAGAAAGTATCTCCGTCCCCATATGATATACAGGATCCGCCATCTATCGTTTTTTTTATTATTATTATTTATTATTTATTATTATTTCGTGAATGGTGACGCTTAGCTCATGCTTGATTTGACAGATCCTTGCGCTGAACGTTTTCAATGCGTTTTTGCTTCGCTGCGTGGGATTGCGATCGACTTACAGAAGATGCCGATTTTGCAAAAACAATTTTCAGATGAAGCTCATTTTGATTTTGGCGGGTATGTAAAAAAGCAAAATTGTCGCATATGGGGCACAGAAAACCCGCACGCATACATTGAAAACCCGACGCACCCAAAACGAGTTACTGTTTCGTGCGGATTTTGGTCCAGAGGCATAATTGGAGTGGTCGTTACAGTCAATGGCGATCGTTATCGGGCCATGTTGAACGAATTTTTTTCACAAAAATTGAAGAGGAGGATATTGGCGACATTTGGTTTCAACAGGACGGCGCTACGTGCCACACAGCCGAAGATACACTCAAGTTTTGCGCCCTGTTTTTGAAGATCGCATTAGCAGCCGCAGAACTGATGTCGTTTGGCCACCTCGGAGCTGCGATTTGACACCTTTGGACTATTATTTGTGGGGTGCCGTCAAAGATAAGTGTTACGTCGACAAGCCAGAGACAATTGACGCTTTAAAGGACAATATTCGTGAAGTCATTGGTTAAATACAGCTACACACAATCGATAACGTGCTTAAAAATTGGACCGATCGTGTAGGCTACTGCAAGGCCAGCCGAGGCAGCCATTTGAATGAAATTATTTTCCATTATTAACCGAATGTTCTTTCAAATAAAAAAAGAAATTTTAAAAAAATATTCAGTAGGTTTTTTTTATTTCATTTAAAAAAAAAGAAGTTATATGGCGGACACTGTATATATTTTTGATTGGCAGAAACATTTGAGACGATTTGGCTATGTCCGTTAGTATTCTCGTCGATCCCATAGACTATTGAAGCTTGAACCAGATTTTGAATATAAGCTCTCCTATATCATAATCAGAACATGCTTTTTCAAAATATCGATCAATTTTTTAATTTGGCTTTAGACGAAATCATGATTGAAATAAGTTGCAAAACACCCGATTAATTAAAGTTTTAAGTTAAGTGATACATTAGTATTAGGAGTATTTAATGCGCTTTTGGTATACGCGTGCACATATTCATAAAAACAATGACTATCTGCGAAATGTCTATGGTTCAGGGTATATCCGAGTCATGCTCTCTCGACTTTTTCTCCTTAATTGCTTTTTTTTTTGTTATTTGGAAAGTTTAAATTTAACGAAATTTTCTTATTTTCAGGGCGACATTCCTTCCAAGTGTACGATGTAGTACAAAAATACTCTTATAACAATTAAGAAATGATCAAAAGCTTAAAGTTTTTCGATTACAGACTTTATTTAATTTTGAGGTTTGATTTTTAAAATAATTCATTTATCTTAAATGGTCGGCGCTGTTGCGTGTTGGCGCACAAATGCTTATCTGCAACGGTTTTAAGTTTTGGGACGATAAAGATATCTTTACTTAAGGAGTACAACACAAAATGTGTTGAATGTACCTTACCTTTGCCATTTTTAAATTATTGGTCTAACGATTGGTCAGTAAAACCAGAAGCAGATTTTAGCTGTACTGCTCTAGACCTCTCGCTCATTTCTGACCTTTATTCAAAGCCCTACCATATTTTTTTGTGTACCCTGAGCCTACGAAATAGGACAAAGGATATATGGGTTTTGTGAAAATGTAAGTAACTGTAGGGTATAATGGTTTTGTAAAAACGTATATAACTAGCAGAAGGCAGCATAAACGACCCCACAATGTACATATTCTTGATAAGCATCAATAGCCGTTGATTAGACCATGCCCGTCTGTATGCATGAACGCGTCGATCTCAGAGACTATGAGGGCTAGAGACTCCAGATTTGGAACATGAGCTCGTCTAAGTCCTAGCCTTTTCTTTTCGTTTCTGATATACATATGCGATCGATTACAACAAAATATTTGTATTTGGAAAACTTGGAAATGGCGTTTGAAACTACAAATAATTAATGAACTGTAAAATTGTATTTTACTTTTTTAAAATCGGTTGAGAAACACCGGTATACGCTTACACACGCAAGCACTTACAGGGTTTCTTCTAGTCGGGATTTCTCGACTAGGGGATTTCACTTCGCTTGACCACACGCTGCTTTTTTGTGGTGGCAAGTACTCCATTATGTCAGATTTAGGGGTTGTTAAGTTGCGAGCAGTAATCGTGATCACAATGCCAAGCGAGGGATGGCTCAAAAAACTTACTCCGACAATAAATGAGCCTTAAAATGGCGGACATAATACAGTCCAACTTCTTTATAGCGAACCTCAATGGGACAAAAAACATCAATTAAGAAAAATTCGTGCTATAAAATTGTTTATTGATAGAACCAAATTTCGGTGTTCTGGAAATAAATACTTAATATAGAAAACTTAGTTATTTATTTCCCAAAAAGCAAAATGTGCTGCGGAGAAATAAGCAAACTTTATCAACCCAGACGTTGCTCACGAGCTTATCGAGTTATATATAAGCAACAGTGTTAAAGGTTTTTAAGAAAGTGCTGTCAAGCGTATCAGAAATACTAAAAATCTAACGCATTTAAACACGGTGGTATAAACATATTAGCTCAAAAACATTTTTTAATTTACATTTAACTTTGATTTTATTATTGTAATCATCAAATAGCAGATAATAAAGCACATGGGTGTTGAGAATAGACGAATTCATAAAATGTATGAGCTCATAGTTTTTGATTAAATGTTACCAAAAGCAAAAAAACGTGGTGAATTTTGGGTTGTAGAAACTGCATTATGACACAACTTCAATCTCCGATATCTCCAGTGCCTCTTAACTGATTTCGACTTCGATTTTACTGATCTTCAATATTTTGTCTCCACTTTTTAAGACACTATCCAAATTTTCCAAATTCCTATTAACGTTTATTTCTGAGAAGGATGGAGTAGTCTTATTTTAAACAAACCTGTTCTGCGTAATCTATATGAAAGATTACATTAAAAATCTGAAGTCTTTAGCTCATAATGGCTGTAATCGTTTTTTTTTTTTGAACTAATACATGACTTAACTCTTGAATATCCTAACAACTTTCGAAAATTTTACAGATTTCTATTGTGCCCTGAACCCATGAAAGGATATATTAGTTTTGTGGAAAAGTATGTTATAGGCAGACGGAAGCTTCTCCGACCCCATAAGGTATTTTTATTTTTTTTTATCAGCACCAACAGCTCAACCGATATATGTCCTATTATGTTCATAATCTAGATTTTTATGTTGAGTACTTTTTATCATGTCATGGGTACAGAGTATAAGATCCAATGCGAATATTTCAAATTGGCACCCATCAAAATAAAGCGTTATTATTTTTCTTAAAAAAAAAAATAAGTAAGAAGGCTCTAGTCGAGAAAACCCTGACTAGATGATACCCTGATCCCTATTCTTAACGCGTATAGTCAGTGCTTGCAAGTATGTGTGTGCGTGCATACACAACTTCAATGTCCCATATCTCCGGCGTTTCTAAACCGATTTCAATAAAAATTTCACATATTATCATTATTTTATCTGATGTTTTAAATGTTTGTTATCGATCCTATGTGAATATCGGAAACGGGAAGAGTTATCGAAAATCAAAAACAAACTTGCCTAGGGATTAGGCGAGCTTACGTTCCAAATCTGGAGTCTGTAGTTTTTATAGTCTCTGAGATCGACTCGTTCATACATACAGACCGACAGAAAGACGGACGGACGGACGGACAGACGGACATGGCTATATCGACTCGGCTGTTGATGCTGATCAAGAATATATGTAGTTTATGGGGTCGGAGATGCTTCCTTCTGCCTGTTACATACTTTTGCACAAAACCATTATACCCCATTTTCCCATTTTTAATGGGATCAGGGTATAAAAAGGGAACATAAAGTGTAGATTTTCTTAATTTTTGTAAAATACTTCAATTTTTTGCGTTTTCTGTTTTTTTTTTTCGAACATTTCGGAAACAGCCTAACGAAAAATTTTATTTGAATCTCTAAGAAGTTTTGAGATCTTCTTTAAGCACTTTTAATCTGATAAATGTCCAATCAATATTTCTAATCTTTATTTTGAGTGTCTTTGTTATTCATAATGATTTATAATTATTTTTTCTTCATTATCAAAAGATTATATATATATATATGTTTTTATGTCAGACAATATTTTCATACCCTGATACCGGAGGTAAATAGTATGTTGATTTTATTCCGTCGTTCTGTCTGTCCGTGCGGAGGTAAGGTGTCAAGATTTAAAATTATTGTCAAGAAGAAAGCGCTGCGCCCACTTGAGCTTTTGAGATATTAATGGCATATCGAAACACCTCTATGTGCAAATCGATGAAACATAGATTTTTCCCACATTTCAACAGCTAGAGTCACCAACAATGGTTAGGAAAATAATTGGTAATTTTTAAAATCCGAAATGTTTATACCATCCGCAGCTTTTGAGCTATAGTTAATAAATTAAAAAAGTGTGTTACTAGAAACATCCATACATAAACGGAAAACAGTTTAAGTCCCATATCCGCTCCCAAAAATTTTAGAATTCTTGATCTCCCACAATTATGAAACATTGCTGCTACTGCTTGTTTGTATCTCTGTTTAAGTCGCTGTTTTTGCTTAATTTCAAATAAGTAAATTCAATATAATTTATTGCAAAGATTAAATTATTATTAAATCGTTTTTCTATTATTAGTATTGGACATATGTATGTCCATAACACTTTCCTGGTACAAATGTTCATATATGTACATGTAAATCTGTTACAAAAAGATATATGTATAATTTAATTTATTTGAAAACTTTGGAAGTAACAAGTTAAACTATAAATTAAACAAGGCACTTTGCATCATAGAGATTTTTACAAACATAACTACATACATAAAGCAGCCATTTTAAACAATCACAGATGAACATATGTATGTATGTACAAAAGAGGCAAAACTAAGATTTGTTTGTTTTAAAAGTGCAAAAATCCGTTTAGTGTGAAATGTTCCTGAAACAAAATGTGTAAATACTGTTTTCTAATATAAAACAAACATTTATAAGAGTATGTTATTTGAAATTAGGTTAGAGTTGTCTTTCTATCTTTGATAAACAATTGAAACGGCTAAGCTCGAAAATCATTAATTTTGAATTTTGCCACATTTGTTCAAATGTTCGATATGCGTAAATAAATAAACAATATGTTAAATTTTTTAAAACGTAGTAGCTAAGTGTTCCTTGTTTTTTTTATCTTCAACAAAAGAAATTTTTATATTCCCTTTGCTCAAAGCTTACCAAAGCTCAACACACCATTTTTTCATGCTTTTTGCCTCGCCAATGATGTTTAAAATACAATTTCTTGTGCTTGATTTTGTTGTGGTTTTTTATTTTTGGTAAACTTTTATCCAGTTATTATTAAGTTTATTATTCAAAAAAGTTTTACATTTATAACTAACATTTGAATGCGTCAGAGGTGTTTTTGCGCTCATGCGATTTTTTGTCAATTTTTATTTTTATTTTTCTCTCACTTTTTACTTTCTGCTCTCTTTATTATTTTAGAATTTTAAGTTTGAAGTGCGCAAAATCGAAAAACGTGCGCACAATACACAGCAGTTAATATTATTGTTAAATTTTGTAAATAATTTTTTAAGTTTATTTATTAATCTTGTTATATTATTTATTTTCGTTTTTGATTTTCGTTTTTTACATTTACAAAAATTTCTTCATTTTATTGACAGCCCGGTGTTCTTTTCGCCACGCATTTTTAACAACTAAAATCGCTGAACGCGTTAGATTTTTAAAAAATGAGATGCTGCAACGCGCGCTCTAAAAAAATAAAAGTTTGAAGCGATCGCCCCTTGCCACTGCTTTTTATTGTGCAAAGGGGTGAAACGAAGTTCATCCCCTTCGGGTACCCTAAACCTTAAAACGGGTTGTCAGCCCAGCGCGACGTTTGGTCTCCGAGGTTTACGAATTTAGCCTGCTCTCTATTGTGTGTGTTTGCGCGCCTGCAAATAGCACACACACTCACATGGTATACAATCAGATATCATTATTATTTTCATAATGATCATGACGTTGTCCTTTCACAATAATCCGCAGGCCTGTGACTGAAATTCTTTTCATGCTGCTTTGTTGACACAGTTTTTACTCATTTCCTCACACATACTTAATCACGTGATTCTTTAGAAAACGAACAAAATCTTTAACATTTGTTCATTACGTTTTTTTTTGACTCTGATGTCTCCAAATTCTGATGGCAGCAGAGTTTCTTAATTGGCGCGCTTTTGACTTATAATTTTAATTTCCATCACTCCTTTTTGGCCTTTCAAATTTTTTTTAAATTAAATTATTTACTTTTGTTTTTATGTATATGTAATAGAACTTTTTCGTATTTTTATGTAACATAGACGCAAACAAAAATATAAAATTTAAATTTAAGTAACATAGTATAGTTTTATTAGTGTTTTTAATAGAATGGGTATAAAAGGGCATAATGGTTTTGTAAAAATAAATGTTATAAGAAGAATGAAGTATCGCCGACCGTATAAGTTGTATACATACTCTGGATCAGCAGTATAATCCGAGGCGATACATAATCATGACCGTTAGTCCTTTCATATATTCGTAGAGGTAGACATTCCCCATTTGAAACATAAGCTCTCCTAAACTATAGGCAGAACAAATTTGTTTTTAAATTGTGGATAGCAAACAATAAAAGCTTAAGTTTTTCGAATTATGAAATTACGTTAAAACTCATAAGAAAAGATCATAACACAGAACGGTTTATGTTGATATCACGGTTCACGGTATCTCCACGTCGAGCTTTCTCGAAAAGAGCCTTCTTACTTGTTAGTACTAGTAAGTGTAATATTATAACTAAATAAAGGCTTAAAAAATGTGTGGGCAGAATTTTTAAAGTTCCGTTTTCCACGAATCCTTTCTAAGATGAATAAACTGGTTGATGAGATATTGGAGCCAGGAAAAAAATCAGTCAAAACAAAGGAAACTTGGACCTTTTTGAATTGTGAACTAACAGTAGGTAACAAAAAGTATATGATTTTGATATCTAACAACAATGTTCAAAAAGCAACCCCTAGAATCTAGAATCAAAAACTTAAGACTAGCAGAGCCTCTCTCGTTTACCATTAATTTCAATCTTATAACAAGCCAAATTAAAATAAAATATCTTAAAAATTAAAAATATACATATACCCAATAAACCAATTTTGCTCTAAAGAAAAAATTGAAACAAATACTATTATATAAAACTACTAAGGGTACATTAAAAGTGTATATTTTGTGTCAAATCACGCTTCTCATCTAAAATTTCTAGCCCTATGCACATTGAACCCGAATGCTTTATTACAACAACTACCCCTCGATGAGCAACAATAGCAATCACAAAAAAAGGTTAGGTTTTCTGGGCGAAAACATAAAATGTTTGCACGGGTATCCCAGCAATTACTTACGGTGTGTGCACATTTCCAGACTCTGATCGGTTTGTAACGCAGCTAGAAAACACAGCCAACAAACGACAGCAAAACTAAGTATCTGAAAAAGTGGATATCTACTTACTAAAATTTTTTGTTTTGCTCGCGGATAAGCAGCTAACCAATCAACACCTGAACCAAACATTTGTTTTAGGCATCAGACTTCACTATAAAGAAACGATTATCTAACAACAATAGAAATTAAAACGTTAGCCCAGAGCAGCTGAACCTGAACCCATATTACTGCGCTAATACATAATAACAAACTTCAATTTTAAATATCTCCGGTGTTTTTTGCACTGGTTTTTTAAACAATTTCTTACTTTTTCAAATTCAATTCATAATCAATGTTTTCAATATCATCAAAAAGAGCCATCGATTATTCGAAATAAACTTGTTCTGCCTATAATAATATATGTTCCTAATCTGAAGATTTGGCTCTTATATTATCTGAGGTCGCCGCGTTCATTCTGACAGACCGACGGACATGGTTATATTGCTGTCGATGAGCACATACCCTTTTGGTAAGTGCATTCAGGGTTAACTGCACGACGCTGAAAAATGCCTGCAACGAGCGAGGCGGGCAAAACAAAAAAAAACGAAGCGCAGCATCAAAAAAGGGGGAAATTCAATGCCGTAGAAGGGATAGACTAGGCGACAGAGAGGTTGAGAATGAAGCTGACAGACCGTCTGCGACTGCGACTCGTTGCATGCCTTGAATGAATGAAATTTGAATGGTTCGGGTTCGGTTGTTCTCATTGCCAAATCGACAATACGTATGTTTTTCACAATGAGGTGCAGCCGCGCAAGCTGCTCAATCTGCCCTTACAGATCATCGTCATCATCAACAAACCCAACTTCATTATCATCTCAGTCGCAACGCGAAACTGCAGTATTTTGGTTAGTTTCAATTTTGAATTATGCATGGAAACGGCTAAAATTTTTGACATGCGAATTGCTAGCGGTGTTGCTAGCGACCATAGAAAATGTGTCCTCTAAATATGATTTTAGAGACGTTTAACGCCACTTAAGACGTCTTTGCCAATATAACCATACTTTTGATCGAATTTCTAATGGCGTCCACTAGAACCGGCTGATTTAAAATCAAATCAAATATACACATTGCCACGAAAAGGTTTAAACAATGTGAAAAGTTTTGATATTTTCACTTTAGATCTATATGGTCATTCTGGTTGTTGTTTTTTATTTTTTGTATTATTTTTTATAAGTAATTCAGTCAATTATATCTTAAACCTATTAAACAGAACTTAAAAAACATTAACATCAACAAAGAACAATTAAAAATACTAACAAAGGCACTAAATTCAACTGCCACGAAAAGGTTTACACACCAACGTTTTTGGTGCATTTTCGTTGTAAAATTCGTATGAAATTCGTATGTACAGTTACATTTAATTAAATTAAATATGCGCAGATCCATAAGAGTCCACATTTTTTGCGCAGATCGCTTGCCAATGAAATTAAGAATGATTGTGGAATCACCATATCTCGCGAATGTGCCCTATATCCATTTGAAGTACCTACCCTTAATCTCAAGCTGTACAATGGGTGTAATATTATTGGTTTTCAAGAGCTGGCGCCGTTTTTTTTTTGGGTAGGTACTTAAAAATTTTTTAGGCCACATTCGCGAGATATTGTGATTCCACAATCATTCTTCATCTCATTCTCAAGTGATCTGGCCAAAAAAATTTGGACTTTTATAGATCTGCGCATTTTTAATTTAATTAAAAGTAACTGTACATATGAATTCCACAACGAAAATGCACCAAAAACGTAGGTGTGTAAACCTTTTCGTGGCAGTTGAATTTAGTGCCTTTGTTAGTATTTTAAATGTTTCTTTGTTAATGTTAATGTTTTTTAAGTTCTGTTAAATAGGTTTAAGAGATAATTGACTGAATTACTTATAAAAAATAAAAATTAAAATTAAAAACAACAACCAGGGTGACCATATACCTCTAAAGTGAAAATATCTTAATTTTGCACCATGTCGAAACAGATAAGTGGCACACTGTATGTACTTAACTATGACTGCTGTCATACATATACACATTGCCACGAAAAGGTTTACACAAAGTGAAAATTTTTGATATTTTCACTTTAGAGCTATATGGTCACCCTGGTTGTTGTTTTTTTTTATTATTTTTTGTAAGTAATTCAGTCAATTATATCTTCAACCTATTAAACAGAACTTAAAAAGCATTAACATTAAAAAAGAACAATTAAAAATACTAACAAAGGCACTAAATTCAACTGCCACAAAAAGGTTTACCCACCAACGTTTTTGGTGCATTTTCGTTGTAAAATTCGTATGAAATTCGTATGTAGTTACATTTAATTAAATTAAAAATGCTTAGATCTATAAAAGTTCACATTTTTTGCGCAGATCACTTGCCAATGAGATGAAGAATGATTGTGGAATCACAATATCTCGCGAATGTGGCCTAAAAAATTTTTAAGTACCTACGCAAATAAAAAACGGCGCCAGCTTTTGAAAACAATTAATATTACTCCGAATGTTCAGCTCGAGATTAAGGGGAGGTACTTAAAATGGATATAGGCCACATTCGCGAGATATGGTGATTCCACAATCATTTTTCATTTCATTGGCAAGCGATCTGGCCAAAAAAATTTGGACTCTTATGGATCTAAGCATTTTTAATTTAATTAAATGTAACTGTACATATGAATTTCATACGAATTTTACACCGAAAATGCACCAAAAACTAGACGCGAAAACACTTTCTTGACAGTCAAATTTAGTTAGAGTTAATTTGTTTTTGTTATAACTTTTTTGTTCTTTAATGAATAATCAAATTTGTTTAAATATATTATTAAGAAATAAATAAAAAATACATAAAAAATTTCAAAAAAAATTTAAGAGCCATATTACAGTTATATTTTTGCCTGTGAAGTAAAAAAACATACATTTTTCTTCACGCGAAAACACTACATTGACAGACTGTAAATTATAACACTTTAAATGCAACACAAACAAGATATTGTTGTATTTCCAAATGCAATAGCACAAATCCACCTTCCATATTGCATTTATTCCCAACAAATGCTGATATATGGTCGAAGTGGATGTCCATATGTGATTTCTAACCTGGATTTAAAAATCTTAAAAAGCTATTGATGTGCAGAAAGCATTTTCATCCATTGGCCATCAACAAATCCAAGCTAAGGCCCAATGTGCGTCCGATTATGCATGTGCAAATTAACCATGCAATAGAATCTGGTGCAGTGAAAAATAATGATTCTGCATTGGTTAATGAAGAGCACAGCGATTACGATGATACACTCAATGTCGAAGAGCCAATAGAATGCCCTCGTTGCGAGGTATACTGCCGCAATGAAAACTATTGGCGGAATGCACATTTTCAGCTTAGCACGAAGTATGAAAATTTGAGGGTGCAGTTTGAAAAACTGCAACAAGATATCGCGGCTCTCACTGAAAACAAAAAAGATGATGAACTGAACTGGTCAGCGAGGAATGCGTGGAGATGAGCAATAACTCAATAATGGTTCCCAAAATTGTAAATGAGGGTTCCAAGTTTTTTGCCACACTGCTATTGAAGACGAAACATGTTGCCAAGTTCAATGACATGGAGAAGAACCTTCTAATGAATCTGAATTATAGATCATCAAAAGGTTACCAATTCATGCGAGATGCTCTTTCTTTTAATTTGCCAAGTCCCAGAACATTACTTAACTGGAGCCCGATTAGAATGATTTCTCCGGGCCATAAATGAGAAAGTCTGTATAAGCATATCGAAGCATGTGCAAAATGTGTCGGAGAGCGAACGCAACTGTGTCATCTTATTTGATGAGATTCACGGACGTTCTGAGCTCGAGTATAATAGCACAGCAGACCAAATTGACGGATTCATAGATTTTGGCCAGGGCTGCCGAGAACCTGAGATACCCAATAGTTTTCTGTTTTTTCAGGTAAAAGGAATTGTTCAGCGTTGGAAGTATTCGTTTTCATATTTCTGCACCAATATGAAAAGAACGTCGGAATACACGCGAAGATGCCTCGTCGAAAATATTGACATGTTAAGCCGAATGGGACTGATAGTGAGAGCCGTGGTATGCGATCAGGCAGTATGCAGTACTGCTTATAACGCACTTAGCTATAAACACAAATATATGAAGAGGCTTGTGGCAATAAGGTTTATCTCTTGTAGTACTATGTGCATAAGAAACTGCTTGTTGGCAAGACATATAACCACTGCAAATGGCGTTGCAAGCTGGAGTGTCATTTCGGCGTTGTACGATATCGACTTGAAAAGTCAGACAATTCGAATGGCTCCAAAGCTTACGGAGAAGCACGTTCGGCCTAAATTTACAGAAAAAACAAGAAAGAAGGCTCTAGTCGAGAAATCACGACTAGACTATTCCGTACGTGTACAGTCAGTGCTTGCAAGTATGTGTGTGTGTGCGCGCATACTGCATACACAACTTCAATGTCCCACATCTCCGGTGTTTCTTAACCGATATAGTAAAAATTCAAGATTTTGTTGTTATCGATCCCATGTGTGTATCAAAAAAGGTAAGAGTTATCGAAAATCTGAAACAAACTTGTACTGCCAAGGGATTAGGCGAGCTAAAGTTCAAAATCTGGAGTCTCTAGCTCTTATAGTCTCTGAGGTCGTCGCGTTCATACATACAGACAGACAGACGGATATGGCTATGTCGACTTTGGCGTTGATGCTGATCAAGAATATATATATACTTTATGGGGTCGGAGATGCTTCCTTCTGCCTGGGGATCAGGGTTTTAATGGGATCAGGGTATAAAAATACGGCCCAAGGCCACATTCAGCAGGCGTTTGTCGTCGGCAACAACAAATTTAACAAGTAAGAATGCTCTAGTCTAGACTGACTAGTCCTGACTAGACGATACCCTGAACCCTATGCTTTACGCGTACAGTCAATGCTTGCAAGAATATGTGTGTATGCTGCATACTCGACTTCAATGTTTACATGTTACGCGTTACTTGCGTTTACACAAAACCATTATACGCTTTTTAACCATTTTCAATGGGTTCAGAGTATAAAAATACAAGCAAATTTATTTGCTTTGAAAGCAAGAAAAACCATCAGCCCAACAATTTCACATGATAAACTTTAAAAAATGTTAATTGGTTTGCTTATTCTTTCTTAAACACTCTTAAGTTACAAAAGTAAGGGAAAAAAAATACATTGATATGTGTTCATGCTTCGAAATATGTATTAGGCTTTCAGCATAAGCAGACCAGAGACCAGTGCCAAATAGTACTCGAGACAAAGCATAAGCAGTCCATATACAAAGCAAAAGTAAATTCAAATATAACGGCAGCCCGAGAAGAATAAGCGAATAAGAAACATGCAATTAATGGCGGTAGGAGCTTAACAGTGGAGGGAAACTCTGGTTACCTGTCTTGGTTTACATACTTTTAGATTGGTAGCTACTACATATATAATGTAAATGTAACTTAAGTAACACTATTTTTACCGCTTAAACATTTCAATAGTTTTATTTATTATGCTTAAATTTATATTTATTATTTTAAACTTTACAAATTAACATTCTCATTGATCACAAAAACAAGAGCACTAAAGGATGGCAACAGCTAATTTTTGTCTCACGCATCGCACACTTTGGAATAAAAACAAGTAAGAAGGCTCTAGTCGAGAAATCCCGACTAGACGATACCCTGATCCCTATACTTTATGCGTACAGTCAGTGCTTGCAAGTATGTGTGTGTGTGTGTGTACGCGCATACTGCATACACAACTTCAATGACCCATATCTCCGGTGTTTCTTAACCGATTTCAATAAAAATTTCACAGATTTTCATTATTTATTTAATTTAAATGGCATCTCAAAATTCAAGATTTTGTTGTTATCGATCCCATGTGTATATCGGAAACGAGAAGAGTTATCGAAAATCGGAAAGAAACTTGTACTGCCTAGGGCTTAGGCGAGCTTAAGTTCCAAATCTGGAGTCTCTAGCTCTTATAGTCTCTTAGATCGGTTGGCTTATACATACAGACGGGCATGGCAATATCGACTCGACTGTTGATGCTGATCAATAATTTATATACTTTATAGGGTCGGAGATGCTTCCTTCTGCCTGTTACATACTTTTGCTCAAATTCATTATACCCTTTTTTCCCATTTTTAATGGGATCAGGGTATAAAAAAAAGCCTTAACAATTGTGGCTCACCACTCCTTGAAGCTAACAGCTGATTTTCAACGAGCACTTTTAGTGTTAAAATTGCTGGCTCCGTTTTTCTCTTTTACAGTCTCATACTCGTTGTATGAGCTTTCATTTGTGTATCTTTTAGTGGCGCCACCTACATTCAGACCAATCAAATATACAATATCCGTTAAGCCACTAGGTTGCGCCACAGAAAAACATGACTCAACGAGTATGCAAGAGTAAAAGAAAAAAAATAATTTATGGTTTGTCAACTTATTTTGTCTCCTCGTTGATATACTGCTGGTGGTTTAAAAAAGTGGAAGCCATAATTGCTAAGGCTTTTGTTTTGATTGACAATTGCACGAAGCGTGAGACAACAATGAGTTTTTGCCATACTTCATTGCTCGTGTTGTTTTTGTTACAGAACTTCGACTTTTTGTTCAATCCAATGAGTATAAAATACATGAGACGAAACCAGTCTTATACTCATAAAGGGGAACATGAACATTTTTCTTTCAGTTATTAGCTTGTGCCTCCCCTTTTTTGCTAGTTATACCCTGATCCCATTAAAAATGGGAAAAGAGGGTATAATGGTTTTGTGCAAAAGTATGTTACAGGCAGAAGGAAGCATCTCCGACCCCATAAAGTATATATATTCTTGATCAGCATCAACAGTCGAGTCGATATAGCCATGTCCGTCTGTCTGCCTGTGTGTATGTATGAGCGCCTCGATCTCAGAGACTATAATAGCTAGAGACTCCAGATTTGGAACATAAGCTCGCCTAATCCCTAGGCAGAACAAGTTTGTTTTTGATATACACGTGGGATCGATAACAACAAAATCTTGAATTTGGATAACTTTGAGATGGCATTTAAAACATTAGACAAAATAATGACAATCTGTGAAACTTTTTTTGAAATCGGTTAAGAAACACCGGTCTAAAAGTCTATACTACCCTCCCATGTGAGGCATTTCAAGCAGACAAAATCAAAAGTCGAATATTTAAAATCTCAACTTCGGCCACCACACAACGGTAGAATGAAGTACGACAACAATTCTCCGTCTTTTTTGAAATCGGTTAAGAAACACCGAAGATATGGGACATTAAAGTTGTGTATGCAGTATGGAGTATGCGAGTACACACACACACAAATACTTGCAAGCACTGACTGTACGCATAAAGTATAGGGATCAGGGTATCGTCTAGTCGGGATTTCTCGACTAGAGCCTTCTTACTTTTTTTTTTCGCTTAGTCTTCTCGGCCTGCCGTTATATTTGAATTTGCTTTGTATATGGACTGCTCATGCTTTGTCTCAAGTTCTATTTGGCACTGGTCACTGGTCTGTTTATGCTGAAAGCCTAATACATATTTCGAAGCATAAATGTATGTACGTATTTTTTGTTGTTGCCGTCGACAAAACTTCTGCAGCTGGCCAGCTGCATGTGGCCTTGGGCCGTTTTTATGTGTATGCATGTATATGTCTGCGTCTAACGGGAATAGGCAAAACGCAAAAATACAAACAACAACAACACGTGATGCTTGTCGCTACTGGAAAGTACAATCTGCACAATTTGATTAAATACCCTTTATTACAATATTCAATTGAGCTCAATGAAATTATTAATATATATTAATTTAATAAAAGAACATTTAAGGTAAGGTACATGATTAAAAAAAAGCGTTAGTTTAATGGTTAGTGTTAATTTGGTATTTAAATTTCATATGAAGTCTATTATACTCTTCCATTTAGGCATGCAAGCAGATAGAACCAAAAGTCGAAAACTGACGATCTCAGCTTTGGTCACCACATACAGAAAAATTAATTATGGCCGACCAATTTCGTTGTCTCAAGCATCGCACACTTCGAGAATGAGTTGACAAAGCAGAAGCGATACTTATTTAACAGTGAGCTAATAATGTGCAAAATGTTAAGATAACGTGGAGGCGAACTCTGGTTACGTCTCTTTGTTTACATTCTCATTGTATTCAAAAAGTCAAAAACGATATAATACCAAGACTGGAAAATAGGTACCCCTCTTTTTAAAAGTTAATATTTGCGCTCTGCGAATAAGCACTTATTTCCCCTCTATAATTCTCCCAATTAGATTCTTATTTTTCTTCATTGCTTATAATTTTTGGTCTGCCGCCGTGTATGAATTTGTTTTTGCTTTGTGTATGGACTGCTCATGCTGTGTCGTATGTATTTGGCACTGTCTGTTTGCTGAAAACCTCATATGTATGTATATATGTATCAGAGCTCACGCCAATTCAACTATAGAGTATCTCAACAAAAAAGCAAACTAAGTATTTGATATTTTGGAATTGCTGGGCTGCTGGTTATTTTGCCTTGAATGGTATGGCTGCTAGAAAAATGTTTTGCCAATGGCAAAGTAATGTATAAATCATACATTTATTTCATTTAAAACAAATGGTTTTTTAATTTTTAAATGTTAATTTGCCGATGGCGAAACGGATTCAGGGTGGACTAGGCGTAGGTCCGTCTTTGTGTGTATGCACATGAGTGCGCCCAACGGGAAACGCTATCTACTCGGACTACCGCTTTGTTTGAATTTGCTTTTCCTTTGCTGTTTATAGTTTGTCGTAGGTCATGGCACTGTCTGTACATGCAGAAAGCCTTCTTACTTGTATTTTAAAATTTTGTTGTTGCCGATCAATGAGTATGTACATATGTATATGTATGTTTGTGTTTGTATGCTCGGTTGTGTCGAAGGCAAATCGTCTGCAGCTGGCCTGCTGCGTTATGGCTTGGGCCGTCGTTTTGTGTATTATAACGGGAAAAAGGCAAAACGCAAAAGAACAAACAACAACAACACGTGCCGGTTGTCGTTGCTGAAACGCAACCGCTGCTCAATGTGTTTTTATACCCATTATTACAATAATCAATTCAAGACAATGAAATTATTAATGAATATTTTTAATACAGGGACAAGTATTTGAATGCAAAATGCGTTTATTTTATGGTAAGCGTTAATTTGGTACATTGTCATTTTTAATTAGTATCATAAGTTATTAGTGATCTACTTTATTCCTAATATATACTTACGCATATATGCTGGAAGTCATATTTAAAGTATCTCACGTTTGGCCATACAATTGCACGTAGTTCATATAAAGTCTATACTACCCTCCCATGTGAGGCATTTCAAGCAGACAAAACCAAAAGTCGAATATTTAAAATCTCAACTTCGGCCACCACACAACGGCAGAATGAAGTACGACAACAATTCTTCGTCTGGCGCTTCGCACGCTTTGAGCTAATGAGAATCCATGTACATTAAGATTCTCATTGGAGTTGAAAAGCAAGATTGTAGTTCATTTCTCCAGGTGCTCATTTCAGGTTTTATCGTTGCTAAAAAAAAGAGGTGTACCTATTTTCCAGAGTTGGTATTATATCGTTTTTGTCAAAAAGTATGTATGCCTAGAGAAGCGGAGAGCAGCTCTGTTTACCACTTGGTTTTCATGCTTTTTGATTGTATTCATGAAGTTAAAGTCGGACAAAGTACCATACACAAAGCAAAAACAAATTCACACACGGCGACAGACCGAAAAGTATAAGCAATGAAGAAAAATAAGAATCTAGTTGGGAGAAATATGAAGGGGAAATAGGTGCTTATTCGCAAAGCGCAAATATTAGCTGTAATAATAGAGGGGTACCTATTTTCCAGTCCTGGTATTATATCGTTTTTGAAGCAAAACAAACCAATTCAAATATATCGGCTGACACGAAATGTACACACGAAGCAAATCTGAAAGCAAAAACCAATGAGTATATAAATGCACGAGCCGAAATTGGCACGCCCACTATCTATAACCTCTCTCCATTCCATGGATGGGCTACGGCTCGGGTCAGCTGCTTATGTGCTGATTATTGCTTCTTTGCTTATACATTTGAGCTTGCCGCCATATTTGAATTTGTTTTTGTTTTTATTATGGACTGTTTTGTCGTATGTATTTAGCCCTGTCTGTTTGCTGAAAACCTAACATGTATGTAATTATCTATGTATGTATCAGAGCCTCATGACAATGTATTCTCCCTACTCATCTTTTGAATGGTTTGTTTTGATGGTGCTGTTTAATTTGTTTTGCACTGCTTGGGTGGCTGAAATCGTAAAACGTATACAAAATTGGAATTTTTTTAAATTAATTTAAAAAATGAAAGCTATAAAAATAAATAATTATACTATATTATCTAGAATTTTTACAAATCACAATATGTGAACATTTTTTTTATTATTTTTTTATGTGCGGACGCACATGTACGTACTATTTTTGTTTAATGATCGTAAGTATATTATGTTTGTATGTGTGTTGTTGTGTGCACTGATAAAAATTTATACATATGTGCATATCTTAAGCATAAGTTTAAATTAAAGAACTAATATTATGCACGTAATGTATGTTAAATTAAAATCTGTTCAATTCTGATGAAGATTGCAAATATTTTGTTGTATGGGTTGCGTAGTGTAATGTGTGTATAGTGATTCTTGGCTTAATAATGCTGATAAGATCCGAACATGTTTCGCTAAGTAAAGTGTATTAACTTCAATTTCGAATGTAATGCTCTTGTGTGTTGCTCGATCTTAGTATTACAATAAATGATTAAGTCTTGAGGGTTACTGCTCCAGGATACATAAAATCAAGTAAGGAGGCTCTAGTCGAGAAATCCCGACTAGAAGATACCCTAAGCCCTATACTTGGCGCGTACAGTCAGTGCTTGCAAGTATGTGTGTGTTTCTACGCGCATACTGCATACACAACTTCAATGTCCCATATCTTCGGTGTTTCATAACCGATTTTAATAAAACTTTCACAGATTGTCATTATTATGTTTTATAATTCAAATGGCATCTCAAAGTTTTCCAAATTCAAGATTTTGTTGTTATCGATCCCATATCGGAAACAGGATGAGTTATCGAAAATCGAAAACAAACTTGTGCTGTCTAGGGATTAGGAGAGCTTAATTTCCAAGTCTAGAGTCTTTAGCTCTTATAGTCTCTGAGATCGACGCGTTCATACATACGGACATACGGACAGACAGACAGACGGACAGACAGACGGACATGGCTATATCGACTCGGCTGTTGGTGCTGATCAAGAATATATACTTTATGCTTCCTTCTGCCTGTTACATACTTTTGCACAAAACCATTATACCCTTTTTTCCCATTTTTAATGGGATCAGTGTATAAAAGAAGCGCGAGTCATACATCAAAATGTCTTAATGATTCCTGCATCTCACCTTGGCGCAGATGTATGAGCGGTTGCTCGCAATAAATATAGTCAAGCCGAGCTCAAACCCCCGTAGTCAAATATTTATTTTCTTAACTTTTTTTATACCCTGATCCCATTAAAAATGGGAAAAAAGGGTATAATGAATTTGTGAAAAAGTATGTAACAGGCAGAAGGAAGCATCTCTGACCCTATAAAGTATATAAATTATTGATCAGCATCAACAGTCGAGTCGATATAGCCATGTCCGTCTGTCCGTCCGTCTGTCCGTCCGTATGTATGAGTAAACCGATCTCAGAGACTATAAGAGCTAGAGACTCCAGATTTGGAACTTAAGCTCGCCTAATCCCTAGGCAGTACAAGTTTCTTTCCGATTTTCGATAACTCTTCCCGTTTCCGATATACACATGGGATCGATAACAATAAAATGTTGAATTTGGAAAACTTTGAGATGCCATTTGAATTATAAAAAAAAATAATGACAATCTGTGAAGTTTTTATTAAAATCGGATAATAAACACCGGAGAAATGGGACATTGAAGTTGTGTATGCAGTATGGAGTATGCGCGTATACAGACACACACACATACTTGCAAGCACTGACTGTACGCGTAAAGTATAGGGATCAGGGTATCGTCTAGTCGGGATATCTTGACTAGAGCCTTCTTACTTGTTTACCCTGATCCCATTAAAAATGGGGAAAAAGTGTATAATGGTTTTGTGCGAAAGTATGTAACAGACAGGTATATATATTCTTGATCAGCATCAACAGTCGAGTCGATATAGCCATGTCCGTCTGTCCGTCCGTCTGTCCGTCCGAATGTATGAGCCAACCGAACTCAGAGACTATAAGGGCTAGAGACTCCAGATTTGGAACTTAAGCTCGCCTAATTCCTAGACAGTTCAAGTTTGTTTTCGATTTTCGATACCTCATCCCGTTTCCGATATGGGATCGATAACAACAAAATCTTGAATTTGGGAAAACTTTGAGATGGCATTTGAATAATAAAACAAAATAATAAAATCAGTCCTTAATAACAGCTGTTATAGGAACTACCTGTCTCGGTGTAAACTTCAGTTTCAGCGGGATCCCAAGCAGTTTTTTGATTTTGTTAATGCAAAGCGAAGGTCATCCAAGGTACCATCCAATGTATTTGATGCCTTAGCTGCCAACTCGGATGAGGCGATTGCTCATCTCTTTGCAAATTTTTTCCAAACGACATATACTTCATGTCACCATCAAATTGTTTTGCAATACCCTTATGCTGTAAATGGAACAAATTGCATTTTTGGACTAGAAATTACAGAAAGTGCTTTACCTAGCGACCTACCAGTCCTTAAGCCCATTTTTTCCCCGGGTCCAGACGGAGTACCAAGTTGTGTGCTGCGATACTGCGCTCAGGGACTCCTAAAGCCTTTGCATAAATTGTTCTGCCTATCCCTAAAGTAATGCTCTTTTCCGAAAATTGGGAAAGAGTCGTTAATTATTCCTTTACATAAGAAAAGAAATAAATCGAACGTAAAGAACTATAGAGGGATATAAAAATTATCCGCTGTTAATCACTTCCCATCTTCAGCATCTTTACAAATCCAACGTTTCACCGTATCAACACGGATTTATGAAACAAAGATCCACTACCACAAATTTGTTAGAATTTACCTCGTTGTACTTAGTGGTTTCCAAAATAAAATGCAAACTGATGTTATTTATACAGACTTCTCTTGATCCATAAATTACACCTTTTGGGTTTTCCAAACAACCTCATTCTTTGGATCAAAGATTACTTATCTTTACGGACACAAAGGGTGTATTTCAAGGGTCTGGTTTCCAAGTCGGTTCAGGTCACCTCTGTTGTGCCTCAGGGAAGTTACCTTGGACCACTACTTTTTACACTTTTCATAAACGATCTCCCTTCAGCTATAAACCACTCACGGGTGTTCATCTTCACCGATGATGTAAAGCTTTGTATCTCGGCAAAATCTACACAGTCAGCTCAACAATTACAATAAGATCTGAATAACTTTCAAACGTGGTGTAATTTAAATATACTATATCTCAATTGTAGTAAATGTAAAGTAATTTCTTTTTATAGGCGTACTCCCTTCTTCAACTCTTATAGCATAAATAATAAACCACTTAATCGAATTAAATGGGTGGTAGACTTAGGAATTCTCTTGGATTCATAACTTCAATTTGATAAGCACATCACCTCTTTTGCCACCCGAGCATCTGGTGTTCTGGGTTTCATCAAGCGATGGTCGAAGGAATTCGATGATACCTATTTAACAAAAATCCTTTATACTTCTCTGGTACGTCCGATCCTTGAATATGGATCCTGTATTTGGTACCCCAAATACAGAATTCATCAGGAAAGATTAGAATCGGTGCAAAAACAATTTCTGCTTTTTGTTCTCAGGGGTCTTCCCTGTACCTTCGTACAGTAGTAGACTCCTACTAATAAATTTCCGATCGCAGAAAAATGCTTAGTGTAGTTTTTTTACACAAACTTATAAATGGTGAAAAAGATTCTTCGGAACTTGTTAGCCCAGTGGCCGGTGAACTTTTTGAACCATTACCCCTAATTTCTGTTGTCAAACTTAAATTTGAAGAGCAAAATTTGAAGACGAATATGTTCACTTTAACCCAGTGATGACTAAAAAAAAGCTCCCCCGAATACAAAATGCTGAAATACCTTTTCAGTATCATGTCCGTTACCCCCAGAAATCTCACTTTTACCCCATTTGGGGTAATTTACCCCGGTTCGCCGACCACGGTGTTAGCCAAATAAGTTTTGGAGTTCCGATTAGACCTACCAGAAATTTCTCACCCATTTCCCTTCAAACTTGTAATACTAACTACGCCATACATAGCCCCTTCCGAATCCTATGCTCAATATATAATGAGCTCTCCAAATTATTTGATTGTTCCACTTAGAGTGTCTCTCTTAAAATAATAGTTTTGTATCATTTGTCTATATCTTCGCGATCATCGTAGTCGTACGCTAAGCGATGTGCCCCTCGGTCGGTTGGGCGGGAGGTGGTTGCGTAATGCTTGGGTCCGCGCGCTAACAAGCGGGCGCTCGCTATCGTTGGGCCACTTGTATGTACTGTCTCGTTTAATACGTCCGCAATATAAATAAAATACTTACGTATATGTGTAAATACATACATATGTAATTTTTTATTTTATTTTTTTGTTGATGTGCCGAAGGCAAAACGGCTGCAGGTGGCCTAGGCCCGTCATTGTGTGTATGCATGTGTGTGCGCCTAACGGGAATATGAATAGACAAAACGCAAAAATACAAACGCAAACAACACGTGATGGTTGGGTTGTCATTGCTGGAACGCACAAGCTGCAAAATGTTGTTTTAATACCCTTTATTACAATATTTAATTAATGTCAATACAATTTTTTAATATATATATTTAATAAAAGGATATTTAAGATTATGTTTATGAATACAAAAAACGTTTATTTTATGGTTAGTGTAGTTTGGCTTTAAGTCATCTTTAACCTGTTCAATTAGTTAAAAATCTTCTACCTTTTTTCCAATACATGCATACGCATATATCAAAAACGATATAATCTAAAGACACGAAAATAAATTCCCTTCTTTTTTTACAGTTAGTAAACGAGCTCTGTACAATAGCACCTATTTTCCCTCATACGATATTCGTATTTTCGTTCATTGCGTATCCATTTCTGTCTGCCGCCGTGTATGAATTTGTTTTTGTTTTGTGTATGGACTGCTCATGCTTGTCGTGTGCATGCATACATACGTATACTTCTCAGCCTGCCGCTATATTTGAATTTTTTTTTGTTTTGTGTATTGACTGCTCATGCTGTGTCGTACATATGTATTCGGCACTGTCTGGTTGCTGAAAACCTCATATGGACATACATACATATGTACATATGGCTTTATCAGAGCTCACGCAAAAGCAACTTTAGAGTATCTCAAATAAAACAAGTAAGAAGGCTCTAGTCGAGATATCCCGACTAGACGATACCCTGATCCCTATACTTCACGCGTACAGTCAGTGCTTGCAAGTATGTGTGTGTGTGCGTACGCGCATACTGCATTCTGCATACAAAACTTCAATGTCCCATATCTCCGGTGTTTATTATCCGATTTCAATAAAAATTCACGGATTGTCATTATTTTGTTTTATAATTCTAATTGCATTTCAAAGTTTTCCAAATTCAAGATTTTGTTGTTATCGATCCCATGTGTATATCGGAAACGAGAAGAGTTATCGAAAATCGGAAAAAAACTTGTACTGCCTAGGGATTAGGCGAGCTTAAGTTACAAATCTGGAGTGTTTAGCTCTTATAGTCTCTGAGATCGGTTGTCTCATACATACGGACGGACGGACGGACGCACGGACGGACGGACAGACGGACATGGCTATATTGACTCGGCTGTTGATGCTGATCAAGAATATATATACTTTATGGGGTCGGAGATGCTTCCTTCTGCCTGTTACATACTTTTGCACCAAACCATTATACCCTTTTTTCCCATTTTTAATGGGATAAGGGTATAAAAAGCAAACTAATTATTTGATATTTTTGGAATTGCCGGGCTGCTGGTTATTTTGCCTAAAATGGCATAGCTGCGAAATGTTTAAGTTGAAAATACAAAATAATGCTTGCCGATGGCAAAGTAATGTATAAATCATACATTAATTTCATTTAAAACAAATGTTTTTTTAATTTTTAAATATTGTTGATTTGCCGATCGCCAAACAGATTCAGGGTGGCTTAGGCCTAGGTCCGTATTTGTGTGTATGCATGTGCGTTTTGTTTGGATTTGTTATTGCTTTGCTGTTTAGAGTTTGTCGTAGGTCATGGTCTGTCTGTACATGCAGAAATTCTGTTTACTTGTATTTTAAAATTTTGTTGTTGCCGATCAATGAGTATGTACATACATACATATGTATGTTTGTGTTTGTATGCTCGTTGGTGTCGAAGGCAAATCGTCTGCAGCTTGCCTGCTGCGTATGGGCTTGGGCCGTCGTTTTGTGTATTCTAACGGGAAAAAGGCAAAACGCAAAAGAACAAACAACAACAACACGTGCCGGTTGTCGTTGCTGAAACGCAACCGCTGCTCAATGTGTTTTTATACCCTTTATTACAATAATCAATACAAGTCAATGCAATTATTAATGTATATTAATAATACACAGACAAGTATTTGAAAGCTAAATGTGTTTATTTTATGGTTAGTGTTAATTTGGTATTAAGTCATTTTAAACCTAATCAATATGTCATTTATGATCTACCTAACTCCTAATATATACATACACACGTACATGTATGATAGAAGTCATAGTTAAGTTTATCACGATTAGCCATACAATTTCACAAAGTTCATATAAAGTCTATACTACCCACCCATTTGAGGCATAGCAAGCAGACAGAAACAAAATTCGAATATTTAAAATCTCAACTTCGGCCACCACACAACGGCACAATGAAATACAGCAACAACAAGTCTTCGTCTGGCCACCACACAACGGCACAATGAAATACAGCAACAACAAATCTTCGTCTGGCGCATCGGACGCAATATCGTATTCAACAATATCGTAATACGGTAAGGTGCTTACTTACAGGTTTTATCGTTTCTGTTAACAAATAACAGTTGCTATAATCCTATCTTGTACATTACATTATCGTTGCGCATATATAACTGTACTCAAACTCAACGAGTCAAAGACTATGTAAACTACAAGACGGGAAAACAGCCCTGCAGATGGGCACTTTTTCCCCTTAATATTTCCCTTATTTACTTCTCGGCCTGCCGCTATATTTGAATTTGTTTTTGCTACACAATAATACACATTTCTAAGATGAGCTGTTGCCCTACTTTATGTTGCTGTTGTCTGGTGACCGAAGTTGATATTTTAAATATTCGACTTTTGGTTCTATATGCTTGCTAATGCCTCACATGGGAGGGTTGTATAGACTTTAAAGGCTTTATGTGCAATTGTAATGCTAATCGTGAGATATGTACTTAACTATGACTGCTGTCATACATATACACATTGCCACGAAAAGGTTTACACAAAGTGAAAATATTTGATATTTTCACTTTAGAGCTATATGGTCATCCTGGTTGTTGTTTTTTATTTTTTTTATAATTTTTTTTAGGTAATTCAGTCAATTATATCTTAAACCTATTAAACAGAACTTAAAAAACATTAACATCAACAAAGAACAATTAAAAATACTAACAGAGGCACTAAATTCAACTGCCACGCAAAGGTTTACACACCTACGGTTTTTGATGAATTTTCGTTGTGGAATTCATATGTACAGTTACTTTTAATTAAATTAAAAATGCGCAGATCTATAAAAGTCCAAATTCTTTTGGCCAGATCACTTGCCAATGAGATGAAGAATGATTGTGGAATCACCATATCTCGCGAATGTGGCCTATATCCATTTTAAGTACCTACCCTTAATCTCGAGCTGAACATTCGGTGTAATATTATTGGTTTTCAAAAGCTGGCGCCGTTTTTTATTTGCGTAGGTACTTAAAAATTTTTTAGGCCACATTCGCTATATCGACTCGGCTGTTGATGCTGATCAAGAATATATATACTTTATGGGGTCGGAGATGCTTCCTTCTGCCTGTTACATACTTTCGCACTTTTTTTTCCCCCCTTTTTTTTAATGGGTTCAGGGTATAACAAGCAAATTTACTTCATTTGAAAGCAAAATAACCATCAGCCCACCAATTTTACATGATAAACTTAAAAAAATGTTCAATTGGTTTGCTAATTCTTTTTAAGATACTCTTAAGTTACAAGATTAAGGGAAAGAATACATTGACATGTGTTCATGCCTCGAAATATGAATTAGGCTTTCAGCATAAACAGACAGTGCCAAAAGTACATGAGACAACGCATGTCAATCCATACACATAGCAAAATCAGATTCAAACAAAGCGGTAGTCAGCTCTAAAGTGAAAATATCAAAATTTTTCATTTTGTGTAAACTTTTTCGTGGCAATGTGTACCTACTTCCACATGAGAAGTCAGTTTGCAAAGGGAAAGAAATGGCAATTTCGAAAAGACGGTCGGTGTGGGTGGGCGTTCTTTTTGAAGCATGCAGAACTTTAAGGGAAGTCCTTAGCTATTTTCCCACCAAATCCAAATTTGTCACCAATGACAAAGTGAAAAAGGCGGGCAGACTAGGCGCAGCAGGGCTGAAACCAGCTATCTTCAAAACAATTTAACAGACCCCCCCGCTCTCCAAATTCTTACAACACCATCATTATTAGCGTTTTTAACGATATAGTCGAGAAATCTCCACTAGTATCAGGGTATTTACCCTTAACCGAAGACATTACTTGTAAGGTCGTTTGGTATGTATGGTAGTATGCGTGCACTACTGTGACCACTTCGGCGCTACTTTATAACGAGTGAAAGTAAGCCTGAAATATATTCGAATGGTTTTAATCAATTTCAAAGAAATTTTCATAGACAAACAGACAGACGTGCTTACGATTTTAGGGTAAAAGGTATTTATTTTGTTAAATTGGAAATATTAAAATGACAACGTTATTTCGGTTTTGTGTGTTCTAAAATTTAGCACTTATTATTCTCTATATATCTCACATCACGTTACATCACAGCCAATCATATTCAACGCACGTGTTGCTTGGCAACATATAAGATGTAGCACAAAATCTAAAAAGATTTCTTACGGTCATGGTTGTAAGATGCAAGATTAGGTCAATGGCAATAAATACTCAACCTAACCTAAAACTAAAATGTAGCATGCACATTCATACATATACTCCTAATCCCTCTCTCTCTGTTTCTCTATTATCACACAAACCGACGACCAACCTACTCGATTTATTACACTCTCAGCAAACATGCTTATCAGAGATTTTCTTTTCCCTTTTCAACTTAATAAGAGAAACAAGCTAAAAAAAAGTCACTATGTTGCTCATTCATTAGTTTGTCTTTAAACGTCGCAGAACACAACAGAAAGTTGTCTAGGCAAAAGAAGCCGGTGGTCACATATCCACAAATAGAAAGTAAAAGTTATGAAATAAATGGTGTGAAATTATTTATATAATAATAGTTTAAATACTACGAACAAATAGAACTGTATTCGTGAAAACATAGCTATGGCTAAAGAAACGAGCAAAATGGTAAGCGGTTCATTCAATTTATTAAATATCGTCATCAGATCTAAAAAGTAAGTTTCTGCCAAGTCGTTAAAAATGTATATTCGGTTTTTTAAGTGTCTGTGATTTCATATAACCTTGATTTAAATTTGTTATTGGTTGATGCAAATTTATTTATTAATTTTTTTCTTACGCTTCCAGAATAATACACAATATTTATGCGTTGCAATGCACATACACATGTAAAGCTATCTATCCCTCACGACTGTTTTTTTTTTTATTATTATTATTATTATTATTATTTTTTTTTTTTTTTTGTGAAATGTTCCTGCGCTTCATATATTTTATTTAAGAAGTGGCTTACAACTTAAGATCCAAAATATTTTGTACTCCCACGTTCAATCAAACACGTTGCTGATTATATTATTTCAAGACAGCTGTAGCAAATAACAATAGCATTTTTCCTACTGCAAACAAAGATTTCACCAGTTGACTTTATAGCTCTGAACGCCAATATGTATTTCGAACGTGAAGAATCCCAATAGTCTTATTTTCTTGTTACGAAACCTAAATGGATGACGTCAGTGTCTTATCGGACAAATTTGATGCCGTTAATTACACAGGACAACAAAATTTATGAATTTTTTTAAACAGATACCACAGTACCCTTTCCTAAAGGATTTTTGATTTGCCGTTTCCGAATATAAAGTCTAAAAAGTCCGAGCAATTTAGGTTTTTGTACTTGAAAGTACAATTCCAATTACATAAAACACTTTTCATACCCTGCACCCATTAAAAATGCGTAAAAAGGGTATAATGGTTTCGTGCCAAAGTATGTAACGGGGAGAAGGAAGCATCTCCGACCCCATAAAGTGTATATATTCTGGATCAGTATTAAGGGCCGATATAGCCATGTCCGCCTGTCCTTCTGTCTGTCCGTCCTTATGTATGAACGCGTTGATCTCAGAGACTATAAGAGCTAGAGACTCAGATTTGGAACTTAAGCTCGCCTAATCCCTAGGCAATGTTTCATATCTCCGGTGTTTCTCAACCGATTTTGATAAACATTTCACAGATTTTCGTTAACTACCCAACTAACTTTTTGACAACAAAAAAATCAAAACATATTATAGATCACTTGTAATATTGTTTTGTGTGATTGAAATTGAAACCTTGACAAGTTTACTGTGAGATTTCTGAACAAAAAATATTTTTTTTTTGATTACGTTCCTTTTCAACTCTACTGAGCATTTTACGACCAATTGCAATTTAAATTTTAGCCTATTTAAACTAATGACTAAAATAATAGTAAAATATATTTAGAACATGCTTTTTATACCCAGAACCCATTAAAAATGGGTAAAAAGGGTATAATGGTTTTGTGCAAAAGTATGTAACAGGCAGAACCAAGCACCTCCGACCCCAAAAAGTGTATATATTCTTGATCAGTATCAACAGCCGAGTAGATAAAGCCATGTCCGTCTGTCCGTCCGTCTGTCGGTCTGTCCGTCCGTCCGTCCGTCCGTCCATCTGTTCGTATGTATGAACTCGTCAATCTCAGAGACTATAAGAGCTAGAGACTCCAGATTTGGAACATAAGCTCGCCTAATTCCTAGGCAGTACAAGTTTGTTTTCGATTTTCGATAACTTTTCCCGTTTCCGATTTACACAGGGGATCGATAACAACAAAAACTTTAATTTTGAAAACTTCAAGACTTCGTTTCAAACATTAAACGAAATAATGACAATTTGTAAAATTCTGATTAAAATCGGTTGAGCAACGCTGGAGATATGGAACATTGAAGCTGAGTATGCAGTATGCAGTATGCGCGAACACACACACATACACAAGAATAGCGTTCAGGGTATCGTCTAGTCGGGATTTCTCGACCAGAGCTTTACTTATTTTTTATATATTTATTGACTGACTTCTCCATGGCAGTAAACACGGTATAGTAAAATAAATAAAATTAAACTGATAACTTTTAAGCCTCCGCGGTAAAAAATAAACAATTAAATCAAATTCAAATCTGCGATAAAAGTTTCAAAAAAACAAATACAACAAAATATTTTGTTACATAACGAGATTTTTACACATTTGTATTAACAAATATTGGTTACTTGCACATTTAAAATCAGCGATTTCAGCCACCACTTTAAATTTGACATTACATATGCACTTGCACAATGAGTTCTGCATGAATGCATCCAAAATGGCAATTGAGTCGCTTAATCATAAAATGTTTCTGACAAAAATTAAAGACGTTTACGAAATACATGTTTTATATTCAGTTCGTTTTTGTCGTAAACCTAAAAGTTTTCGAGCAAAAGTGGGTAAAATTCATTATGCTTTATAACCACTGAATTCGTTTACATTAGCAAAACGTCCACGGACACAGCTTTTAACAAACATAAAATGATATGAATTTTGTCATGAAATGTGAACGCATAAAAGGAAGCAAATCTGACCCCATACTGTAAATAGATTGTTGAGAAGCATCGCGATCACAGTCGATAAATCGAGCTAAAACTTTGGTCATTGTCTTTTATTTTTTTCCTACAAAATATTTTTTACATGCTTGCACATTCTTTTTTTTTTATTGAAAAGGACGCATTATAGCAGCGGTCGGGGAACTTTTTGAATCATTGCCCCAAATATTATTGTCAAACGTGACGTCACCGCATAGTGAAGCAAAAAAAATCCTTTTTAATGAATTATCCCAAAATAATGTTGTGCCAGTTAACTTTAATTTAGTTAACCCATAGTGAAGGGCAAAAAAAAAAGTCGATAGAATAAAAAATTTAATCTTTACCATTACACCTCCCCCCCGGAATATCACTTTTTCCCCATTCGTAGTAATTTTCCCCGATTCACCGACCACTGCATTATAGCTAATTAATTAGATTTGGAAAAAAAATATCGATATATCGGTAATTAAAATAATAAAAAAAAATTGTTTTGTGCGCCGTTCTAGTGGCACAAGCAAAGGTCCTACAATTTAAAAATGAACAGACATATTTGGCAAGAAACGAAATTTTATAGACCTTAAGTCAAAATGTCAGCGGCAGCTACAATTTTCCGACAATTTTTTTAATTTTAAACAATAGTTTGATTACATAACGCTGTTCCCATCCATATATCGATGTATCGGCGATCACCTGTTTTTGCTTTGAGATTTGCTTCTGTCATAAACGAGTATAGAATACATGAGTGGAAAATAGCCGCCCTTTTTTTCTTAACAGAAACCGTCATGACTATTTAGGGATTGTGGGACAGGGGGAGAGGGGAATAAATACCCCTTATGCTTTGTCAACTCATTCTCAAAGTGTGCGGTGCGTCAGACAAAGATAAGTTGTTGCTGTTGTGTGGTGACCAAAGTTGAGATTGTTAATTTTCGACTCTTGGTATTTTTGTATTCAAGTACCTAACCTTTAATTTACTTCTATTAAATTAATAAATATTACAAATTGCATTGACAATTGAATATTGCAACAAAGGGTATTAAAACATTGTGCAGCTTGTGCATTCCAGCAGCGACAACCATCACGTGTTGTTGTTTGTTATTTTGTGTTTTGCCTTTTCCCGTTGAGCGCACTCACATAAATACACACAAACACGGACCTAGGCCAACCGAGTGCGTTTGGCCATCAGCAAATAAACAATGTTAAAAATTAAAAACAGATTTATTTTAAATTAAATAAATGTATAATTTATACATTATTTTGCCATCGGTAAAACAGCAGACATACCATTCAAGGCAAAATAACCAGCAGCCCACCAATTCCACATATCAAATTTAATATATCAAATTAGTTACAAGAGTATTATTATTGGACGTAGATTTACTAACGGACAGTACATTCAAGTGGCCCAACGATACCAAGCACCGGCTTGTTAACGCGCGGACCCACGCACAAAGCGACCCACCTCCCGCCCATCCGACCGAGGGGCGCACCGCGTAGCGTGCGGTTACGATGATCGCGAACATGTAGACAAATGACATAAGACAATTTTTTTTAGTAAGCATGCAGAAGTGGTACTAGTTATAAGGTGGGAAAGATCATTATATAATTAACATAAGATCCGAAAAGGCTTATGACTAGCATAGTTAGAATAACAAGCATGCCGGGCTATGGGTAAAAAATTTCTACTAGTTCTAATGGGTACTGCAAAGTTAATTTGGTTAATAAGTACGGGGTAATCTATTTCACCATGTATTAATTTGTGAACAAAGATTATTGCTAGCATAATTCTACGATTAGTAAGAGAGGGAAGATTTATTAATAAAAGTCTACTGTGGTAATGAGGTAAGTTAGAACTATTGTCCCAGTTATGACCCCGAAGGGCAAAGAGCAAAAATTGTTTCTGTACCGATTCTATTCTATTCTGATGAATCCTGTATTTGGGATACCATATACAAGATCCATATTCGAGAATCGGTCGAACAAGAGACATATGCAGAGTTTTTGTTATGTAGGGGTCGTCGAATTCCTTCGACCAGCGCTAAATGAACCCCAAGGCACTTGATGCTCGATTTGTGATTGTCGCAATATGCTTGTCAAACTTAAGCTTTGGGTCCATTAGGATACCCAGATCCTCAACCAATTCAATCCGATCAAGTGGTAGGTTATCCAGAATATTGATATTAAAAAAAGGCATTCGCCTATAAAAAGACATAACTTTACATTTACTGCAATTGAGATGCAGTAAATTTACTCTGCACCAAGTTTGAAAATTGTCTAAGTCACTTTGCAGTCTATGACCAGACATGCAGCTGGCATGAATAATTTCACATCATCAGCATACATCAGCACCCGTGAGTGGTTTATTACGGACGGAAGGTCGTTTATAAAGAGTGTAAATAATAAACTCCCTTGTGGAACACCAGAAGTGACCTAGACCGCTTTAGAAACTGCGCCATTAAAATAGACTCTCTGAGTTCTAAAAGTTAAGTAATCTTGAATCCAAAGAATAAGATTATTGGGAAAGCCCAAAAGTTTAAGTTTATGTAATAAAAAGTGGTGATTAACAGAGTCAAAAGCCTTACTGAAATCGATGTAAATAATATCAGTTTGCAATTTGTCTTCAAAGCTCTTAATAACAAAGGATGTGAATTCTAGTAAGTTAGTAGTGGTAGATCTTTGTTTCATGAACCCGTGCTGGCACGGTGAAATCATAGATTTACAAAGATGTTGAAGATGAGAGGTTATTAGTTTCTCAAAAATCTTAGGAATAGCAGACAACTTGGAGATACCCCTATAATTTTGAGCATTATATTTATTTCCTTTTTTGTGCAAATATACGACTCTTTCCAAATTTTTGGAAATGTGCATAGCTCCACGGACAAACTAAACAATTTAAGCAAAGGTTTTAAAAGATCCTAAGCACAGTACCTAAGCACACAGCTTGGTATTCCATCAGGTCCTGGAAAATGTGGGCTTAATAACCTGAAGATCACAAAGAAGTGAACTCTCAGTGATTTCCGGTATGAAAATGCAATTTGAGGTGTTTAGCCGATAGGGGTAAGGCATGACGACTGGTTGAAAACAAGAGCTATAAGTCGTTTGAAAAAATTCAGCAAATAGATCGGTAATGGCCTGATCTGAGTTGGCTGAGTTGACTTGCGTTTCGCATTAACGAAATCAAAAAACCGTTTAGGATCCTGCTGAAACTGTTATCTACACCTAGTCAGATAATTCCTGTAACATTGGCTATTGAGGACTGAAAAATTGGAACGAGCAATCAAGTATGCTGAACGTGCTAACGGAGAGCATGATTTTCTAAAACTCTTGTAGAGTTTCGATTTACGATTTTTTAGAATTGTCAACTCTCTGGTAAACCACACAGGTTTATTTGACCTGTTTGGCGTTCCATAAGGGACACACAAATCAAAAAAAGAATTTAAAGTATTATAAAAAATACTGATTGCCACGTCCAAATTGTCAGACCCATAGAGGGTAGACCAGTCAGTCAGGGCCAACAGCCGAGTAAGTTTTGCAAAATCGGTTTTCCGAAATTGACGTACACGGCTTAAACAATTTCTACTGGGGCCTAGCACCCGGTAGGGAAAGTGATCGACACCTCCAACGTTGGGTGGTATAAATCTTCTGGATAAGATATGGGTTGTGATCGGGTAATGGATGAGGAGGATGGATCCAAAACAAAAACCAGATCAAGCATTTTATTAAGAGAATTTGGGATATCATTTATTTGATTCAATGATATCCCAAGTAAGTTGTTCAAGAATTCATTCTGCGCCGAGGGGATCAGGGCACCAGAGTCGGGACACGAAATCCAAGTAACTTCAGCAATATTGAAATCACCAAGAACTACAAGGAGATCGCGATCCGACAGCATGCAAGAAACGGACATAATAGCGGACAAATGGGCATTGTAAACAGAGCTATCGGAGGAAGGGGGTATATAGGAGCAAGTAACAAAAATACAAACACCATTAAAATACAACTTAACAGCAACAAATTCTATATCCATAGAACCACCTACAATTACTGTTTCCGAAGAATAATCAACATCAACAGCAATAAGCACACCTCCGCCACGTCGAAGCGTACGGTCTTTTCTATGGACACAGAATCTGCTGGATAGAACTTCAGTACTAAGAATGTCATGCCTTAACCAAGTTTCAGTGAAGGCAATGACATGAAAAGCAAAGGAGTGACTGTTAAGATATAAACTACTGAGTTTAGTACAAATACCTCTCACGTTCTGATAGCCAAGTACAAGGGATGTTGTTAGTTTTTTGAACTATCAGAATCGAGAGGAGTTATAGGCAAAGCTACTGGGGTGGGGGATACAATCGGAGGCCGATTTTTTTTCCTGGCAGTATATTCATTAACAATAATGTTCTCAGGCCAGAACTCTTTGGAACATATAGAGCTAAAGTCCTGACTAGAAACACTAATTTTAAAGGACGAGATATTCCTAGTATATTTAAAATTGAATTTTTCCACCGTGACGTTAGCTTTTGATTTGGCCCTAATGTAGACCTTGACATCATCTGATGACAAGTCAGGGGGAAGCCTTGAAACAAATACTTGTTTTTTCGGTGGAACGGCAACAAATTTTTTAATTATATCTTCAACCGAAGATGTATTTTTGACTAGAGGGATATTTGGCTCTTTGGATATGTTTGGTTTGTTAGGTTGAACTACGTCAACACTACTCACCACCAAAGAGGCCGAAGGACCAGGATCAGACGAAACGACATCCATGGGGACAATCGCGTTTACATCCGGTATCTCGCTAATTTTGGGGACTGGGGCAGAAGATTTGATTTTAATTTTATCTTTATTTTTATTTTTATTTTGGGTCACAGTACAGTTTGGCAGACTTTCAGACATGACCGGTTCCGACGGCCCAACATTTGCTTTTTTGCGCTTTGGAGAATCACTTAAGAGATTTATCTCCTTAAAGTTTCTCTGCACAATTGAGAAATTTTCGCACAGTTTTTTTAACTGCCCGAAAACTCCCTCAAAGCCAAGCTGAGTCTCCATGAACTTTGCCATATCTTTTTTCCGCTCCAAACAAGACCAACATGGCCACTCTAAATTTGTGACGTTCATCAAATCGGTGATGCGGCCGTTAAGACCAGCACATTTTTCATGTGCAACATTTGGGCACATCCAGCAGCCAATAAAACCCATTTTCGTATTGGTGCGAACTTGGCAGCCCTGGTAACAACAGACAGACATATTTAATAAATTTTTGTTTATTTTGTTTATTTGAGAGAAAAAAAAACAAAATAAAATAATATAAATAAATAAATAAAAATAACGATAAATAAATGAGAGAAAAAAAAAATAATAATAATAATTATTTAATTAATTTTCGAAGAACTGCTCAAAAAAATTGTTTGAAACAACCTAGGGTTAATTTTATGATTACGCTTGTAACTACTCACAAAAACGAAAACACAAACAAAACGTACCGGCGCGAGCACAACAACCGAAAGCAACAACAGCGGAATAATTTAAACCGGGCCAGCACCAACACAAAAGAGCGCGTGAGAGCCAAAAACGGTATTATGCACGGAGGGCACGCTCAGAAGAACTAAAAGAGTGCAAGTATGAAAATACAAAAACAAAATAATAGCCGGCCACAAGCAAACTAAGCAAAATAAGCAGTGAGCTTTGACTGCAATTCGTTGATGTATTTTGGCACTTGCGAAATAAATGCAAATAAAATATATTGGCGTGAGCTCTGATGAAAACACTTACATAAATACATACATATTAAGTTTTCAGCAAACTGACAGTGCCAAATACATACATACGACAGAACAGTCCATAATGAAAACTTAAACAAATTCAAATATAGCGGCAGGCCCAGATGCATAATCGGTACACAAACAGCTGACTGCAGCTAACTTAACACAAGCCTAAATCCATACTTGGACATGGTGAAGTTAACAGTTAACAGATGGTGGGCGTGATATATTCAACTCATGTATTCTACACTCATTGCTGTCAATGATTATGTGAAGAACCAATGACAATGTAAGCTAAAGACAGGAAAATAATTTCCCCTCTTTTTTTACAGTTAGTAAACGAGCTCTGTACAATAGCACCTATTTTCCCTCATACGATATTCGTATTTTCGTTCATTGCGTATCCATTTCTGTCTGCCGCCGTGTATGAATTTGTTTTTGTTTTGTGTATGGACTGCTCATGCTTGTCGTGTGCATGCATACATACGTATACTTCTCGGCCTGCCGCTATATTTGAATTTTTTTTGTTCTGTCTATTGTCTGCTCATGCTGTGTCGTACATATGTATTCGGCACTGTCTGGTTGCTGAAAACCTCATATGTACATACATATGTACATATGTCTTTATCAGAGCTCACGCAAAAGAAACTTTAGAGTATCTCAAATAAAAAGCAAACTAATTATTTGATACTTTTGGAATTGCTGGGCTGCTGGTTATTTTGCCTAAAATGGTATAGCTGCTAGAAATGTTTAGAAATGTTTGAAAATACAAAATTATGTTTTGCCGATGGCAAAGTAATGTATAAATCAAACATTTATTTCATTTAAAACAAATGTTTTTTTAATTTTTAAATGTTGTTGATTTGCCGATCGCCAAACGGATTCAGGGTGGCTTAGGCCTAGGTCCGTATTTGTGTGTATGCATGTGAGTTTTGTTTGGATTTGTTTTTGTTTTGCTGTTTAGAGTTTGTCGTAGGTCATGGTCTGTCTGTACATGCAAAAAGCCTTCTTACTTGTATTGTAAAATTTTGTTGTTGCCGATCAATGAGTATGTACATACATATGTATGTTTGTGTTTGTATGCTCGTTGGTGTCGAAGGCAAATCGTCTGCAGCTTGCCTGCTGCGTATGGGCTTGGGCCGTCGTTTTGTGTGTTCATGTGTCTGAGTCTAACGGGAAAAAGGCAAAACGCAAAAGAACAAACAACAGCAACACGTGCCGGTTGTCGTTGCTGAAACGCAACCGCTGCTCAAAGTGTTTTTATACCCATTATTACAATAATCAATACAAGTCAATGCAATTCTTTATGAATATTTTTAATACACGGACAAGTATTTGAAAGCTAAATGTGTTTATTTTATGGTTAGGGTTAATTTAGTATTTAGTCATTTTAAGCCTCTTCAATAAGTCATTAATGATCTATCTAATTCCTAATATATACATTCGTATATGTATGATAGAAGTCATAGTTAAGTATCACACGATTAGCCATACAATTTCACAAAGTTCATTTAAAGTCTATACTACCCACCCATTTGAGGCATAGCAAGCAGACAGAAACAAAATTCGAATATTTAAAATCTCAACTTCGGCCACCACACAACGGCACAATGAAATACAGCAACAACAAATCTTCGTCTGGCCACCACACAACGGCACAATGAAATACAGCAACAACAAATCTTCGTCTGGCGCATCGGACGCAATATCGTATTCAACAATATCGTAATACGGTAAGGTGCTTACTTCAGGTTTTATCGTTTCTGTTAACAAATAACAGTAGCTATCATCCAATCTTGTACATTACATTATCGTTGGTAAAGAACCAATACTGGAAACCAGTGACCCCTCCCGCTTAAAAAAAAAAAGTTTGGCTCTGCAACGTAGCTCGTGTTTCCCCTTTATATTTCAACCAATCAGATTCTTATGTTTCTTCATTGCTTATACTTATATTCATGCAGAAAGCCTAATACGTATTTCGAAGCATTAAGAGCTGTTGTGTTCTGAAATGTTTATATATAAAAAACAAACGTATAAAAATTAATATTTTTTTATTCTAAACAAAAAAACATAAGTTATTTTAATTTAAATTTTTAATAAAAACTTGAGTATTAGTATATTAGTACTAATATTAGTATAGTACTTAAAAATCTGATAGGCTTAGTAATTTTCATAACTTTTAAATTTGCGACATTTGGTAAAAAGAGTTATAGTCTTATGCTCGTTTCATCATGTCAAGTTTTTTGTGATTATGACTATCAATATTGTTTTTTCGACGTTATGTAAAAATCCTGAGCTGATGAAGTAAAACGGACTTTGGATTTGTAGTAAGCGACTCCTCAATAATTTTTTAAACAAAGTAAGACCTCCAAGTTTGTTTGATTTTGTGTGGCTTTTTTATTAATGCATTGTATGTCAATGTTGAATTAATTTTAATTAACATTTACCTTGTCGATATTTTTTTTACAGTCACGCTATCATCCGTAAACAGCAATATCATTTCTCCATTAGGCTTTCTTACATGTTATTCTTATGTACATACATATGTATTGAATATCTCACCTTGTTGTGTTTCACAGTGGAACAAAGCACATTTTACGTTTTTAACTTATTAACAACAACAAAAGTTGTTATGTAATTTCTCACGAATTAAACTAGTCATTTCTATGTCATATTATTTTTAGATCATGTTTTTTCCTATGCTTGTAATATTCAGTTTTATAAGAAATAATACACAATACTACAATAGTATTTATACAGCCAATATACATAATACATTTAATTTATTTTAAATATAATATACATAAATAACTCCGTTCAGAGCACACAACTATTGTGGTTGTAATATTTGTTTATAAATGAATTTATATTAATAAGTAAATTTATGATTACATGCGTACAGGATTTTTATCTTCGCTCGTTTAACGGAAAAGTATCAATACAATTTAAAAATGTTTACAAAATATTGATTAAATTATTGTTTTATTCATTACATGCAGTGTTGAGAACTTAACCCACTGTACAAGATTGTGTTATACTGGCCTAAGCCAGAGACTTAAGTCCCTAAATTTAGTTCCATCGAGCGATCTTTCGAGTGAGTTTAGTCGCGCGCTGCAACTTACACGAAACGGGCGTGTACTCGTCTGGTCGGTCAACTGTTTTTCGTCGTGTTTGGTACCCAAGAAAATTGATCGCTGCTCAACACGCTAAAGGATTCAAAAGTAAATTTAATACAATAAAGAAATAAATCAATTAAAACTTCTGAAACGAAAAGTGTTTTGCATATAAGTGGGAATAAAATATAAATACACATATAAAATAATAATGCACATGCAAATGCACATTATTTGTTATTATTTTCGATGAAGCGAAACAATATGTTCAAAGTTTAGGTTAGGAAGTGTCGCAAAAGTTTTACAAATAAGAACATGCATGTACACAAATACTGACGTTTGCATTTTTGCTTTTTAAACGAACCGAACGAGCATATTCTTTCCCCGAGTGAGTTGGAAAAGAAAGAAACACTAGTATACTTAACATTTATATAAAAAATATTCCAATGCGTATATGTAAATATATACATACGTATAGTCATTTACTACTTCTATAAACCGGCTATTTTTTTTTTTATACCATCCATACAATGTTTTTGCTCAAATGAATGCATATATGCATATGTATATATGTACTCAAATGCACACATATAAATACGGATGTACATAAAGGTACATACGTGCATAAGTACAAATATTTGCTCTTGCACACACATGTTGACCACACGTTGAATTCTTCACCCATCAAATTCAATTTGATTCGTAACAGCTGTAAAATTTATTTGTTAACTTGACGTATCGTTGTTTACCTAAGAGCATTACTGTGCTATGCTATGATACTGAACTTGGTGTGACTGTAACTAATGTGAATTTGTGTGAATAAACATGTGCACTGAATTGTTATGTGAAACCCGCAAAAGCAACTAGTAAAAAGTCTATAGTCGTGATCGCCCTTTACTCTAGTGATATGCATATTATCAAAAGTAAAAAACAAGAAAAACAAATATAAACCGTTCAGTCAGACGCAAATGACTGCGTAATACTCTCATACTAGTATAAAACAAAGGGGAACAGATAAATGAGGGACGTAGTAATTGCGCGTGGCTTGGCCTTTGCTGAGAGCGGCGCATCTTAAAAATTGTCGATTCAAATCAATGTCGACAGCTATCTTGTCACTTACTTTGGTGACCAGTTTCTGAGTTAACCCATTTATGCCCAAACCTTTTTTTTATACCCTGATCCCATTAAAAATGGGTAAAAAGGGTATAATGGTTCTGTGCAAAAGTGTGTAACAGGCAGAAGGAAGCATCTATATTCTTGATCATGTCCGTCCGTCCGTATGTATGAACGCTTTGATCTCAGAGAGCTAGAGACCCCAGATTTGAAACTTAAGCTCGCCTAATCCCTAGGCAGTACAAGTTTATTTTAGATTTTTGATAACCCTTCTCGTTTCCGATGGGATCAATGGGATCGATAACAACAAAATCTTGAATTTGGAAAACTTTGAGACAGCGTTTGAAACATTAAGCAAAATAATGACAATCTGTAATCTGTTTTGTATCAAAATCACTTAAGAAACACCGGAGAGCATGGAGCATTGAAGTTGAGTATGCAGTATGCAGTATGTGTGTGTGTATGTAAGCACTGTGAGCGTAAAGTATAGGGTTCAGGGTATCGTCGAGTCGGGATTTCTCGACTTCTTACTTGTTTGGTACCGTATAGGTCAATTGTCAAACGCTAAAATAGTTTTCTTCATTAAAGAAAAGTTTGATTTTGGTTAGAAAATCTTGTTAGCCTGTTTTAATATTATCTTAATATTTATGTAGATGAGACATCAACTAAATTTCCAAGTGTACTCTCATGTTAAAATTAATTTCGTATGTATTTATTACAAGATTTTTTGGTTTTGGTATTTTGAACGGAAGGAGAGACGCGACAGACTGTATGATGCACATTGCATAAAGCCAATAACTCGATACCTTCGGTATTTGAAATATAGTGAGTTAAGTTCCTCCCTAGGAAGGCTATATGGCTATATCGACTCGGCTGTTGATGTTGATCAAGAATATATATACCTTATGGGGTCGGAGATGATTCCTTCTGCCTCTTACATACTTTTGCACAAAACTTTTTTACCCGTTTTCAATGGCTTCAGGGTAATAAAAAAAAAACCAGCCTCGAATGTATCTTTCCCTGCAGGGTTTGGTTCTAATAAAATTCTTTCGGTTTCTGTTGGCGCAAAAAATGAACTACTTTCTTCCTACTTTTCTATCAGAAAGTAAACTACTACTTAGTTTAAACCTTAAAACCCTTTACTTTACTGTTATGTCGTTGCCTTCTCTGAAAAATGGTTAACGCATAATTTCGTTCGTTCTGAAATTTGACCCAACAGTCACTCTATAGCAGTGGTCGGGGAACCGGGGTAATGATAAAAAAAAATATTATGTATTTTAATAAATAAATATTTAAAAAGTTATATATTTTTATTATTTTTTCCTTTAATATGCGGTAAAGTTAACTTCCTCAACAATATTTTGGGGTAATTCATTAAAAAGTATATTTTTAAAATTTTGTGTTCTACCTTTTTTTTTTTGCTCATCATGGGGTTAAGAGTTTAGTTTTTGCTTGGTTTTAGAGACTTGGTAATGACATCAAATTTTAAACATAAGATTAAAGTCATAGGCGACCCACAGTTTTTATTTTTTGACGTTAAAAGTATCGATAAATCTTCCGGTCTTCGCTATACGCATAATTTTTCTTGACGTAGATGTATTAACAATCAGTACTTTCAAGTGGCACAACGATACCAAGCACCGGCTCGTTAGCGCGCGGACTCAAGCATTAGGATAAATATCTCCCGCTCGCGCGACCGAAGGGCACAGCACTTACGAAGTTCGCAAATATGTAAACAGAAACACAAGACTAATTTTAAGGAAGCAAGTTGGAGTGGCGCTTCGTAATAAGTAGGAAAGCCCATTATAGATTGACCTTAAGATTCAAAAAGGTTTATGGATAGAATAGTTAGTAGAGTTTGAAGAAAAAAAATGTAAATCATGTCATCAAATTCAAAATAATCTATTTAACCATTAAGCGGTTTATGTAAAAAAAAAACACCCAGCATTGTTCTGCAATCAAAAAGAGAAAAAAGATTTATAAGAAAAATTCTAATATAATAAGAAGGCATGGTAATGTTAATGTCCTAGCTAAGACCTCGGAGTGCAAAAGCAGAATTTGCCCGATACTGTTTTGCATACCAAATACCAAATCTATATTCAAGCGTCGGTCGTACAGAGAAATACTAAGAGTTTTTGCTATGCACGGATCAACAAATTCCTTAGGGTATCAGAGGCATGTTATCGATCACCTTAAAAATTTTAATTTTAAAAACGTGGATAGTATTTTAATATTTAATTTAGACAAAATAATACAAATATTTGCAGTTTTCTTGAAATTGCTTGAGAAAAGGATCTCGTTTGCCCACATTCAAAAGTTGACCGAATTTTGTTAACTAGTGCAATTTTTATAAAAATTTTAGTATCAGCAAGCTGTTGTCAAGAGAGCTTTATGTCAATGACCACAGTTCGGATTACCATAAACAATTTATTCGCTTTGTCGGTTCACGATGTAATACATACATACAGACAGACAGGCTGAAATGGCTATATCGACTCGGCTGTTGATGCTGATCAAGAATATATATATATATATATATATATATATATATATATATATTTATATTCATCATGGCGTCGGAGATGCTTCCTTCTGCCTCTTATATACTTTTGCACTAAACCATTATAGTCTTTTTACCCATTTTTGATGGATTTTTTTTTCCGGGTATTAAAATGCTTCTAGGAAAAAGTATGGTGTTAAAAACTGCCAGTCCACACTAGAGATATCACGAATCATATTATTCTGTAATAAATAAAAAACCCCCCTAGTTATTTCAGTTAACGTTTGTAGTTAACGTAACGAGAATAAGCCGTTTTAGTAAGCCGTTAATTTATTCCGTTATTCGCTTAGCTTGTTATTAATAGTCGTTGCTCGAGTGACAGTGAAGAGTCGTAAAACTTGCACTGCTTTTTCAGGACTCTTACCTCCGGCCAGGCGTTCGCCCAAAAATGTCTGTTGCTTATAAGTTTTTAAAAAAGTTTTATCAAATTTGAAAGGTTTTTTACTAGGAACGTCCTTCAATGATCGAAAAATATTGAACAACCACACTCACTCCCGCCCCCAAATATTGCAAAATTCCTCATGCATTTGGAGTTTGTTAATCACAACACTATTAAAAGGTTAAGTTACTCTCATCCACCAATGCCCCAAACCTTCGCAAAAGTATCTAGGGAAAAAAATTTTGCTCCAAATTTGATTTTGAAGAATTTAATTTAATTATCACGCATTAGAAACCGTTCGCGTTCATCATGGGTAAAATATCGTTCACCAACTAAACACATTGTGTTTAGAAACAGCTCAGTGCTTTGTTGGAGTTCATGCTTTTAACCGTTTTCATTTTTTATACCCTGATCCCATTAAAAATGGGAAAAATGGGTATAATTGTTTTGTGCAAATGTATGTAACAGGCAGAAGGAAGCATCTCCGACCCCATAAAGTACATATATTCTTGATCAGCATCAACAGTTGAGTCGATATAGCCATGTCCGTCTGTCCGTCCGTATGTATGAGTCAACCGATCTCAGAGACTATAAAAACTAGAGACTCCAGATTTGGAACTCAAGCTCGCCTAATCCCTAGGCTAAATTCGATTTCGATTCGATTTTCGATAACTCTTCCCGTTTCCGATATACACATGGGATCGACAACATCAAAATCTTGAATTTGGAAAACTTTGAGATGCTATTTGAATTATAAAACAAAATAATGAAAATCTGTGAAATTTTTATAAAAATCGGTTAAGTAACACCGGAGATATGGGACATTGAAGTTGTGTATGAATTATGCGCGGTACACACACACACACATACTTCCAAGCACTGACTGTAAGCGTAAAATATAGGGATCAGGGTATTGTCTAGTCGGAATTTCTCGACTATAGCCTTTTGGTTGTTTTTTTTTTGTGCTATTCTTCCAGATATTTATAATTCAATAAATTATCAAAACTGCAATTCTTCCATATTTGTTAACTGTTAACTGGTATTGTTCTTAACAAAACATCGATAAGAAAATTAGGTATTTTTTAATCTGATAATATTCTGTTAACACAATGCACCCATGTTAACTTAACATCCGACATCATCGTAATTGGAAATATTTAAACGAGTTTGTTTTTGAGCAGAAGAAAATGCAATACAAACGGATCTAGCCAATACAGTGTTGTGGAATTGGTATTAAACGCTCTCCCTAAAGGCACTACAAGTTTAGTCATCATACTACCAGGGTAATTCTTGAAATAAAAACAATAAGAAAATTGTTGAAAACTTAGCGTTCCCAAAAAAAAAACGTTTTTTTTTAACTCTGAAAGAGTTTACTCTCTATCTATACTCTATTTCCTACTAAAACGTTAAAAGATGCTACACACATATACTATACACAAACATATACAGAGTACATATTAAATTTAAATTTATTGACAGTCCACAGTTGGTTGGCATTGTCAATTGTGCTATTAATTGTTCATTTGAAATCTATACTATAGATATCATACGTTAACATACTGTTGGAGAATGATCAACGTCATGGGCCCTCTCCCTTTCAGTTTTTATCAGTTTTAAAATCAATGAACCATTTTAAAATATGAACCTAACAACGACGTTGTCATAATGAATAAAGTCTGCATTTTTGTATTCAGAGCGTGCTTGTCTGTACGTGTTATACACTTGCAAAGTGTATTTTTATTTTGTCATGAAATGTGTAATGGAAAAAAGCATATTCAACCCCATGTATATATATATTCTTGTATACACATTGCCACGAATAGTTTTACACAAAATGAAAATATTTGATATTTTCACTTTAGAGCTATATGGTCACCCTGGTTGTTGTTTTTTATTTTTTATATTATTTTTATACCCTGATCCCATTAAAAATGGGGAAAAAGGGTATAATGAAGTTGTGCAAAAGTATGTAACAGGTAGAAGGAAGGCTCTCCGACCCTATAAAGTATATATATTCTTGATCAGCATCGAAAGCCGAGTCGATATAGCCATGTCCGTCTGTCCGTCTGTCCGTCTGTCTGTCTGTGTGTATGTATGAGCGCGTCGATCTCAGAGACTATAAGAGCTAGAGACTCCAGATTTGGAACTTAAGCTCGCCTAATCCCTAGGCAGTACAAGTTTCTTTCCGATTTTCGATAACTCTTCCCGTTTCCGATATACACATGGGATCGATAACAAAAAAATCTTGAATTTGGAAAACTTTGAGATGCAATTTGAATTATAAAACAAAATAATGACAATCTGTGAAATTTTTATCGAAATCGGATAATAAACACCGCAGATATGGGACATTGAAGTTTTGTATGCACTATGCTGTATGCGCGTACACACACACACATACTTGCAAGCACTGACTGTACGCGGAAAGTATAGGGATCAGGGTATCGTCTAGTCGGGATATCTCGACTAGAGCCTTCTTACTTGTTTATAAGTAATTCAGTCATTTATATCTTAAACCTATTAAACAGAACTTAAAAGACATTAACATTAACAAAGAACAATTGAAAATACTAACAAAGGCACTAAATTTAACTGCCACGAAAAGGTTTACACACCTACGTTTTTGGTGCCCTATACTTTCCGCGTACAGTCAGTGCTTGGAAGTATGTGTGTGTGTGTGTACCGCGCATACAGCATACACAACTTCAATGCCGCATATCTCCGGTGTTTATTATCCGATTTTTATAAAATTTTCTCACATTGTCATTATTTTGTATTATAATTCAAATTGAATCTCAAAGTTTTCCAAATTCAAGATTTTGTTGTTATCGATCCCATGTGTATATCGGAAACGAGAAGAGTTATCGAAAATCGGAAAAAAACTTGTACTGCCTAGGGATTATGCGAGCTTAAGTTCCAAATCTGGAGTCTCTAGCTTTTATAGTCTCTGAGATCGGTTGGCTCATACATACAGACGGACAGACGGACATGGCTATATCGACTCGACTGTTGATGATGATCAAGAATATATATACTTTATGGGGTCGGAGATGCTTCCTTCTGCCTGTTACATGCATTTGCACAAAACAATTATACCCATTTTTCCCATTTTTAATGGGATCAGGGTATAAAAATAATAAAAAAAATAAAAAACAACAACCAGGATGACCATATACCATATGAAAATATCAAAATTGTTCACGGTGTGTAAAGCAATTGTGGGCAGGCTGTATATATCAATTAATGTATTTATTGAGTTGATTTTCATTTTGGCACATTCGGAGACATTTAAATTAATAATATTCAAACGAACTATAACGCGTTTAATTGAACAACAACTCCTAAAATGCGAACAAGTAATATTTATAAATAGACAGAATACCTACCATTTTGCAATTATTATTATTATTATTATTTTCTTGGTTTATTTATTTGCAGATCTATCCGGATTTTAAAATGGAGCTGTAAGTGATTATAAATCTAGTGTAATTGCTTTAAAAAAATTATTTCTATTAAGTGTTCTAGCATAAAAAAAGAAAGAAGGATCTAGTCGAGAAATATGCAAGTATGTGTGTTTGTGTGTATGCGCATACTGCACACTCAACTTCAATGTCCTATATCTTCGGTGTTTCTTCACCGATTTCAATAAAAATGTCACAGATATTAATTATTTTATCTAATGTTTTAAATGCCATTCCAAATTCAAGATTTTGTTGTTATCGATCACATGTGTATAGCGGAAACGGGAAGAGTTATCGAAAACCGAAAACAAACTTGTACTGCCTAGGGATTAGGCGAACTTAAGTTCCAAATCTGGAGTCTCTAGCTATTATAGTCTCTGATATCGACGCGGTCATACATACCGACAGAGGGACGGACAGACGGACAGGGCTATATCGACTCGGCTGTTGATGCTGATCAAGAATACATATACTTTATGGGGTCGGAGATGCTTCCTTCTGCCTGTTACATACTTTTGCACAAAACCATTATACCCTTTTTTCCCATTGTTAATGGCGTCAGGGCTTAAAAAAATTACATCTTGTGTTCTTTGCAGTGAAGTAGCGGAACCTGAAGAACCGCGTCCACACTGGGGCGCATTCTTTGCAAACCACTGGAAAGGATGCGTTGTGTTTTTTATGCCTCTTATATGCTTGCCGATTATACTTATTAACAACACTCCGGTAAGTTACTTGAGATAAATAGTCTGCAAAGTTGTTTACTACTCTAAATCTATTATAACAGGCATATCGTTGTATGTACGTGTTGTTGATAATGGCTGTATTTTGGGTCACTGAAGCACTGCCCCTCTATGTTACATCGATGATACCAATTGTTGCATTTCCCACTATGGGCATTATGGTTAATATCTGACGTGTTATATTTGCAAAGCCCAACGAAAGCTAACTGTGCAGTTGTCCTGTGATTTGTAGGGTTCAGAAGAGACGTGCATGACATACTTCAGAGACACGTTAGTGATGTTCATGGGTGGAATAATGGTTGCCCTTGCAGTCGAATATAGTGGTTTGCATAAGCGTCTAGCGCTGAGAGTAATACAAATGGTGGGCACCAGTCCGCGAAGGTAAGTACTGCTTGTTTAGTGTCAGTCATTAATCTACACTTGGTTAACTATTATACTTTTAGACTACATTTTGGACTAATAATGGTGACAATGTTTATATCCATGTGGATCTCAAATGCAGCCTGCACAGCGATGATGAGTCCAATTGTTCAAGCGGTACTTGAGGAGCTGCAAGCTGTAAGTAAAAATATCAATAGTCTTTTGAAACTTAAATATACAAGTTAAAACTTAGCATTAGAGTTTGCCCCTTGGTAGAATTCGACATCTTCCCAGAATTGACAATATCGAATACTCATTGAAAGATTTTTTTACTATTGAATAATAAGGCATTTTTGTTTTCCAAATTGTGCGTTTTTCTTTCGATCATACAGCTGCACAACAACAACAGTACACAGGCGGTAAAAGTTATAATGGTTTTGTGGAAATGTAAGTAACAGACAGAAGCAAGCATTTTCAATATACATTCCTAATCAACAGCCGAGTCAATACAGCAATGTCCATCAGGAACTTAAAGACCTAACAAAAGCTCGCTTGTGCACGCTACGAAACTTTTACTCTCATTTACATTCAACCAAATCAAGTAGCCAGAACGAGGTTCTGCTTTTGAATATAAAAACTAGCGAACCAAAAACAAATAGTCTTAATTTTCAAGTCAATAGTTAGTCTTGTATTTTTAAAAACTATTTCAGTTGGTCCAGAAATTACCTTCGACAACCTCACAAACTTTACACAGAAACACAAAATCTGGCGTTTCGACCGGGAAAATACACCCACAAAGTTTCGAAAAACTTTTCTGCACGCCCGTTGAGAAATTTAAAAGTTTCACGCGGCATTAAAGTTGATGAAAAAGTATGTTAAATGCATGTTTCTACAAGCTTTCTTTAATAAGCTTACCCTGACGGGATTCGAGCGTACGGTGCGGGTGCCTAAGCGGTTGGGATAGTTTCAAACTGATTATAGCTGCAGTAATTTTGTCAAACGACCCTAACTCGGCTCAGTTACAAAAAACTTAGAACCCGGGCTTTGTACTTTAATCAAGAAAACATGATTTTCTCCACTATTATGTATAATTAACAAATTACGTTTCGTGTTTACATTTCCTCATGTATGAATTTATTTTACAAAATACGTTTTGTACACGCGCCGTGGAGTTATCGCCTTTCTTCATCCGTCGTGCAGTTGGTTTTTTCACTGTGTACGTACAACCAATGACCGTTGAGTCTAGAGCTCAGAGGATCTAGTTTTTATCGACTAAAAGCCCTTTAAAAATCTAAAATGTCTGGTGGCCTTGGGTTGCACAAAAATCATAAGAAATTTGTCTATAAAGGAAAACAACCTTGTCTTCTATTATCAACCTAAAGGCTGTTGATTTTCTGGAAAACTGTAAAGCAGTTTTTTTTTGAACTATTATGTTACCCGATTATGTTTAGCGAGGTTTATAAAAAAAATTTGAGCTCAATCGTATGAAAAACTGGAGGATAGTAATTATTAAAACGGCATATGTTAATGTTGGTTGGTTTGCTGCGTTGAATACCCCTTTGTGCGTTAGTGAGGAAAAACTTCTTACTATAAAGATTTTAAATTTGTACCAAAACAAAAATAAGTTAATTTTTCATGAATTTTAAACTATAGCAAGGGGTCTGCAAGATTTACCATGAGCCCGAATACCAAATGGTTGGCGGAAAGAACAAAAAAAAGAATGAAGATGAGTAAGCTAAACCAGACATTAACTACTGACTAAGTTTTTCTTAGTTGTTTTTTTTTTTTGTCAACTTTACAGCTTACCGTATCCAACAAAGGTTACCCAATGCTACTATCTGGGTATTGCCTATGCATCTTCTTTGGGTGGCTGTGGAACCATAATTGGCACTGCCACAAACCTTACATTCAAGGGCATTTACGATTCTGCATTCCCTTATGCAACTGAGAAAATGGATTTTGCCACATTCATGTTCTATTCTGTGCCTTCAATGCTTGTGTATACAATACTTACATACGTGTTTCTGCAATGGCATTTTATGGGCCTTTGGCGGCCTAAGAGCAAGGAGGCCCAGGAGGTACAGGTAGGCAAGGATAATGCTCATGTGGCCAAGAAAGTTATTGATCAGCGTTACAAGGAGCTGGGTCCTATGAATATGCACGAAATTCAAGTGATGATACTATTCATAATAATGGTTCTCATGTACTTTACACGCAAACCGGGCATCTTTACCGGTTGGGCGGAACTGCTACCTGCAAAGTAAGTACATTGTCTTTCCGAAAATTGGCTTTAGTGAAAAAAGCTTAAACAATAGTTAAAGTCCATGCTGACATATTAAAGGTTTTTTCGTAAAACAATCATTGAATAATGCTGTGTATGGTTTGTTTTAAGTTTGTAAAATCGTAGGGACCTTTTTGTAAGAAATATCATTCCAGTTTTTAACGTTATATTCCTAAATGCAGGGAAATAAAGAATTCGATGCCAACCATATTTGTGGTGATTATGTGCTTCATGCTGCCTGCCAATTATGCATTCCTCCGATATTGCACACGAGGAAGACCCGTGCCAAAGGCGACGACATCATCTCTGATTACCTGGAAATTCATACAATCGAGGGTGCCGTGGGGTCTGGTTTTCCTGCTTGGCGGTGGCTTTGCCCTGGCTGCGGGCAGCAAAAAGAGTGGAATGGCCTCGTTGATTGGCAGCTCGATGAGTGGTTTGAAGGTACTACCAAACTCAGCACTTCTGTTGGTTGTTATTTTGGTAGCCGTATTTATGACCGCATTCAGCTCAAATGTGGCTGTTGCCAATATTCTTGTACCTGTTCTCAACGAAATGGTAAGTGTTAAATGTCTTTAAAGTTGGACATACTTTATATACTTTTTTTCTTATAGTCGCTGGCATTGAAGATCCATCCGCTGTATTTGGTTTTCCCTGCAGGTCTAGCCTGTAGCATGGCTTTTCATCTGCCAGTCAGCACACCGCCTAATGCCTTGGTTGCTGGTTATGCACACATTCGCAGCAAGGACATGGCGATTGCTGGAATTGGACCAACGATTATAAGTATAATAACGCTGTTTATTTTCTGCCAAACATGGGCTAAGGTGATTTACCCCAATTTGGACACGTTCCCAGAGTGGGCGCAGATTGCCGCCCAAGAAGCAGCAAATAAAACTAGTATGATGCTTGCTGCCAACAATGCGCAAATTATTAGATTGGCTCAAAATGCCACGAGTCTTTTAACAAACAATACTGAATTGATAACTGATTTGTCTACAAACAGCTCATATCTAGTGGGTAGTCTAATTGCTAATAGCACAATGCCGTTATCTCAGTTAGCTATTAATAGCACACGCTTACTGACTGACCTGGCCTCTAATTAGTTTAATAGTTTCATCAATATTTAAACAAACGGTTAAATTAGGAATTAAAAAAATCACACAAAATAAAACAAACACACACTGTTTACAAAACAATAAAAATGATGAGGAAATACGCGTCATTTATACCGAATGCATTTACTAACGGCCTTTTAATATACAAAATGATTCATTTCCGCGAAAGTATTTTGTTTTCGAATTGGTATTTTAAAGCAACTTTAATCTTCAACTGTCAATATCATGAGCTGCAAACTAAAATTACATAAAACACTCCTGTTAAATTGTGTTTTTTGACTTACGATACCTTCCCGGTAATGTATACGCATGTATAATTGAAAAACCAAGCTTATGTGTAAATGTATGTACATAATCATTTTTTGATGCATTTAGCAAAAATTAAATGTTTTTTATAATCTGTCATTTTTTCATAGAGTTCAACGGAACTGTTACATCGTTTAATTAAGTCAACTTGTAAAAAAAAAACATTGGTTCATATTTGAAATGATAATCTGTCAATTTTCAAGCTTTGTTTTAACAGTGATACAAATTAAATAAAAACATGAAAACGTAAAAAATGACAAACACTTTAATAACTTTTTTACCCAGAAAGAATATATTTGTTAAAGGTGAAGTATTGTATATTGCATTTAAATTGATGCCTGTATCGAGATATTATGATACCGGCAAAAAATCTTTGACGCAGGCGAAGGTCTATGGTTAGGTTTGCTTGAGGTAGACCATAAGTATTTTTGGCCGTCTATCTTAGCTCTTACCCAAGAGCTTTACAAAAGATTGTTGCTCACTGGTCAGTGAGGGACAGTCGCAGAAAAGGTGGGAAACAGTTTTCTCCTCTTCATAAACCTTGCAGCTTCTGCAGAAATCGTTTGAAGTGGCTATATAGGCAAAAGTAGTTTTTTTTAATCATAAATAAATTGTTGGAATTGGTACAGGCTTATATTAAGATAGAAAAGGTTGTTAAAATTTGTTGTATCTGGTTTATCCATAGCTGCTAGGAGTGCAAATTCTCCTATTTTCTTCACTTTTTTCGAAACTTTTACTTGCTCGATTTTTTTAAATATTTTTTTTAAATAGGCAATCAAAATATAAATTTATACAAAAAAATCTTTGAATGAAATCTTCCTGTAAAATTGATATTTGTTTGAATTATAAAATATAAAAGGAATTCACTAATTTATTGAAGTTAAATTTATTAATTGATATGAAATAGCTTCGCCCTTTTGTTTTTCAACCAATTCCAATCGGTGGGGCATCGAATTTACTATGTTTTCTAATGTTTTCTTCACGATAGTTGCCTAGTTCTGAACAATGGCCGTTTTTAAGTCCTTTAAGGGCTCAAACTGCTTTCCACCCTCAAACACCTTTGCTGACAGTATATTCCAAAGTATATTCCACTACCATGTTTCCGATTATGGCAAGTCTACCGGGGATGTCTTGGGTCCACCCAGTACTTCTGATTACCGTCTGGCCCGTCTAAATTGAACTTTTTTTCATCACTGAAAACCATTTTTTGAAACTCGCTGCCCCCAAACTTATATTTTTCATATAAATCAAGTCGGGCCTTCTTATGCCAAGGCAACAGTTTTGGTTATGTCACCTTTGCGGTGTATTGGAGGTGCAACCTTTAGTCAAATATATTGTACCCTCTGACTTTTTATTAGCTTCTTCAAATTGCTTTATTTTGGGCCTTACTCAAAGACTTAACCGTTGCCATTGCTCTTTTGTGTCTTTTAGTGCGCGCCTCAACTTTTGATACGGCTCCTTTTCGGTTGTTTTGAGCGTATTTTCCGAATTTTTTAAATCGTTTGCGACTTTATATCGATGCAGGTTTAATGTTTTGGCAATTTCAGTCATTTAAATGCCACATTCAGCCATAGTTTTAATTTGAATCCTTTCTTTTTCACTTAAATCCGGTGCGAGAGGCATTTCTCACCAAAAACAGTCGAAATATAACAAAAAATTTACAAAACCGCAACAATATTGACTAAAAACAATAAGAAAACAATTTTTAATAAGCTCAATAACTTTTTACAGCGAGATAACTGGTGTGTCCCACCCACAATGTAAATTAACAATTTTGCACAAATATCAATTCTATTAAAGGCAAGACTTTGTCTCTTTTAAAGTTGTAATGGGACTACAGATTAGAAGCAGATAAGAAACCCATGCATGAACTAACATCACAAAACATAAGAGAAAAGATGTGTATACTCAAAAAATTAATACCGTTATTATAACTCCTGTTACACGTAAAACTAATTTTGCACAAATATCAATTTTGCTGAGGTAGTTTGATAGGGTTTTGTCTACACAGTTTTGAAACAATTGCACTTCCCAGCACGATAAGAAAACGAATATGAAGATTAAGATTAATATTTCATGGGTTTATATTTTTGCCTTTTACTTTTACCAATGAATTAAAAAATCGTCATGCCCAATGTCATAAGTACTACCCGGATTGGATGGCTAGGAGAATGCCTAAGTGTTCCGGGTCATTCTCCAAACGCATGGAAGATGAAGTCGGCTTGGGTGAGCGTGGTACCGTTGTAACTAAACCTACAAACCCCTTATTTAGCAGCAGAGTAAAGGTTGTTATCAACGATAATGTAATCTAAAGATTGGAAAATAATTTCCCCGCTTTTTTTACAGTTAGTAAACGAGCTCTGTACAATAGCACCTATTTCCCCGGCATACGATATTCGTATTTTCGTTCATTGCGTATCCATTTATGTCTGCCGCCGTGTATGAATTTGTTTTTGTTTTGTGTATGGACGCTCATGCTTGTCGTGTGCATGCATACATACGTATACTTCTCGGCCTGCCGCTATATTTGATTTTTTTTTGTTTTGTGTATTGTCTGCTCATGCTGTTTCTTAAATATGTATTCGGCACTGTCTGGTTGCTGAAAACCTCATATGTACATACATATGTACATATGTCTTTATCAGAGCTCACGCAAAAGAAACTTTAGAGTATCTCAAATAAAAAGCAAACTAATTATTTGATACTTTTGGAATTGCTGGGCTGCTGGTTATTTTGCCTAAAATGGTATAGCTGCTAGAAATGTTTAGAAATGTTTGAAAATACAAAATTATGTTTTGCCGATGGCAAAGTAATGTATAAATCAAACATTTATTTCATTTCAAACAAATGTTTTTTTAATTTTTAAATGTTGTTGATTTGCCGATCGCCAAACGGATTCAGGGTGGCTTAGGCCTTGGTCCGTATTTGTGTGTATGCATGTGAGTTTTGTTTGGATTTGTTTTTGTTTTGCTGTTTAGAGTTTTTCGTAGGTCATGGTCTGTCTGTACATGCAGAAAGCCTTCTTACTTGTATTGTAAAATTTTGTTGTTGCCGATCAATGAGTATGTACATACATATGTATGTTTGTGTTTGTATGCTCGTTGGTGTCGAAGGCAAATCGTCTGCAGCTTGCCTGCTGCGTATGGGCTTGGGCCGTCGTTTTGTGTATTCTAACGGGAAAAAGGCAAAACGCAAAAGAACAAACAACAGCAACACGTGCCGGTTGTCGTTGCTGAAACGCAACCGCTGCTCAAAGTGTTTTTATACCCATTATTACAATAATCAATACAAGTCAATGCAATTCTTTATGAATATTTTTAATACACGGACAAGTATTTGAAAGCTAAATGTGTTTATTTTATGGTTAGTGTTAATTTGGTATTAAGTCATTTTAAACCTAATCAATATGTCATTTATGATCTACCTAACTCCTAATATATACATACACACGTACATGTATGATAGAAGTCATAGTTAAGTTTATCACGATTAGCCATACAATTTCACAAAGTTCATATAAAGTCTATACTACCCACCCATTTGAGGCATAGCAAGCAGACAGAAACAAAATTCGAATATTTAAAATCTCAACTTCGGCCACCACACAACGGCACAATGAAATACAGCAACAACAAATCTTCGTCTGGCCACCACACAACGGCACAATGAAATACAGCAACAACAAATCTTCGTCTGGCGCATCGGACGCAATATCGTATTCAACAATATCGTAATACGGTAAGGTGCTTACTTCAGGTTTTATCGTTTCTGTTTTACGAGCAAAAGTAGCTATCATCCAGTCTTGTAGTATTACATAGTCATTGGGTTGTTATTAGCGTTGTGGTAATTACCCAATGACAATGTAAGCTAAACACAGGAAAATAATTTCCCCTTCTTTTTTTACAGTTAGTAAACGAGCTCTGTACAATAGCACCTATTTTCCCTCATACGATATTCGTATTTTCGTTCATTGCGTATCCATTTCTGTCTGCCGCCGTGTATGAATTTGTTTTTGTTTTGTGTATGGACTGCTCATGCTTGTCGTGTGCATGCATATATACGTATACTTCTCGGCCTGCCGCTATATTTGATTTTTTTTTGTTTTGTGTATTGTGTGCTCATGCTGTGTCACAGTCTGGTTGCTGAAAACCTCATATGTACATACATACACATTGCCACTTAAAGGTTTACACAAAGTGAAAATATTTGATATTTTCACTTTAGAGCTATATGGTCACCATGGTGGTTGTTTTTTATTTTTATTTATATTTTTTATGAGTTATTCAGTCAATTATCTCTTAAACCTATTAAACATAACTTAAAAAAAATTAACATTAACAAAGAACAATTAAAAATAATAAAATACGCTCTAAATTCAACTGCCACGAAAAGGTTTACACACCAACGTTTTTGGTGCATTTGCGTTGTAAGATTCGTATGAAATTCGTATGTACAGTTACTTTTAATTAAATTAAAAATGAGCAGATCCATAAAAATTCAAATTTTTTTGGCCAGATCGCTTGCCAATGAAATGAAGAATGTTTGTGGAATCACAATATCTCGCGAATGTGGCCTACAAAATTTTTAAGTACCTACCCAAAAAAAAAACGGCACCAGCGCTTGAAAACCAATACTATTACACCGATTGTACAGCTCGAGATTAAGGGTAGGTACTTAAAATGGATATAGGCCACATTCGCGAGATATTGTGATTCCACAAACATTCTTCATTTCATTGGCAAGCGATCTGGCCAAAAAAATTTGGACTTTTATAGATCTGCGCATTTTTAATTTAATTAAAAGTAACTGTACATATGAATTCCACAACGAAAATGCACCAAAAACGTAGGTGTGTAAACCTTTTCGTGGCAGTTGATTTTAGTGCCTTTGTTAGTATTTTAAATTGTTCTTTGTTAATGTTAATGTTTTTTAAATTATGTTTAATAGGTTTAAGATATAATTGACTGAATAACTTATAAAAAAAATTAAAAAAAATAACAAACAACAACCAGGGTGACCATATAGCTCTAAAGTGAAAAAATTCCCATTTTTCACATTGTGTAAACCTATAAGTGGCAATGTGTAAAAAGAATTTCTGCATGTACAGACAGACCATGACCTACGACAAACTCTAAACAGCAAAACAAAAACAAATCCAAACAAAACTCACATGCATACACACAAATACGGACCTATGCTTAAGCCACCCTGAATCCGTTTGGCGATCGGCAAATCAACAACATTTAAAAATTAAAAAAACATTTGTTTGAAATGAAATAAATGTATGATTTATACATGACATCGGCAGAACATAATTTTGTATTTTCAACTTAAACATTTCTAGCACCTATACCATTTTAGGCAAAATAACCAGCAGCCCAGCAATTCCAAAAGTATCAAATAATTAGTTTGTTTTTTATTTGAGATACTCTAAAGTTGCTTTTGCGTGAGCTCTGATAAAGACATATGTACATATGTATGTACATATGAGGTTTTCGTTTTAAAAACGAACCAAGGCCACATGCAGCAGGCCAGCTGCAGACGATTTGCCTTCGACACCAATGAGCTTACAAACACAAACATACATATAAGTACTCATTGATCGACACAACAAAATTCACTAGAAAGTAGGCACCAGTGGAGAAATCGCGACTAGACGATACCCTGAACCCTTTACTTCCTTCTGCCTGTTACATACTTTTGCACAAATCAATATACCCTTTTTCCCTTGTTAGTGGGTTCAGTCTGTAACAAGCAAATTTACTTCAGTCCATACACAAAACAAAAACAAATTCATACACGGCGGCAGACAGAAATGGATACGCAATAAACGAAAATACGAATATCGTATGAGGGAAAATAGGTGCTATTGTACAGAGCTCGTTTACTAACTGTAAAAAACGAGGGGAATTTATTTTCGTGTCTTGTAGTTATATCGTTTTTGGTCCAAATAACAGATTCCATTAATGGTATAATAATGAAAAATATTGCTAACTGGAAAAAACTTGCTTGTTCAGCCTAAATAGCATAAGATGCAGGCATTTCCACGATGCCAAATTCTACTATCATTTAAAATGCAACGGAAATAAAATAGAAGATAACGTCGCTTTCCAGGATAAAAAAATAGCGAACCAATAACAATGTGCTTTCTATTGGTAGTTTCACGTAAGAAGTTCTACTAGATTGCCAACGATAATAGAATGAACCTAGATAGGAAACCAGAATATCGTATCGTATTCACAAAAAATTGCTGAGCCCTGTAAGCTGGCTCGTGTTCTTCTTCTTATACTTCTCGGCCTGCTTCTAATTGGAATTCGTTTTTGCTTTGTGTACACGCTTGTCGTGTGCAAGTATACGTATACTCTCGGCCTGCCGCTATATTTGAATTTGTTTTTGCTTTGTGAATGGACTGCTCATGCTTGTCGTGTGCATGTGTGTATCTCTACGAGAATGTAAAAATAAATAAATGAAATTGAAAATGAATTAAACAAATCGTTGGTTTTGGTTTGGTTTTTTTTATATAAAAATGAATTTATATATAAATTTAATGTATATATTATGTGTTTTAATCATAGATTTTTTTCATATAAAAGGAAAATAATTTGATTGTGTTATAAAATTTTGTTGTGTCATTCAAAAAGTATATAAGTAATGTATGTATGCATGTCTGTGCGCAAAAATAAAAACAACAACAACATTTTCTTAATGCATGAACGATTGTCCCAGCAATTCTCGAGCCGAGTTCGAACGCAAATAAGAAGGCTCTAGTCGAAATAGAAATCCCGACTAGAAAATACCCTAAGCTATATAACTAGCGCGTGCAGTCAGTGCTTGCAAGTATATATGTATGTATGTGTGTAAGTACGCCTATAATGCATACTTTACCTAATTTCAAAGACTGATTGAAGCTGTTGATGCTGATCAAGAATATATACATATATGTACTTATGGGGTCAAAGATGCTTCCTTCTGTCGGTTACTTCTTTAGCACAAAACTAATATGTATACCCTGGCTAATAAAGGCGCAAGCAAATGTTTTTTTTTTGTCTTATTTTCTGCTGCATGTGGCCAAGGCCCGTTATTGTGTGTGTGCATGGCTGTGCGTCTTACATGAATAGGCAAATCGTCTTCAGCTGGCCTGCTGCGTTGGCTTGGGCCGTCGTTTTGTATATGCATGTGTGCGTCTAACGGGAAAAAGGCAAAAAGCAAAAGAACAAACAACAACAACACGTGCCGGTTGTCGTTGCTGAAACGCAACCGCTGCTCATGTGTGTTTTTATACCCTTTATTACAATATTCAATACAAGTCAATGCAATTATTAATGTATATTTATAATACACGGACAAGTATTTGAAAGCTTAATGTGTTTATCTTATGGTTAGTGTTAATTTGGTATTAAGTCAATTTAAACATGTTCTATAAGTCATTAATGATCTACCTAACTCATAATATATACACACGTATATGTATGATAGCAGTCATAGTTAAGTATCACACGATTAGCCATACAATTTCACAAAGTTCATAAAAAGTCTATACTACCCACCCATTTGAGTTATAGCAAGCAGCCAAAGCAAAAGTCGAATATTTAAAATCTCAACTTCGGCCACCACACAACGGCAAAATGAAGTACGACAACGTTTAATCTTCGTCTGGCGCATCGCACGCTTCGAGCTAATGAGAATCCATGTACATTAAGATTCTCATTGGAGTTTATATACCCGCGAGCCAACTTGTTGCTTGACGAGCCGGTTTCAGGTTTTATCGTATCTGTTAACCAGATACAGTCTCTGGTTTCCTATCTAGGTTCATTCTATTATCGTTGCTAGATTGCAAGATCTGTCACCACATAATTTTAAAATCTTTATTTTAACAATGCGGATCGGTTGACCTCAGTTTAGTTGGTTCTGCTGAGGAACCAAAACAAGATCGAGACCATAGATAATGATGTCTTGATGGTGATCGTCATCGGCGAGGCCTTCAAGTCTGCAATAGCAGTGGTGAGGAAGTCACCTGGTGTCATTCAGCTACCGGGACGTTCCCGTCAGCAGTATAAAAGAGAAGGCTGTTGCTCTAAGAGACCAACACCCCAGCACTGCGAGCAAGGGCGCCGCTCCCGACTCACACCACCACCGTATTGGTGGCATATTGATTTATCGGAGAATCTTGCCGTGGATAAAGGACTGGCGGGGGTGACACTCGGTTTTGATGAGCTGAAAGCAATGGACAGGGGAATAACGATGTCCTTACAAGATATCGAGGAGAAAATCAGAGGAGAAGCGGACAATAAAGCTGACGTCATGAGGGAAACACTGGCCAGGAAGTGGAGCAGCAGTTATGTGATGGAGGCGATAGCTATGGCTGTACTTGCCACGATGTTAGTTATTCAACATCTTGAGCTAGACCTCATAAAGATGTCTTTGGTTCATAATGGCAAAAAAGGCCTGTACACAACTAATTTAAAAGTAATCTAAGATTAAAGAGAACCGGTACATTAGACATTAAAAAAAAAATGAAACACGATTTGAATATAATTTGCAAAAATTTTTTCGTTTGATGCAGGTTAAAATATTCTATACTAAAGTATCGATTTAAAAAGATTTGTGCGAAATTTCACTTTTTCAAGTACGCAGGTCAGAGAAAACTTCACTACAAATTAGTGTTAATGCAAACACGGTCCTTCTCTTTGGCACAGGGCTTATAGTAAACCGCTATATACCTATGCTTCAGAGTAACTGCAACAAGAATGGAGAATTGAATGCAATGAGAATGGGAAACTCTGTCCTAGAACACGCATTTTCGTAAGAAAATGTATTAATCTTACTATAATTTTAGAGCTCCTGACTAGCGACTGCGTTAAAATTGTCGTTAAGGCAAAATAAAATGCCTCCTAATGGACTTGACTCTCATCCTTATTAGGAAAAGTGTGAGCTTCTGTATTAAACGCACTTTGTAACACCAACTAACTGTTGGTTACTGGGCATGCGCCAAATCGAAATGGGCAATTGTATGGGCAGCGCTACAAATCTCCTGGTCTGGACGGAATATCATAAGTATTTAAGCACAGGATATACTCCTACCTTTTATACCTTTTATACCCGGATCCCATTAAAAATGGGAAAAAAGGGTATAATGGTTTTGTGCAAAAGTATGTAACAGGCAGAAGGAAGCATCTCCGACCCCATAAGTATATATACTCATGATCAGCATCAACATTCGAGTCGATATAGCCATGTCCGTCTGTATGCATGAACGTCGATCTCAGAGACTATAATAGCTAGAGACTCCAGATTCGGAACTTAAGCTCGCCTAATCCCTAGGCAGTACAAGTTTGTTTTCGATTTTCGATAACTCTTCCCGTTTCCGATATACACATGTGATCGATAACAAAAAAATCTTGAATATGGAAAACGGCATTTAAAATTAGTGTTTCGAGTCAGGATTTTAGCTCTATATGTTGCAAAGAGTTCTGGCCGGAGAACATTATTGTTAATGAATATACTGCCAATCGGCCTCCGATTGTATCCCCCACCCCAGTAGCTTTGCCTAAAACTCTTCTCGATTCTGATAGTTCAAAAAACTAACAACATCCCTTGTACTTGGCTATTAGAATGTGAGAGGTATTTGTAGTTAACTCAGTAGCTTATATCTTAACAGTTACTCTTTTGCTTTTCATGTCATTGCCTTCATTGAAACTTGGTTAACGCATGACATTCTTAGTACTGAAGTTCTATCCAACAGATACTGTGTCCATAGAAAAGACCGTACGCTTCGAAGTGGCGGAGGTGGGCTTATTGCTGTTGATGTTGATTATTCTTCGGAGACAGTAGTTGTAGGTGGTTCTATGGATATAGAATTTGTTGCTGTTAAGTTGTATTTTAATGGTATTGGTATTTTTGTTACTTGCTCGTATATACCCCATTCCTCCGAAAGCTCTGTTTACAATGCCCATTTGTCCGCTATTATGTCCGTTTCTTACATGCTGTCGGATCGCGATTCCCTTGTAGTTCTTGGTGATTTCAATATTGCTGAAGTTACTTGGATTTCTTAATAAAATGCTTGATCTGGTTTTTGTTTTGGATCCATCCTCCTCAACCATTATCCGATCACAACCCATATCTTATCCAGAAGATTTATACTACCCAACGTTGGAGGTGTCGATCACTTTTCCCTACCGGGTGCTAGGTCCCAGTAGAAATCGTTTAAGGCGTGTACGTCAATTTCGGAAAACCGATTTCGCAAAACTTACTCGGCTGTTGGCCCTGACTGACTGGTCTACCCTCTATGGGTCTGACAATTTGGACGTGGCAATCAGTATTTTTTATAATACTTTAAATTCTTTTTTTGATTTGTGTGTCCCTTATGGAACGCCAAACAGGTCAAATAAACCTGTGTGGTTTACCAGAGAGTTGACAATTCTAAAAAATCGTAAATCGAAACTCTACAAGAGTTTCAGAAAATCATGCTCTCCGTTAGCACGTTCAGCATACTTGATTGCTCGTTCCAATTTTTCAGTCCTCAATAGCCAATGTTACAGGAAATACCTGACTAGTTGTAGATTACAGTTTCAGCAGGATCCTAAACGGTTTTTTGATTTCGTTAATGCGAAACGCAAGTCATCGTCACCATCAAACATATTCTTTGAAGAAGTGAAAGCCAACTCAGATCAGGCCATTGCCGATCTATTTGCTGAATTTTTTCAAACGACTTATAGCTCTTGTTTTCAACCAGTCAAATTGCATTTTCATACCGGAAATCACTGAGAGTTCACTTCTTTGTGATCTTCAGGTTATTAAGCCCACATTTTCCAGGACCTGATGGAATACCAAGCTGTGTGCTTAGGTACTGTGCTTAGGATCTTTTAAAACCTTTGCTTAAATTGTTTAGTTTGTCCGTGGAGCTATGCACATTTCCAAAAATTTGGAAAGAGTCGTATATTTGCACAAAAGAGGAAATTAATATAATGCTCAAAATTATAGGGGTATCTCCAAGTTGTCTGCTATTCCTAAGATTTTTGAGAAACTAATAACCTCTCATCTTCAACATCTTTGTAAATCTATGATTTCACCGTGCCAGCACGGGTTCATGAAACAAAGATCTACCACTACTAACTTACTAGAATTCACATCATTTGTTATTAAGGGCTTTGTAGACAAATTGCAAACTGATGTTATTTACACCGATTTCAGTAAGGCTTTCGACTCTGTTAATCACCACCTTTTAATACATAAACTTAAACTTTTGGGCTTTCCCAATAATCTTATTCTTTGGATTCAAGATTATTTAACTTTTAGAACTCAGAGAGTCAATTTTAATAGCTCAGTTTCTAAAGCGGTCCAGGTCACTTTTGGTGTTCCACTAGGGAGTCACCTTGGACCTTTATTATTTACACTCTTTATAAACGACCTTCCGTCCGTAATAAACCACTCACGGGTGCTGATGTATGCTGATGATGTCAAATTATGCATGCCAGCTGCAAATCTTCTGTCTGGTCATAGACTGCAAAGTGACTTAGACAATTTTCAAACTTGGTGCAGAGTAAATTAACTGCATCTCAATTGCAGTAAATTTAAAGTTATGTCTTTTTATAGGCGAATGCCTTTTTTTAATATCTATATTCTGGATAACTCACCACTTGATCGGATTGAATTGGTTGAGGATCTGGGTATCCTAATGGACCCAAAGCTTAAGTTTGACAAGCATATTGCGACAATCACAAATCGAGCATCAAGTGCCTTGGGGTTCATTAAGCGCTGGTCGAAGGAATTCGACGACCCCTACATAACAAAAACTCTGTATATGTCTCTTGTTCAAATATGGATCTTGTATATGGTATCCCAAATAGAGGATTCATAAGGTTAGAATAGAATCGGTACAAAAACAATTTTTGCTCTTTGCCCTTCGGGGTCTTAACTGAGATAATAGTACTAACTTACCTCATTACCACAGTAGACTTTTATTCATAAATTTTCCCTCTCTTTCTAATCGTAAAACTATGCTAGCAATAATCTTTGTTCACAAATTAATACATGGTGAAATAGATTACCCCGTACTTATTAACCAAATTAACTTTGCAGTACCCATTAGAACTAGTAGAAATTTTTTACCCATAGCCCGGCATGCTTGTTATTCTAACTATGCTAGTCATAACCCTTTTCGGATCTTATGTTCAGTATATAATGGTCTTTCCCACCTTATAACTAGAACCACTTCTGCATGCTTACTAAAAAAAATTGTCTTATGTCATTTGTCTACATGTTCGCGATCATCGTAACCGCACGCTACGCGGTGCGCCCCTCGGTCGGATGGGCGGGAGGTGGGTCGCTTTGTGCGTGGGTCCGCGCGTTAACAAGCCGGTGCTTGGTATCGTTGGGCCACTTGAATGTACTGTCCGTTAGTACATCTACGTCCAATAAAAAAAAAAACATTAGACAAAATAATGACCATCTGTGATTGTTTATTGAAATCCGTTAAAAAACACCGGAGATATGGGACATTGAAGTTGTGTATGCAGTAGATCAGCGTGGGTTTGCCAGTATGGTTATAAAATGTCAAGCCTACTGAGATCACATTGTTCTCTTAGGACTTAGATTCACGAATGAATGATGTATGAAGGTTGACCTCAACCGTGCCATCAACCAGAAGATACAAAATACAGAGCAATTTCAATAGAATCAAGCCAAAAATTCCTGCGTACACATGCGGGATTTCTCAAAAAAAGCTCTAGTTGTTACTAGTTATATTTGTGTTGGTGTGTGCTAAGTAACCTCTGTAATCAACCAAAGTAATTTGCTTATTTCCGATCAGAAATACTGGAAACATTATATTACAGTCGATTGGGCAGGAGATGCGTCGCCTTGAGACAGCGCACTAACAAGTTGGTGTTGCGTATCGTTGAACCTCTTGAATTTACTGTTAGTTAGGACATCTACGTCCAAATATATATATTTAAATTCACAAATGAACACTTAAGTTGTTACCGGTATTTGTTCGAAACTTCAGTTAAACATTCATTCCCAACTTTTCCCGCCGCTCAGTCAAGCTCAATTAATTGCTTAGTAGCCCGCGGCCCGCCTTTTTAAACGGGAATGCATATGACTTCCACAGTTTTTGATCGAGTCACCAAACTTTTCCCAAGAATCTGCATGCTATTCCAAATCTCCGTTTTTAAAACGGGAATGCAAGTAGTTGGTACCAAGATATTTGGTAGCATTTCCTAAGATATGCATGATTTTGATGCGACGCGCACCTCCAGCTATTTAGTCATTCAATTTGGAAGACAAATAGATAGTGAAGTCCTCCAAAGATATGCACCGAAAATGATCACACCTCGCGCCCATTTACCGCTCTTTGTTTGTCCCAATTAAATCTTGCACGGGTTTTTAATCAAATAAAGGTGTTGTGACAGAGCCCAATTATCTCCTAATAAATAATCAAATTTTTTAAATAAATTTTAATATTTAATATTTAGTACTCGTGGGCTAACATAACTAGTCCTATTACCGATGATGAATTACGAATTAAATGGAAAAAGTGAGTTGACGCCGGACAAATAATTTGTTCTATACTTCCACAATAAATTATGATCCATCTATAACGAAATTAGTTTTATTGTCTATCTGTTCGTGATGTTTTTAACCTAGTACGCTTCCCAGTTCGGTTGGCCACACGAATGTACGGTTCGTTAGTACATCAACGTTCAAATAAAAAGTTAAAAGGCCTGGGGCTGGAGTGGTGATTGGGAGCGCGGTATCAGAGTTTTTAGCTATTTTCTGTGCACTTCCCTTTACTGTTTTTATTTAAACGTCTCAGGATTTTTTGATATTAAAAGGTGAATTTTTATTACACATTGTCGCATATATAAGATTACTGTTTTACAAAAATGTATAATTTTTTATCAAGGCACACGCGTGGGAAGGAGCATTAAAGTACAACAATCCAAATAATTGACCGCAACCAAAGTACTGACACCATGTTCATTGGGAATGTATAAAGTGTATAAAGTGCAATAAGCTTTAATCAGTGCGCAAAATCAGAAAGCAAAACCCATGTGCTCGGATCTCTAAAACTTGGCCGACTTAATAAGGTTTAAGGCCTCTGTGAGCATACGTCCAAAATCGGCATGCACCATTGTAAAGTTCTTAACAGCACGCTCCTGCAAGAACTGACTAGCATTGCTCAAATTGTCCGCAATGTTTTGTACGAGACGCTTCTTTGCGCAGTTGTCCAACACATGTAACCAAAACTCGGTGACCTGGCCGTAATTATCCTCGGTATCGCCACTGCTGAACCGATAAACATCTCCGCTCACCGGGCAACTGGTGGAAAGCGCACGGGAGCGTGGGTCTTCTTGGGGACCGTTGAATGAGTTGGGGAAATAGTTAGGTGACCCGTTCTGATTGTCAGTAACATTCATGGCGCCATCACGTTGGTAATTGTTTACCTTCACACGATAGGGGCAATTGACTGGAATTTGCAGATAGTTGGGTCCCAAACGATGACGGTGCGTATCAGAGTAAGAGAAAAGACGCCCTTGCAACATCTTATCCGGTGATGGCTCAATGCCGGGCACTAAGTGCGCCGGACTGAATGCAATCTGCTCTACCTCAGCAAAGTAGTTCGTCGGATTACGATCGAGCACCAATTTACCAACAGGTATCAATGGGAATTCCTTATGAGACCAAACTTTGGTGATGTCAAACGGATTGTACTTGTACTTCTTAGCCTCATCGTAAGTCATCACTTGTATATAGCACGTCCAGCTGGGAAACTTGCAGTTCTTGATGCGATTATACAAATCACGAATGCTATAATCGGGATCACTTGATGCTAGATCAGCAGCGGTCTTCACGTCCAAGTTCTTTATGCCCTGATCCGTCTTGAAATGGAATTTCGCATAAACGGGCTCGCCCTTAGCATTGACAAGTTTAAAGGTATGTGAACCATAGCCATTCATGTGGCAGAAGCCATCAGGGGTGCCTCGATCGCTAAACAGGAACGCCACTTGATGAGTAGTTTCAGGACGTAGCGTCAAGAAATCCCAGAACATATCTGGATCTTTCAAATGTGTTTGTGGATTGCGCTTTTGAGTGTGAATAAAGCTGGGAAACAAAATTGGATCGCGTATAAAGAAAATGGGTGTGTTGTTTCCAACCAGATCCCATACTCCATCATCCGTGTAAAATTTAATAGCAAATCCGCGTGGATCGCGTGCCGTATCTGCTGAGCCACTCTCACCACCAACTGTGGAAAACCGAATGGCCACTGGTGTGCGCTTTTTAATCTTTTCGAATACCTTGGCTGCACAATATTTGCTGATATCGTGGGTCACCTCAAAGTATCCAAATGCACCACCGCCCTTGGCATGCACTACACGCTCCGGAATGCGTTCGCGATCAAAGTGCGCCATTTCGTCCAAAAAGTTGACATCCTGCAGAAGCAGGGGACCGCGTGGACCTACCGAAAGCGTCGCGTCTTTAATGCCAATTGGTGCGCCATTGCCAGTCGTAACTACTCCTGGGCATTCCTGCAAAATTTATTATTTATTAATGTATGTAGAATAAAATATGCATTTTTATATATACTAATAACGAAAGTAGAACAAAAGTATATAAGTTTTTTTGTTGCAATGTTCGACATACTGTTTGGCCGTTTTTGTGGCCTCTTTCTAATGAAGCTTAAAACTTAAAAATAATAAATAAATAAGCTACGCCTATTAGGGTGATAAGAAATCGATGTAATGGAAAGCTGAAAATCTATAGAAACCTTATATTTTTTACATCTTTGGAGCTGCTTTAACATTAACAAAAACAACAGCTCTAGGCCGTACAAGTTTATTTCAAATTATCGAAAACTAATCCCGTTTCCGATATACACATGGCATCGACGAGTTCCAAGTCGAGCTAACTCGACTAGAGCCTTCAAAGGCAGAAGGAAGCATCTCCGACCTCATAATTACATACATTATTATCAATAAGAGCGGGTAGATTTTGGCGGCACGTGGCGGCCATTTTGTTTTGGCTACAGCTGTTCAATATTTTTTTTTATTATTAAGTTGCTCATGCCAAATCATCATGGAAAGTTACACGATTGAACAGCACGTACAAATGATAAAACTTTATTATCAAAATAAATGTTCGGTAAAACGTTCAAACGTTGCGCGAATTGCGCCCATTTTACGGTAGACGTGGTGGCCCTTCAAATTCTACTCTTGACCAAATTTCAGACCACCTGTTCAGTAAACAATCAGCCAACTCCCGTACGTTAAGGGAACGCAAGATCGGCCGAGAACATCAGCGATAACATTCCGAGACAGTCGATTCATCGCCGTGCACAAGAACTCGGTCTTTCGCAGGCTTCAACTTGGCGAATTTCACGTCGGGACTAAGGCCTACACCCGTACAAGATCCAACTGACCCAGGAGCTGAAAGTTCGTGACCATAGACAACGCCGTTTGTTCGCTACGTGCCACACAGCCGACGCCACGATTAACATTCAGCATGAACGATTTGAGGGTAAGGTTTTCTCGCAGGGGTGATGTGAATTGGCCACCAAGATCATGCGATTTGACCCCGCTAGACTTTTTCTTGTGGGGTTTCTTGAAGTCGCAGGTCTATACAAATAAACCGCAATCGACCGATGCCCTAAAGGTGAACATATCGCTATCGCTCAAATTAAGCCCGATATACGCGGAAGAGTCGTTGAAAATTTGACCACTTGGATTCGTGCCACCGTAAGAAGCCGGGGCGGGCATTTGCATGATGTTATATGTCATAATAAATGGCATACATGGGCCTTCCAAATAAAAAACAAATTTCGTTAATACCTCACACATAGCTTGTTTTATTCTATTTCAACATCTACCCGCCCTTATTTAAAGACTATATATTCTTGATCAGCATCAACAGACGAGTCGATATAGCCAAGATGGTGAGTGATCAGGGTATCGTCTAGTCGCGATTTCTCGACTAGAGCCTTCTTACTTGTTTTTTTAATGTTATACAAACTTCCAATTTATACACTCATTTACTTTGCACAAAAACTTATAAAAAAGATTATGGAAAACAACTTTATTATTATTCCACTCTAAATGCGTCGTGAATTTAAAATTTTTTAAATCCTGGGTGCAACTACTGCCGCTCCCTAAAAGCTTATCAGTTATTCTACATGCATGTCAGATGTTTTTTTTTCGCAATAATTTGTTTTTCTAACTTTCCTCCATTATATTGATGGAACGGCTGGGCGGATTCACCTTAAACTAACCTAAGCAATCTGAAAAAAAAAAATTTGCTATGGGTAATTTTAAATTTGCATGTATTTTTTACAAAAATCACAAAACTTAGTCAAACTAAGAATATATTATTTTAGGATATATGTGAACTAAATTTTAATTTTGTTTTAAGAAAAGTTGTTTAATATTGTCACAAATGTTCTTGAAATATGAGAGTTCGAAAATTTTGAAATGTGTGGGAGTGGCTGAAACATTTTGTCTCGCAACGACCCAATCTTGAGTTGGGTTTTTTGATAATGACATGGTCAAAGATATTTGCACAATTTCGTGTCTTCAAGATCTGAAGTGTCTGAGAAAGTTTTCTTCACACAGTCAATAACTAGACACAAAATCAATATAACCCTGTTTCTTTTTTACCAGAGTATACAAAATTGATTTCTATGGCGTGTAAAACGCCTCATCTAATTTGCAATCATAAACATTCGCACTTTGAGTCGGTAACAACGAAAACAAATTAATGTGGGCGCTACTGGATAGATAATAAGAAGCAAATAATATGTTCGAGGTTGTTTAAAGAGCGAATTGATAAGACCTCTCGAGCGATAGGACATGCAAAAACATTGGAAAGTTTTAATAGTAAGTTATTTGACTTACGACCAACGTGAAGAAAAAAACTGATTTAAGTGTGTAAATTACAAACACATAAAGTATGCTCAAAAATTGATAGACGATGAAAAAACCTGATACTTAGAAATTTCTTTGTCTTTTTTCCAAGTTTTTTAAAATAAAAGATAGAAATTTGCAGAAAAAAGTATGGCAAGTTATGGGAAATGTTTAATGTACAAAATCCATACACAAATGCATAAGTATTTCAGACATTCCTACAAAGACTAGAGTAAAAAAATCGTATAAAAAACAAAGGCAACCTTATGCCTGACAAAATGCAGTTTCTAGTAAGTATCCATAGAAGGTCAGGCAAGGCAACAAAACAAACACTTTTATGGGTCAGTTTCATTCCAATTTCAAAGCATATTCTCACATTTGTGTATCTCAACATGAATGTACATACTAGTCGCAGACAAGTGCCAAATACATGACACAACACCATAATATGAAGTCCGTAATATCTTATTTTTTTTTTTGATAATTTGGATCGTGCCACGCAAACGACTTTAAAGTACATGTAGCATGTACAAATGTTGCATGGGCTAGCTTAAGGTGTACGCGTAGCGAGTTCAACGTCTTTATTGACGCATTTATTGTAGCATTCAATGCTTGCAACCAGTTTTTGCAACTTGAAAGTTCGATGACTTAAGGCAAAAAGAAAGGTAAGTGATTATTATGCTAAGCTGTCTTCAGCCTACAAAGGCCCCGCTCCAAATGCCTGTGAAGGTTAAGTAACTTGTTGCATTGTGTGTGAAATCAAGCAGAACTTATATAATGAATATGTTTAGAAATCGTTTCGCTCATCAATCCTTTTAGTTTAGATATAGAATTATTTTGTATATAGTATAGAACGGATATTTTAGATGAAACTGTAACCTCATCGAAGCGTGACAAATAAGTATTACGGCAAATTTTAAATAAAATGGAAAACGTTAGTTAAAGCAAATACACATATGTTATTTCTCAGAGTGTAATTTACAAAATGGTTGCAAGTTAGAATATAGGTATATATTATATATATATATATATATATATATATATATATATATATATATTCAAAGGAAAAGCAAAATAAAACAATTGAAAGCAATAGATAAACATCTTAGTTTAGAATCTTTTAAAAGACCTTTGAATTCAGTACAATATGTGAATTATATAATAGTATAATATTAATTTTATGGTAAATTGTGATAGTCCTTATCGCCTTTTACCGATAAGATTAGGTATGGATTAAAGAATGTGTATGTATGTGTGACACTGAGTGCGAGTCTTGTAAGAAATTTGATAAGTTAAAGTTAAATAATAGTAAAGTATATTTCCTCATACAAGTTGTCGATATGTGGGCACTTCACTGGAGGCTGGGAAATCCTTGCAAGTCGATACACCTTAAGGTGCAAATCGATATTTTTACAGCTAGAGTCAACAAATTTGCTGAAAAGACAGCTGGTGACGTCCCCCCAAAGCACTGATGTTAACATTTTTAACTTGCCAGCTCCCCTCATTTTTTAGCAAAATTCGTTAATTTGCACACCATCGCAGCCCACCGTCCATGTTTTTCAATATCGGAAAAATGCCACAGTTGGTTCTTACCAACTGCAAAGCTCTTATTTGTTATTTGACAACACTTAACTGATTTTAACTTAAAATTAACTTAGATTAAAATATTTCTTTTATTTCTACTTTTAAGAGCAGGAACATTTTAATTCAGGTGAATTTGATGTTTAAACATTAAAAAAAAAAGTTAATACGTTTTAACAGGTTGAACCGGACTATTCGATTATTTTAGTAGTGAAAAAAGTGCAAGTTGAATAATAATAAAAAGAAAAACAACTTAGACGGCAACAACAAAGCAGCTATGAACTTTGGATCTCATAGAGTTATTTATTGTCCGGCACAAACAGCGTTGTCACAAAAAGTTGAAGTTTTCTTTAAATGACTTTTTAAGTACTCACCTTTAGAGAGTTTTTAAAATCGAGCAGTTGATTTGAAGCAGCATCGCGTGCAGCCATATTGCCTTAATTGTTGTTTTATAACCAGAATTTATAAAAATGCACTTAAGTATGAACGTATCGTCGCTCTTCAACGAAAATGTTGTTAACTAAATCACGAAGAATGCAGCGCTCACTGCTTTTATAGGCGTCCGAATCATGTATAAAGTTCAGTGTGGCCGTGCTGTGTAAGTGTAAAAATAAACTTGACAAATTATGGGGAGTCTCGTTTATTGAGTAAAACTAATTCATTAACATCTGATAAGAAATATATTTAGTCAGACTCTTTTCATCCATTATCGTGAAATAAAGCAGAAACTAATTCAATAGGTACCAAAAAAGGTGAAACAAAAAATCGCGTGTTTTGTATTTGCTTTGGAATGTGTGGTGGTAAGACGATATATGATCGATAGTGGGTTTTAGAAGTACAATAGTTAGATACTAGCGATATTAAGTACGTTGTATTTCTTTTGCTGGCAGTACGCAATAAATGCCACGGTTGGCAGGTCTCTGTAATTTTGTAGTCACTTTCTCAGTCATTTTTTTTCATGCGTTCGTTTTGCCTTAGTCTCTATCAATTTTAAAGTAGTAGTGTTTTATTATTTTAACAATATCAAAAACGATGATATAAAATACACATTTAAAATGTAATGCAACATATATAATAAAGTTTTATTAAGTAAAACTACGTGCAAGAGCAATCAGACTCCAATCAAAGTTCCGTTTCTTTTACGTAAAAAGACACATAAAAACGGAGCGTGTGAAGTTTTCAACAACTACATTGCAGAGGCAGTCTTATTCTCTCCGATACGTTAATTTGCTGAAAAAGGAACAACTACACCATTCCCCACATACAAAGTAGGCCAACAACAAGAGACAGAAAGCAAGCAACAAGCCATTGTGTGTAGTGAAGTGTATTATAATAAAAGTATGTGTGTATGCGCGTGTGTGAATACAAAAAAAATGTATTAAAAAGGTAGAAAACTAAGTGACCAACAATTTTTTAATTGTGTCAGCTTAGTTGTCTTTTTGTGTGCGTCCGTGTTGATTGCGAATTATTTAAATAAAATTCCATTAATACTTGTTGTGTCGAAGCGCAAATTTCTATATAAGTGAAATTATTTTGTTTCGTTTGCTATCTGCAAGGGCGCTTAAAGTATAGAAATTAAGTTCCCTTGAAACAAATCGAAACGTCATTACCCCCCTAGACAGCATCGACATCGCCACATAACGGTCCGAAGAGAAAAAGCGTTGCCACAGTGCTGGTATGTTGCTTTAGTGTCAATGTGTTTGCTTTTTTATTGTATCTGCATGTGTGTGTTCCTAAAAGTGTGTAAGTGGCAATGAGTAGCCTTAAACACCAACTAATGAATATACTTTTTCGAACGTTTGCACTGTCCTGTCTGATGTGTTGCTGGCTGGTTAATTGCGTTCAACAGCACAAAATTAAAATAAATCTAATGAATTTTTGTTGTTAAAGTCAAATTCATTAATTTCACAGATTTGTATAAGCGTGCAAGAGAAAAAAATGCAGAATCCGCCAGGCGACGTTGACGTCGACGCTGCAGGAGAGGTTTATCAGGCTAACAGTTTAAAATAATATAAAAACAAATGCATTCAACCTGTAAATTTTGTGGTGCGTGCATATGTAAGACTAACATAACCAATGTATGTACACAACCACAATAACTGCGGCTTCTATAGCATTATGAGAAAGCGAAGTGAAATTTGTAAAGCAAAACCAAAAAAACAACAGAGGCTCGAAATACATCAAATCATTGCTTAACAATTTCTTGTAATAAATGAAAGAAAGCAAATACTGGTTATATGTATAAAACCTGTATTTGCTTTCTTTCACTTATATTTTTTATTATATTATATATATATATATATATATATATATATATATATATACATACTGACATGTGTGGTTTAACAAAGAAACCCTTTAGCGCCGTGCACGTAACGTTTATGTTTCGCTAACTCCCAAGCAGCTATCACTAACTTTCAGTCAAACCTCAAATCCATATTTTGCATAGTGGTGTCGTACGCGGTCGTCAATAATCGATCTCTGCATTTCCGGGGCATTCTGCGTGCTAAATTGCTGCGAATTAAATATTGTGTGAAATAGCAAATATTATATGATACTATATATGATAAATTCTTTTTATACCCTGACCCCATTTAAAATGGGTAAAAAGATTATAATGGTTTTTTTCAAAAGTATGTAACGGGCAGTAGAAAGTATCTCCGACCCCATAAAGTGTATATATTTATTCCTGATCAGCATCAACAGCCGAGTCGATATAGCCATGACCCTCTGTCCGTCCGTCCTTATGTATGAACGCGTCGATTTCAGAGACTATAAGAGCTAGAGACTCAGATTTGGAACATAAGCTCACCTAATCTCTAGGCAGTACAAGTTTGTTTCAAATTTTCGATAAATTTTCCCGTTCCTGATATACACATAGATCCCCTTATAGGGATAGATAACAACAAAATCTTGAATTTGGAAAACTTTGAGACGGCATTTAAAACATTAAACAAAATAATGACAATCTGTGAAATATTTTCTTTAATCCGTCAAGAGATATGGAACATTGAAGTGTGCGCGTACACACACACATAAACTTGCAAGCACTGACTGTACGCGTTAAGTATGGGGTTCAGGGTATCGTCTAGTCGGGATCGTCTAGTCGGGATTTCTCGACTAGAGAGTTCTATCTTGTTATTATTTGAGATGTGGACTTCATTTATAAATTCTCTGTTATTTTGTTTGTTCTCTTTTCAGGTGCAATGGAACCGAACAGACAATATGAATATCAAACGCATCATCAACCCCGCCACCCACTCCAACAACACCAAATACATGCGAATACACAACATGTAGTGCAGAGTAACTACATACACCACCCTCAACACCAACAATCAACTGCAACTGTAACTTTACCACCAACACAACAACAAAACCACTTTCCACCGCATCCACATCAATCAAGGGCCAATTCTTCCAACATCACCAGTTTAATAAATTACCAAAATTCACATTCAGGGGGAATTGAACGTTCCCTTAGCTCGATTTATGTGATGAGCGGTAGTGTTGATAAAGTTGGTGGAGCAGCATCATCTGTAATGCCGCCAATAGGTGCTGCTGCATCTGCACCGGCTGGCGATCCGCATTTACAATACTACACATCTAACCGCGAATTGACTGTTGGAATGAGGTCAATGGAGCCGACACCATCTCACATCTGTTGGCAGTACAAAACAGCTCAGAAAACGCCTCCAACTGGTACTGCGCCACCACCCACTGCCACGTTCCGCCAAAACAGTAGCGCCTTGTACAACGCACCCCAGTGGCCGTCACAGGATGAACAGAAACACCACCCGCACCAGCAAGAGCAGCAGTCACGCTGTGGATACTCCAAGTCACTGACTCCAACACATTTAAGTGCAATAAGCAGCAGTGGGACCGGAAGCGGTCTGCACTATTATGAGCACAATATCAAATATTCAACTGGTGTGCGCACCTCAAAGGTGCTTGAATATTCGACTGCAGCGAGCGCTACGTCCTTCTCTCAGCAGTTAGATACATGCCCCGCACGTTATGAGCCGTTGGATCATGTGGTGAACCCCACAAATGCGCTGCTTGGCACCAGCGACCAGCAGCCTAGTCCCAACTATGCGCGCAAGTGCCCACAGCTTTACGACCCACCAACAGAGTCGCATGGCGAAGCAGCGCCAGTTCCGTCTTCAGCAATTAACCATCAAGTGCAGCTTTCACAACAACATCAGCTGCAACAACAACATCAGAGCTTATATATGCCCCCAAACTTTCAAAACACTATGCACAATGCTATTGAGAAGTATGTGCGAGAGTCAGGTCCATCGCCTACTTTGGATTATAGACGCGGCTCAAACGGCTCACGTTCTACAGTCAGCTCTTATGGCAAAGCAGGCGATAGCAGCAGCAACAGCAGCGCATATTCAAAATTGGTGCCAGAAACCACAGCGTTAGCACGACCGTCACTCTATCACAATCCGAGCACAGAACCTCCGCCTCTCTCGGACAAGAAGCAGGATTTAGCGCTTGCGGCTGCAAAAGTCTTTCCTACCAAGTATGGGAAAGTGTTGCAGCAGCAGCATGCACCACCGACGCAACCCACACCCCAGCTATTACAACCGGCTGCTGCTTTGCAAGAACGTAGTTCCTCCATCACATGTAATGCTTTATACCATCACCAAAGCACGCCATCGCCCAAGCTCGCCCAGCAGCTCTATATTCATACACCGCCGCCAACAAGCGGCACAGTTTCTACATCAAATTACTTAACGCTCCAGGTGTTTCCACACGGGCCTGACATACGCTGTCAGCCAGTGCCAGCGGCTTCTGCATCAGTGATTCCGGCTGCTCCGAAGAAAGTCAATCAAACAACAAAACCCAATTATCGGGCGCTTATTAATGACATGCTGAAGCGCAATACAACTAGCGAGGAGGAGCTAAATTTGCAGATTATCAAGAAAACGCTAAATATGGAAACGCCAGGCACTCATTTAGCATTGATATCCACCACCAGCCGGCAGCAGTTGCCAGTACCAAATCTAGCAACTCCTCCGCCTATGCCAGCACCAGTAATACAGCAACAGATGACACAACCACTGCCAGGGATGTTACCCACTCCACCTCTTGCTAACTCGCCGCTTGACTTGTCCATGCGCACAGTTAAACAAACGGCCGACTCCACAGACTACAAATACCAACGCTTCGTTGAAGAGTTCAAAGCTACGGAACCGCCCCAGTGCAGAACTGAAACAGTCCCAGGTCTGAGTCTACCACGATTAGATATAACGCCGAATTTCGCACGCAGCAATAATAGCAGCAAAACCGCGTCATATAAGGCGGCCTCGACAGTTGTGATACGCCAAGTGCCTGCTAATACAGGTGAAGTATCCCATGCTGCACCACAAGATACAACACCCATGCTTATTAAGGCAGCCCAACAGCTGCGACCCAGCGTGTTGGAAACAAATCCACTGGCGAAGCGACCTCAATTACCGCCTGAGATAAGCAACAAACACATCAAGACAGCGCCTGATCCAATAACTTCAAGCACCACCACGCCTACAGCTAGAGCCAGTGCCCACAAAAGCAGCAACCCTAATTACCTGGGACGCAAGCGACACCTGCAAGAATACAACCAGGCTACGGCGGCTGCGGCGGCAGCCGAAGCCAAGCAGACACGTCCTGTCCCACCGATTGCAGCCAACAATGAGCAGATACTGGCGGCCAAGCGTCTCGAGCTTCCTGCAAAATCTTTAAATCCAGGCCACATTATTGGGTATCCTCAGTGCAAAGAGGAATTGGTTGTGCGTCCAAAGGCGGAGGCACGTATACGCACAAAGGCGGAGCTTAAGGGTTTTATTTTTACGCCTTCAGTTCTGGAACCTGAAAGCTTAACAACTACAACTAATATACCGGCAGTATTAGTATCATCTGAGCATGTGTCCACAGCAAGCGATCCGGCAGATGAGCTGCCCCATGTGCTACCTCCCAGTCAACCGACCAATAACATTCAAATTAAACTGGAACTAGCACCATTGCAAGAGCTCAAAAAGGATATGGGTCTAGATGCTTCCTCAACAAGCTTTAACAGCAACAATCTATTAGGCTGGGGCAGTACCTGTAATAGTCTCGTGGAGCAGCTGCTTAGCAGAGTGATGCCAGTGAGGTCAACGCCTTCCATCCAGTTGGCAGCACTGGCAAAGGAGAGCGTCCCTGCACTTGCTTTACCCCTACCGTTGTTGTCCAGCAGAACGAAAATTGAACTTAGTGAAGATGACCTACCCGTGGCGCGCATTTTGAAACGACAGCCGCTACAAGTGGATGCCGAGTCAGCAGCTACAACTACCACACAAGTGACCAACACAACCAGCACAAATGGCATTGCGCTGTGTGTCGTCCAAAAAAAACTAAGTAAAACAGAGCGCGAGAAAAAACGAATAGTGCAGGAGCAACGCATAGCGGCGCGATTGGCCCCAGCTGCTGGGCAAAGCAGCAGCTCCGAGAGCGAAAATACGGAGCTGATCAAGCGGAAGACGGCTAGACAGAAAAAGCCGCTAATGCGCAAGGGCAGGGGCAAGATGCGTCTCGCCGAGGATATTAATGAGCAATTCAAACAGCGGAAAAAGCAATGCAGCGACGATGAGCAAGAGCAGGATGGGGGTACTACCTCTACCGAGATAAAGAACTCCAAAAGTGTTAAGAAAACTAGGCTGGCGACAGCGATTGAAAATATTGTTCAATATACAAGTGGTAAGTGCAAAACTAAGAAGGGACAGAAACAAAAACAGGAAAATATGCAGGAGCACGAAGATGATAAAAGTAACTCAAGCAGCTTCAACAAAGATAAAAACCAGCAGCAGAAGAAAGATGATGACTGTGAAAATAGCAAAATGGAAAAGCAGAATGCTGATATAAAAGTGGGAACAAAAGTGGGTCAAATCAAACGCAAGGCAACAACACAAACAACAACATTGCGGGCCAATGCACAGTTGAAAAATCGCATTGCACTTAATACGATGACACGATCGAAGCGAAAAAGGGAACTGGAACTTCAACTTGCCAACAGTAAAGTTCTCCGCAACGAAAAAATCATACGAAACTCCACGACGAAGATCAAGCGTAAATATGTGCGGAAACTTGTGCCCGATGGAAAAAAGGAAATTATGAACACGCGTTTGCGCAATAAGCGTGCATCGGTCGTTGACCTGGCCCAGCTTAACGGACGTAAGATTGAGGGCAAACCCGAAGTGTCCTCAACAAATAATAGCTCCAACAAAAACAATAAGACAAATACGTCACCACATCAGCAACTAATTCTCGAAGAGTACCGCTATAAGCTTGCGCTGAAAATACCGCAACGGCTAATACAAATGAATAAGTTACAAAAACTGCCGCAGGCTGCCTCATTACCTGATTTAGAGCGCAGTCGAGATTTTAACCAGGAGTTAACTTGCTTTAAGACGATTTGTGGTCGCAAGCTGCGAACTAAGCAGCCGGAGCAACATCATCAACTACAAAAGCAACAACAACAGCAAAAGGCAACACCCAAATCTATCATCGATGTACTTCATCGGCGCGTCACTAGCAACAGCAGCAGCCAATCTGGCAATAAAATCAAGGCATCACATCAACCATCCAATTGCTCCACAAGTTTGCACAATTATAGCGAGACCTCGCAGACCTCCGCCTCAAATTCCATGTGTGACCTACAATCTCCCGAGGCGGATCACAGTTTGGTGGACAGCAGTAGCAAGCGGCACTTCAGCATATTTGACACGAAGGTACTGCAAAGCAAAACGCGCACCGAGTCCAAGTTACAGCAGCGCCGCGAAGTTATACGGGAAATTTTTGTTGGCACGGATCGACCGGCGTCTGCGCCTCCGGAATGCGTTCAAAATCATGCGGGCAAGGAGTGCTCTGTGTTAAGCTATCAACAATATGAGGACTTTTTAGAGCAAATGAACCGCATTGTTACTGCCAATAACAACAAGCTTGCCAGGCATATTATTACCAACGATGAGGCCCACAATAAACGCAAAACAGATCTGTTTGGCACTACAGCATCACCAGTAACTACAAAACATTGCGCAAACAAGCGCAAGTATCTGCGTCGCAAGGGAAGCTCCGGCTTTGATTATATACGAAAGAAGAAGCGATCAACACAGCATCAGAGCACCAGCGCTGGCGCCACAATCAACATACCCGCGATCAAATCCCCTAGCGAGCAAGCGTCTACCTTCTTAACAACAGCGGTTGCGTGGTCATTGCCGACGGCAGATGTTTTTGCAGCCGATGAACGTTTAGATGATACAGATAGCACGATAGCGGGCAGTACTTCCCATTTGCCGATTAAAATCAAAACAGAGATGGATGTGTGTCGCGAAATACAAAAGTGGGTGCTCAACAAGGGTGTGGGTCAAAGCACTATGCATAAGGCAGCGCGTCAAGGACTTATCGATGTTGTTGTTTATTGTCTGGATCGCATGGGTATGAATCCTGATCAAAAGGACAATGCAGGCTACACGCCACTGCACGAGGCGTGCACGCAGGGTTGGCTTGAGATTGCCCGGATTCTATTGCAATTCGGCGCCAACCATTCGGAAGCAGCTCAATCTGGCATTCGACCATTGCATGGTGCCATCGAGAATGATCATGATGAGGTGGTACGTCTTCTATTATCCTATGGCGCTGACCCATTGCTGGCAACGTACTCAGGTAAGAACAAACTACAAACACACCCTTTTCAGTATAAGATTTTTTAATAAAAAGTCCACAGAGTTCGAAAAACTATTAAGTCATTTGTCAAACTTCGTTTATACTTTAATTCTGAACATAGCATATTAGTTTTGTATAAAGTCCGTTATGCTGTCTGTTTGTTTGTATGAACGTTACTTTTTTCGACACACTTGTGCTAGATACTTTAGAGGTTCGCTCCACTTGCACTGCAAAAAAATTGTAATTTTCATGATGAAAGCCACAAATCTTTTTGAAAGATCAATGTATCATTTTACCCTGAACCAATTAAAAATGGGAAATAAGGGTATTATGGTTTTGAGCAAAAGTATGTAACAGGCAGAAGGAAGCATCTCCGACGGCATTGAATTATTTAACAAGATAATGTATATCTTTCAAATTTTTATTGAAATCGGCTAAGAAACACCGGAGATATGGAACATTGAAGTTGAGTATGCAGTATGCGCTTACACACTTACACAAGTATAGGGTCTGGTCGGGATTTCTCGACCAGAGCCTTTTTGTTTTCCCCCTGCTTGCGGTTTTGGTTCCACATTCCATGTGCAACTTAGCCTAATAGATTGACATTGCTTATTTGGGGCCACAGCTCTTAAATTATCAATTATGTTAGGATAGGTTATTAGTTTCCGTTTCGCAAATGAAAATTTAAATAAATGAACAATTTAAAAATCAAAAAGTTTGGCTAGAGCCATGTCCGAAATGGAGGAACAAACCAGGGAGCAATACTTGGTGTTTAATTTTGTTCTACACCCTGAAGTCCGATGGATTGGTGAATAACCACTGGAACAATCAATTCGTGTAAAATATCGGTGAAATTGACATTGACATTGGAGGGTATCAATCCACTCCGCGCTGCAATCTCAATCACACATTCAAGAATCGATTTAATGAATCAATGCTTACCAATTCTAAAAAAATTAATTTAATATTAAATTCCCAGACCATTCCAACTCTTTTCATACACTTGAAACTTATATAACAAATTTGTCATGAAATATGAAACGCATAAATATATACGCACCCATAAAAAAATGTGAGGTTTGTTCCAGTATACGATCTTGTTTCGTGTGAATAAGAAGATGTCGGTCAATAAATAACGGAGATATGGATCTTCAAAGCCAAACTTTCGAAACTACATTTTTATATCCTAAACCCATTTAAAATTGGTAAAAAGGGTGTAATGGTTTCGTGTAAAAGTATGAAACAGGCAGAAGAAATCTTCTCCGACTCTATAAAGTATATATATTCCTGATAAGTATCAACAGCCGAGTCGATATAGCCATGTTCGTCTGTCATAATATATATATGAGCTAGAGACTCCAGTTTTGCAACATAAGCTCGCCTAATCCCAAGGCAGGACAAGTTTGTTTTCGATTTTCCATAACTTTTCACGTTTACAATATGCACATGTGATCGATAACAATAAAATCTTGAACTTCGAAAACTTTAAGAAACATTAAACAAAATAATGACAATCTTTTTTGTTCAAATCATTTGAGAAACACCGGAGATATGGAACATTGAAGTTGTGTATACAGTATGCGCATACACACACACATACTTGCAAGCACTGACTGTACGTGTTTAGGATAAGGTGTTAGCTCTCTTACTTGATTTTACCCCCTTTGTGGGTCATAGCTCTAGTATTAATGAACGGACCCCAAATCTTCTAGAGTTTCTAGTTTCACACGAAACAAGAGGTTATTCCGTGCATGAAAATGTATTAAAATCGGTTCGCAGCAAAATACATGAATATAAATAGAATTTTTCTCAAAGCTTTTAGAGGTTGTTCTCAACATATAACATAACAACACATAATTTAAGCCAATTAAAAAAAAAATTTTTACCATCCTGTTACCTTCTCCAATCCTTTGAATCAATTCATTATTCCAATTAATTGAACTTTTATTTAAAACGATAAATATACTTAAATCAGGTTTTCAAAGCTCTCAATTTTTAAAACTTTAATATTTAAGTGTTATCGATATCATGTATGTATCACAAACGAAAAAAGTTACCGGTTATTTGGTACAAACTTATTTTGCCTCCTTTAGGCAAGCTAAGTTTCCAAATTTAAATTCTTATATTCAGACGGACGGATGGACAGATAAACTGACACACAGGAAGACATGACTATATCATCTGATACTGATCAACAATAATTTATGAGGTCGCATGCAATAAATGTACAGCCTCGCTATATTACAAGGAAATAACATAAATAGCTTTCGAATCCAAATATCCACCGTTGTAAATAAGTGGCTTGGTAGTCTCAGACAATAAATGTGTAAGATTGCCCGAACACACCCGTTGCAACTCGATGATTTGGGTACCAAGTAAAGCTAACTAGAGCAGAAAAGTAGTGCTTTTGAAGGAACTCCTAAGATTTTGGTGTTATATTTATATTTCGTTAAATTCCATAACCAACGCTTGAAGAAGCCGAGGTTGACCTTATCAACAAAACAGGACATAAAAGTTTAAACCTTAACCTGGTATCAAACAGAACATAAGGAATATGCATTTATGTGTTGCAATAAGACGTTGTCAAAATTCTTTCGGACGATGTATTTCATTCATTTTTCAAATTTCTTTTGTTTTATCTTATATCTAATTTAAAAACCTTCCCACATATTAAATTTTTACAGGTCAAACACCACTTATGTTAGCTTCAAGCAAATTGATGTCCAGCATTCTACGCTCTCACCTCAGCGATGCACAAAGTGCAGCCGCCAATATAAAACCGATGCGATTTCAGGGACCATGGGAAATATTTGGTAAATAAACTTGTCCAATGATACGTATATAAATTAATCTTAAAAATGTCTTTTGTTTTTAGATGAAAAGGAAAACGGTTTTAATATGTTTGATGGTGTACCGAAAACAGCATGTGATATGAGCAGAGCTCAATGTAGACAAAAAAGAAGGCAAGAATGCAATCTTGACGAAAACAAAAATTCATCAAGGCCCCGAACCAACAGGAAAAACAAAATTAGCAACAATTGTACGAACGGAAAATTGAAGACAAAAGAGGACAGCAATGAAAAAATAAAACAAATTGGGGAGATGTGTGGAAAGACTGCAACAACAACAAAGCTGTTTAAAGAAGAGCCTGGTGCTGGATTTGAGGACACAAACAATAACAAAGACAATGATATTATTGTAGAAAACTTAACGAGTGTTGTGAACGACAAGATTGAGGTTAAACGAGAACTTCGGGATGAGAATATTATAGAAAATAACGATATAAACAAACACAATGATGATTACGTAGAACAAGATGATGATAGTGATGTTAGAGAGACGTTTTCGGATAAATTGAATAGTGATATTTTTAAATTTGAAGAGGCCGATCTGCCCTTGCCACCACTTTACTTGCTCAAAGATGAGGGCAGTGAAAAATGGGTACTCTTAAATGATTTGTGCAATTTACTTAAGGTCAAATCGAAAGACACGCTTCTTAACAAGGTAAGTCAATCAAATATTAAATTTAAGAAACCAATATTATTAAACCAATATCTTTTTAACAGATCTGTTCAAATAACAACACGCTAGCCACCACACAGAAGCAGCTACTAAGAGAGTTTAAAATTGATGATTTTCTTGAGAAGGCGACTTGCCTGCAGCTGCTGTGTGCTGGTGAAAAACTCAATATGTTAAGCTCCTCAAAGGTAATGCTTATCAGATACAACGAGAGCGTCAAAAATTTGTTGGGCGTAAAAACAATTTTAATGCAATTTTAATACAATTTATAATTTTTAGCAGGGATTTAAACCGTAAACGAACCCGTTACCGATAACCGATTGAAACTGTTAACCGTAGCCTTAGCCGTAACAATAAAAAATTAACCTTAATCAATATCATATACCATTATAACCGTGACGTATCCGAAACAGTTAGCTGTTGCTTTTGTCAAATAACGCACAAAAACGTGTAAACATGTTGGCATTAATACACAAACAAGCTTTCTTTCTGTCTTTAATACTTTTACCCTGAACCCATTAAAAAAAGGGTAAAAAGGGTATAATGGTTTTGTGCAAAAGTATGTAACAGGCAGTAGAAGGAAGCATCTCCGATCCCATAAAGTATATATATATTCTTGATCAGTATCAACAGCCGAGTCAATAGAGCCATGTACGTCTGTTCGTCCGTGTGTATGAACGCGTCGATCTTAGAGACTAGACGAGCTAGAGACTTCAGATTTGGAACATAAGGTCGTCAAATCCCTAGGCAGTACAAGTTTGTTTTCGATTTTCGATAACTCTTCCCGTTTCCGATATACACATGGGATCGAGCGTTTGAAACGCTTAACAAAATAATGATAATCTGTGAAATTTTTATTAAAATGGAAGATATGGAACATTGAAGTTCTGTATGCAGCGCGCGCGTTCACACATACACTCACTTACACAAGGATTCAGGGTATCGTCTAGTCTGAATTCCTCGTCTAGAGCCTTCTTACTTGTTGCTTATTTATTTCGGACTCGAACTCGCTCTGAGTTTGATCCAGATCGGCTTTCTAAGCTCTCAGAGTTCTCCGCACATGTTAAGCCAGACAACCCCAATTATTCTTTCTTTCAATCATAACGTCTACTATATTGTTGGCTGTAATATCTGCCTCTGCTTCCTGGTTTAGCGTCAGGCGCTGCCATTTTAATTTGCGACCACCAAATAACGTGTGCACAGTGTTGTCGCTGCATCCGGGGCAGTTCAGACAGTCGGGCGATGCTACATTTCCATTCGGTGAAGGTAGTGGCGGAAGTAACCATGTCCCGACAAGAGCTATGTTAGGTAGTAATCTACCTCACCTCTCACCATGCTTACTTTTGATCCATGGCTCCACGTCTATGATAAGGCGCGCAGTCCATCTGTCGCTACTCCCTCCCATTAATTCTGCCATTCGCGGAGTGTGTTGTATCTTTCCTCTTGGGAAGCATTTGCTCCATCCGCCGCTCTTTAGCCAGGAGGTGTATGTGTGCCACCCCAGCGATCACCAACACTGCTTGTTTCGACCGTACGATGAGCCGAAGCTACTCTCTCTTCGTTGAACCTGTGCGAACCTCTTCCAATCTATGTCTTTTTCAAGAGAATTGGCCCGTATCTCAGCCCACAGCTGCAGCTTTGCCTGCTGCCTCGTTTAACTGTTGGAAGAAGCTCAGCTTGGTGTCTATCAATATGCCAGGTTTCGACATCACCGTAGCCTCCCCGACTCTCAATGGGATGATCGTTGGTATCTTTATCTTGGGCAGGACTACCACTTCTGTCTTGATCAGTGTCAGTGATAGCCCATGTTCCGCCATTCAACTACCGACAGTTCTTATCTTCTTATCACAGCATGAGCTGTGCCGTTGCAGGTCTCGCGCTGCTACCAGTGCAGCAACATGATATGCATACCCAACCTGGCACGTCTCATCTGTCATTTCCGTAGAAGGCCATCGTAGGTGGCGTTCCATAGATCTGGTCCTAGGATAGATCCCCGCCGCCTCTGCTGTGACCACCTTTCTGTAAACGCCTTCTCTGGTCTCATTAGATAGTCCGCGCTCCGTTAGGTTAGCGTCGATTATTCGAAATAGATAAGCCGGGACCCTGAAGCTGTACTCAGAAGCCCTGCTCTCGCTACCATCTCCATAACAAGCTTACCCTAGGCGTCGGGGTAAGGTATACACCATTCCAGCACTCTTGCGTTAAAGTCCCCGGCTATCACTTTGTATCCTTTACCGCCATGCCGCGTCTTACAGGCCCTCTAGCTGTCCTCTGTAGCTTTGGATCGCCTGATTCGGCGTGAGATAGCAACTAAAAAAAATCATCGTCCCACACCTCACCCAGACAAACTCGTTACCTCGACCGTAAGCGGTGACATGGGTCTTACACCCAGATGCATTACCGAGTAGATCTGAGTACAAATAGGAAGGATCCATACTCCGTTACTGCCCGCTTAATAACAAAAGGTCGACCCTTTTCTCTACTGCCAACTGATGATGCAATTCATTGGTAGTTTGGCTCCTGTTCGTGTGTGCCGTGTGGAGGACACGAATCATTGCGTTTCCGGACCCTGTTTTTTGTTAAAGTCGTCTCCGCTTAGGCCCCTGTCAGCACAAATGATGCAGCGTGCTGGCGCATTACATATCGTGGACTTGTGTCTGACATCACCACATTTATAGCACAAAGAGCTGCGATCAGGCCTTTTGCACCCCTCAGCTACTTGCCGGAGCCAAGACATCTATAACAGCGCGTCGCAGATGTCCGCTTCCGCACTCGACAGTTAACCCATCCAATGTGGAACTTCCCGCGCCCAGGAAGTAGGATGCGTCGCGCGTATTCATCCCAACCACAACCATCTTAAAGCCATCATAGTTCTCGGGATAAGACCAATCTTGACATCCCCGATGTTGGGAGCATACTCCAATTTCCACAAAGACACCCTAGTTTGAGTCTCCCGCATGGTCCTTACCTGCACTCCTGAGCTTTCCGGGTTCACCTTAGATTTAATTTCTCTTAGGATATCGGCGTAAGACCAATTCCACTCGCCTCGACTTAGGATAGCCTCAGTTGGTGCCTTGCTCCTGCCCTTCTTTTTACCCCCATTGCCTGCTTTTCGCGAGGGACGACTTTTTTGCCCGAAGTTGCTTTTTCCGAAACAATCCTTCCTTCAGCCAACTTCACTATCCGCTTGGCCGTTTTTGAAATGACCACACGTTGGGGATTGATATCAACCGTCTTTATGCGTTTTTTAACGTTCAAACCCACAGAGCTAGATGCTGAACGCTTCTCTATTGGCGTATTCAGTTTATAGTTCTGCATGTCTCTCGCCATTTTATTTTCCTGTCCTGCAGGCCTGCATGGCTGAGAAGGCGTCCTCCAAAGTTGCAAGAACATTTTATGTAATTTAGGGTGGTCTTTTGCCTTCATCTTGCCTGTAGCATCTAGGCACCGTGTTATATGAAGCTCTTCGTTACCCTGGACCCCGCAATTTGCGAAACCACAGCGGGAATGTGCTCTCTGGTCTCGTCATTTTTTCACCATTCTTAGTGATAGTTGTTTGCCCAGTCGGGTTGGGTAAGACTGGCACAAGCCGGTGTAGGATTGATTGTGGAGTCGCCTAGTGACAAATTCATCGACTCCACCGGCAATATCCGTTCCACCACCCTTTTCAGGTACTTGGATACTGGGTGCAGTCCTAGGCACTTTTGAGTGGGTGCGGTCCACTTTTGAAGTCCTCCGAAAGGTACGATGACCTCCTTCTATTTCATGGGGGCTTGGAATAATTGGGGGCCCCTTATCGCAGCCAAACCATGTTATGGTACTTCGAGTCGGTCACACTTCATCCGCACCTGTCTTCTTACCAGCACCGTAGGCTAAGTGGTCGTCCTCTAATGCTTTGCGGTAGCAAGAACTCGACGGCCCGGGGCCCGCTTGAACACCCCTGCACCGTAACTTTTTTCCTTCCCCTAGGACTGCTTGTAGCGGCAAGGTAGCACATCTGGCTTGGCGTGCTTTAAGTCGAGCCCACAACGACGGCAAGGTGGTAGCAAAAGGGGGGTAAACTGTATTACTAAATAAAAGATTGAAGTAACTTTGATAGATTTTTTAGATGAAGCGCAAAGGATAGTGACCTATACCAGTTTTAAAGTTACACACAACAGATTGCTGGTTTTATACCCTGATCCCACTAAAAATTGGGAAAAAGAGTATAATGGTTTTGTGCAAAAGTATGTTACAGACAGAAGGAAGCATCTCCGACCCTAGAAAGTATATATATTCTTGATCAGCATCAATAGTCGAGTCGATATAGCCATGTCCATCAGTTCGTCCGTCCGTATGTATGAGCGCGTCGATCTCAGAGACTATAAGAGCTAGAGACTCCAGATTTGCAACTTAAGCTCGCATAGTCCCTCGGCAGTACAAGTTTCTTATCGATTTTCGATAACTCTTCCCGTTTCCGGTATACACATGGAATCGATAACAATCAAATCTTGAATTTGGAAAACTTTGAGACTGCGTTTGAAACATTTAACAAAATAATGACAATCTGTGAAATTTTAATTAAAATCGGCTTAGAAACACCGGAGATATGGAACATTAAAGTTGAGTATGCAGTATGCAGTATGTGCGAACATAGACACACACACTTGCAAGCACTGACTGTACGCGTTAAGTACGGGGTTCACGGTATCGTTTTTCCTTAACATTTTTTAATTTATTTTTTCCTTAATTATTTTTTATTTACTACTTCCTTATTTTTTTTTTTGTGATTTGGTCACGGTGATCTTTCTTTGTTAGCATATTTTATATTCAAGGTCAGCTGCCTAAATCATTTAATGAAAAATTTTAAGTTACAAAAATTTGTATACATGATCATACACAGTAGAAAATACGACTGCCACACCATACGGATAAAGTTATTCATTCTGTGAATTTTAGATAATATGTTAATTTTGTTATACTCTAAAAACTTTATGCCGCGACCAAAAGCAAATTTTTAAAAGATAAATAACTTCCTTTTTTCGTAACCTTAACTGCTAACAGAATCCTACTCATAACACTAACCGTTAGCGTATCCGGTAATCGTTTCGGTTTGACTCCCTCATTTACAGGCACAACGTATATTTATTTAATATTGTTATTTTATTGGTCAGTTTACGTCTTTGTCTTTAGAAGACAGTCTTTTATACAACAACTACTACTAAGTGCAAAGTGATACAAAGGTGCTATACACAAACATTCAAAAATAATGCAGAATATCCAGCAGCCCAGATCGGATAAGAACAAGTAGCCAGAGAGCACCCGATTAAAAAGCTAACTTAAGATATAAGATAAAAACAAACAGTTTGCATGTAACAACAAATCTGTTATGTATATATAATTTGCATATACTTTTGTAACTTTTCGATGTAAAATTGTATGATGCGATAGTGCTAGACTCAAAGATTAATAAAAAAAAACTGTGTTGAAATTATAAATATACATATATGTAGATACAAACACTACGTGGATTTTATAAAATATGTAAATAATTGTTTCTGTAAAAAGAGACGTAACTTGTAAAAGCAAAAACAATCGGAAATGCAAACTATTTTGTTTGTATTAAAAACAATATAAAATTATGTTTTCCAAAAAATCTTACACGGTATTTTATATTAGCAAATTATAACCATATAGTACGGGCAAGTAAGAACAGTAAGATTTGTTTTTAGAACAATTAAGAACTGTTTCGTATGTCCTATTTATGCCTTAGTTAAACTCGAATAAGAAGTGCGTTTGTTTCTCAATGTTAAGAACAAATGTTTCATGTTACTTCCGGGGGATGCCTGCTAAATCGAAATCGGTTTCAGAATGGGAATAATTGCAAATTCGTCTTTTAAGAGATCTTTCGCTAATGCTTAAAAGAAAATTTGTCTTTTTTGATTTTTCGGCCAACTCAACAACTCTTATTTTTCTGACGACAATGAATAGTCACTAGAAGATGTTAATACTTCTTCGCCTCATGAACTATCGCCTGACTCACCAAATGTTCTAATTTCTGAAGAACGTCTACTTAAAGTCCGGAAGTTCACTGAATCATCACTAAAATCGATAGGGATACTTGGTTTGAAGGTATGTTTGTGGACGCCTTCCTCATCTATTCATATACGTTTTTTATTTTCTTTGTCTGACCCTTCGGAACTGCATTAATTACTTCTCCTGCTATCCGTTTTCGAGCTTTTTTCGCAGGGAATCGGAACTGGATTCAGATCCAGAAAAAACTCTCGTCGTTCGAAGTTGACCATTCTCTATAATGTCTTAGTCGGAAATTGGACTTTCCCAAGGACTTTCGTCGAGGATAACTGCCACCGTTGCTTTGCTGCTAATGATCACTTTAAAATAAAATTTTTGGCGAACATTTGTAACTTCACTCGGATTCACTTTTTGAATTTATTTGATTCGCTGTCGTATTTATAAACTATTTTCAAAACATACATACAGTTTGACAAAAATGCTTACACATGGTAAAAACTTTCGATTTTTTCACTTTAGAGCTATAGAAGCACACAGACTATTGTTTTTTATATCCTGATACCATTAAAAATGGGAAATTAGGGTATAATGGTTTTGTGCAAAAGTATGTAACAGGCAGAAGGAAGCATCTCCGACCCCATAAAGTATATATATTCTTGATCAGCATCAACAGTCGAGTCGATGTAGCCGTGTCCGTCTGTGTGTATGAGTTTGTTTTCGATTTTCGATAACTCTTCCCGTTTCCTATATACACATGGGATCGATAACAACAAAATCTTGAATTTGGGAAACTTTGAGATGCCGTTTGAATTATAAATTTTCATTAAAATCGGTTAAGAAACACCGGAGATATGGGATATTGAAGTTGTGTATGCAGTATGCGCGTAGACACACACACATACTTGGAAGCACTGACTGTACGCGTAAAGTATAGGGATCAGGGTATCGTCTAGTCGGGATTTCTCGACTAGAGCCTTCTTACTTTTTATTTTTAGTTTTTTTTTCATTTTAATAAGGTATTCAATCACCAAATTCAACTGACACGTAAATGTTTACACACTTCGTTTTTATACCCTGATCCCATTAAAAATGGGGAAAAAGGGTATAATGGTTTTGTGCAAAAGTAAGTAACAGGCAGAAGGAAGCATCTCCGACCCTATAAAGTATATATATTCTTGGTCAGCATCAACAGTCGAGTCGATATAGACATGTCCGTCTGTCCGTCTGTCTGTCTGTCTGTCCGTCCGTATGTATGAACGCGCCGATCTCAGAGACTATAAAAGCTAGAGACTCCAGATTTGGAACTTAAGCTCGCCTAATCCCTAAGCAGTACAAGTTTATTTCCGATTCTCGATAACTCTTCCCGTTTCCGATATACACATGGGATCGATAACAACAAAATTTTGAATTTGGAAAACTTTGAGACTGCGTTTGAAACATTAGACAAAATAATGACAATCTGTGAAATTTTTATTGAAATCGGTTAATAAACACCGGAGATATACTCATTGAAGTTGTGTATGCATTATGCAGTATATGCGTACACATACACACACATACTTGCAAGTCTCGACTAGAGTCTTCTTGTTTGGTTTATTTTCGTTGTGAAATTTTATTTTTTAAAATTTTGAAAAATTGAAATTTTGTTTTATTTACTATTACTTCTATTAAAAATAAAAACATGCAGCTCTCGCTTATACAAATCTTTGATAATTTTATAATTTGAATTTAGAAAATAATCATTATCGGAAAAGTTTTGGACGGTTTAAAAATGCCAACAATGCGGTTAACTTTCGACATTAAACATTTGGTTTATAACAACTCCGCTAACGGTAAATCGGCATCTGAGATTACAAAAAGGTTAGCAATTAACAGGAAAACTGTTTTTAACGTTTTAAGCCGCGTAAAATTCGAGGGAAGGATGGAGACGACGCCTTCAACTGGTCGGCCGCGGGTAATATGTCCAAGGCTAGAGCGAATTATGGTCAAAAGGACCAATGAAAAAGGATTGTGAGACTACCATATGCAGCGAATGTGCCAAAAAAGCCATTTAAAGTACCAACCTTTTATTTTGAGCTGTATTTTTGGCTTTCAAGAGCTTTCAACGGTTGGCGCCACACTCATAGTATAGCATCATTTTGGATGCATCACAAAATACCAAGTCTTCCGAGTATGAATATGTCTGTCCCAATTGGATCCTATCAAAAGTCGAACGTGCCTGAAGCATGCTCCGCCGAAATCAACGTTTTTTTCGAGCAGCCCAAGTTGTACAGGTCGGTACTTTAAATGGCTTTTTAGCACAGATATTGTGATTCCACAATCATTCATATCATTGGCAAGCGATCTGGTAAAAAAAGTTGTATATTCATTGATCCTTCTAACCATAATTCGCTCTGTACTCGGAGCTATTGCCCGCGGCCCACCAGTTAAAGACTTCGTCGCCATCCTTCTCTTGATTTTTAAGCGGCTTAAAACAATGTTAACAGTTTTCCTGCCTATTGCTTACATTTCTAAAACAGTCCCGATTATATATAAATTCAATATTAAAATTATAACATATTTCAGAAAATTGCATTACCGAAGGTGAAGACAGAGGGTCAAACATCATGTTAATTAATGACAAAATGTTCATTTATTAAAAACCATTCCTTTATGCTTAAAAACTATTGCAGCGATATATAATTATATTTTCAATATGTCGATTTTGAATAAGCTATACTAAGTTCAACGTATGATACGAGATTATTAATTGAATGAAATCAAATTCATGTCATGAACATTTATGAGTATTCAACAATTCAAACAAAAAACTGTTAAAGGTAAGTCTTAATAGATGGCGCCCTCTTGCGTAAGCTACATTGGATTCCAAAAGCTGGCGCTTTGAAAAAAGCTATTCAGCGCATATACACAGTTGCTTCAGTGTACAACTGATAAAAGCTGAAAGCTTTTTCGCTGGTCGCTATACGATTGCCGTCCTTGTTCTTCGAATACGCGTCTAAAGGCCAAGAATAATTTTGACGCTGTTTCTGCTGCTCACTGCCATTTACGCTTCCTTTGCCCCGCGGCATTCACGATATGTAAATGCTCTGGTGTGTATGTTTATTCGCGTATGCGTGTGTGCTTTCTTTCTTCTTCTACCTACGCCAACAACTTTGCTACTCTTACTGTGGTCTTGTTCGTGTTGGCCTACAGACCTAATTTACCGTGCTGTGTGCCGACTATAGTTTTCCCGAAAAAAGTGAAATAAACAAATAGACAAAAAGACAAATAAACTTATTAAAAGCATCGTGGCGTGAGTCGCAATGAAAGTGAAGTTTATATTAAAACACACCGCGATTGGCCATTTCATGACAATGATAACAATGCTGTCTGAAAACAAAACATAAATATAATTACATGGGTATATAAAAACATTTTATGCCTTATGTGTGCACAAGTAAATAATATGTTGTGTCATAGTACTGAGGCAGAGCTGCTTAATTATTTTAGCGCCCCCTGTCAACAAGCCGCAGCAACAACACAAGTAAATGTGTGTGTGTATGCGTAAAATACATTGTTTATGTGTGTCATGTATCGGTATGTAAGAGGGAATGCAATTTGCTGATTTTGTAGGAAGAGCTTTTCGATTGTTGCGTGTGTTCGTCGTTCCCGTCATCTTGTTTTTGTACAAGATGGTTTTGTCGTCTGGTTGCACATAATTGCAATAAATTTGCTGGTTTCACACAAAAGGCAAGTGGCAAACGCCGACACAAACAACGCCGCTGCCGCCATGCACAGTCAAATTTCAAGTTCAAAACGAATAGCGAATAGGTAAAGTGAAACAGAAAACGAAAATAAAAATAAAAAGGAAAAAGAATTAGCTACAGAATTGGCGCAGCGCAAATAATCAGAACATACTCGCAAAAGCAACAACAAAAGTAATAACAAGAGTGGGCAAAAAAAAAAAAAAAATGCTGCCAAAGCTTTTGACGTCGGCACCGCAGCTGCTGCTGGCGCAGGCGGAAACTGCATAAGTATTGTTCGTAGGGGAAACTGGGCTTTAGGGGCAGCATGAATCACACAAGTTCTTCTGTTGTGCGAATAAAGTATGAAGTGTACAAACAAATAGAAAAGGCGAACGGCTGAAGAACAACAACAAATATTATAGCACTTTTGCTTTCGGTCCCAACTGGTTTTAAAAAACGATAAGCCAAAAAACACAGTAAACCTAGCACCCAACGCGTAGCTGGATTGGTATCGTCTTGGTTGTCGTGATCGCAGCAACGCATGCGCTAAAGCAACGCTGTTAACGTCAGAGCCAGCAGCCGAAGCTGCTTTTGTCTTTTTATTAAGCATAAAAAGTAAGTTTGTATTATATCTGTATCCTGCCACGCCCCTTTAATTCTCTGGCCTGTCACTGTAATTATACCCTGATCCCATTAAAAATGGAAAAAAACGGTATAATGGTTTAGTGCAAAAGTATGTAACAGGCAGAAGGAAGCATTTTCGACCCCATAAAGTATATATATTCTTGATCAGCATCAACAGCCGAGTCGATATAGCCATGTCCGTCTGTATGTATGAACCAACCGATCTCAGAGACTATAAGAGCAAGACATTCCAGATTTGGAACTTAAGCTCGCCTAATCCCTAGGCAGTACAAGTTTGTTTTCGATTTTCGATAACTCTTCCCGTTTCCGATATACACATGGGGTCGATAACAACGAAAACTTGAATTTGGAAAACTTTGAGATGCCATTTGAATTATAAAACAATGTGTGAAACTTTTATTGAAATCGGATAATAAACACCGGAGATATGGGACATTGAAGTGCAGTATGCAGTATGCAGTATGCGCGTACACACACACACACACATACTTGCAAGCACTGACTGTACGCGTGAAGTGTAGGGATCAGGGTATCGTCTACTCGGGAAATCTCGACTAGAGCTATCTTACTTGTATTTTAGCTGCAACGGCGTAAAAAAGTATGGGCTAAATAAGGTCAATCAAATTATATTTAAGCTCCGTGTGAGTGTTATTTGAAACCTTTAAAAAAATTACTGAAAGGCACCGTTCTAACAAAAGAATGAGCGTACTTAGGCTTATAGAAAATAAACTGTTTAGAAGAAAATAGGAACTATTGTCGCCTGTGGAACAAAGTTATCTGTTCTAAATACGCGTTTAACGACACCTCAATTATCGCAATCCGATACTAATCTCCAAGGTTATTCAATAAATACTAGTGTGCTTTTCGAAAAAAGGTAAAAAGGGTATATTGGTTTTGTGGAAAAATATGTAACAGGCAGAAGGAAGCATCTCCGACCAGATAAAGTATATAAATTCTTGATCAGCATCAACAGACAAGTCGATATAGCCATGTCCGTCTGTCCGTCCGTATGTATGAACGCGTTGATCGATAACTCTTCGCGTTTTGGATATACACATGTGATCGGTAACAACAAAATTTTGAATTTAGAAAACTTTGCATTTAAAACATTAAAAATAATGACAATCTGTGAAATTTTTATTAAAATCGGTTAAGAAACACCGGAGATAAAAAACTTTTAAGTTGAGTATGCAGTATGCGTGTCACGCACACAGATACTTGCAAGCACTGACTGTACGCGTAAAGTATAGGATTCAGGGTATTGTCTATTCGAGATTTTTTTTCTCCAAGAAATCATGTATCGAATTTACTAAAGCATTGTTTGGTTTCTGCTTAAAAAATTTAGTTGGCTTGAGCAATTATCAATAATTCTAATAAACAAGTAAGAAGGCTCTAGTCGAGAAATCCCGACTAGACCATGCCCTGATCGCTATACTTTATGCGTACAGGCAGTGCTTGCAAGTATGTGTGTGTGTGTCTGCATACTTTATTTTAATGTTCCATATCGCCGGTGTTTCTCAACCGATTTCAATAAAAGTACTGTCATTAATTTGCTTAATGTTTTTAATTCCGACCCAAAGAGCTTTTGTTATTAAAAAAAATGTTTGTATAGTTGATATCATTATCGCATTCTCTCTTGGATTTCTATTTCTATATAACAAGTTCAAACCCATTGGGGTACAATTGAGGGTTGACTATTTGGGGTACTGTCACAAATTATAATAATAAAATAATAATGGTGGTACAAACAAAAATTAGAATTGAAAAATTAAAAAAAAAAAAATTATGTTTGATACAATTGTTCAAAATTGGGACTTTTTGATGTAAGAGCGATTTGAATAAAGTCTTCGGCGTTTAATCGATTTCTGTTCTTCGTTTTTATGTTCACAAAAATATGTTGTTCCAAATGGCAAACAATTTTTAACCGCCTATTCATGTGCAATTTGGAAGCCATAGCAGCTTTTGACATCCAAAAAGACGACAGATTTGGTTTACTCTCAAATTGAATACGTGCTTCAGTATTAGATCAAAGCTCAAAAATTGCTTTTGCCGAACCTGAAGCTTCTGAAGGTTGGTATCATAGCAATTTCACATTTAAAAGGATCACTAATCCAACTGAATGTCCGTGTATAAAGATCTGGAAAGTAACCTGAACACCGCTTTATGAGTTTGATAAGGTGTCTTACAATTGTATCCTTGATGTCAGCAAAAGTAATACTTTCGTAATCTTCCAAAAACAAAGCTAATCTTGAACAAGTAAGAAGGCTCTAGTCGAGATATCCCGACTAGACGATACTCTGATCCCTATACTTTACGCGTACAGTCAGTGCTTGCAAGTGTGTGTGTGTCTGTGTACGCGCATACTCCATACTGCATACACAACTTCAATGTCCCATATCTCCGGTGTTTATTAACCGATTTCAATAAATTCACAGATTATCATTATTTTGCTTTATAATTCAAATTGCATCTCAAAGTTTTCCAAATTCAAGATTTTGTTGTTATCGATCCCATGTGTATATCGGAAACGGAAAGAGTTATCGAAAATCGATTGTACTGCCTAGGGATTAGGCGAGCTTAAGTTCCAAATCTGGAGTCTCTAGCTCTTATAGTCTCTGAGATCGACGCGCTCATACATACGGACGGACAGACGGACATGGCTATATCGACTCGGCTTTCGATGCTGATCAAGAATATATATACTTTATGGGGTCGGAGATGCTTCCTTCTGCCTGTTACATACTTTTGCACAACTTCATTATACCCTTTTTTCCCATTTTTAATGGGATCAGGATATAAAAAGAATCTATCATGTCCTGTTCTACTTTCTGTCTCCTATAGCGCAGCTTTATTTACACGCTGACAATATTTCTCTCACTGAAATGATAATTATATTCTTTCCTTGCAATTATTTTTTTAATATATTTATACTCTCAAAAATGTCTGATAAATATGCGAGATATGCAACCCAGGAATAGTTTTTAAACTTATCGGCGATAGTATATTTTTGAGCAACCATCAAAAATTAAGTTAAGTTTAAGTTGAAAAATGCTAACAGGTTTCTAAAATAGCAAAAATTTTATTTTTTTCCCATTTGGGGTAATTTAACAAGTTTGTTTGAAACTGCTGCTAATATGCTGTGATCCACTGTATATACCTACATACTTTCTATATAAATTTTTGAATTATGCTTAGGATTTTCGCTAAAAGTAGAAAATAAGTTTTTATTGATAAGATAATTGAAGTTTTTATAATATTTATAATTCATTCAGACGCTTAGAATTTCCTCTTAAACGTAGAGAATAAGTTTTTAATGATACGATAATTGGAGCTTTTATAACAACTATAATTCACTCAGGCAATGTAATTTGTCTCTCACTCGCTCATAAAATAAGGGAATATTTATTAAGACGAGAGCACCATTAACCATGGACCAGCAAATGTAGGGAGGTTAATTTATTGGACCATTTAACGGTCCCCTGATGATCTACATACAATTCTAGGCAAGTTCCTTCAAGACATTAATGGTCATAAATAGAATTTAGATCCGCGCAAACTATTGAAAAGATTACTCTATGTTTTAACTACTTAATCCAAATCCGTAATCAGTTTCTCTCTGTTAGATCAGGATTTCGAGATTTTCAGCGACCCCAAAAACTTATAACAAAAAACTTTTTTCTTAGTGTGGCAAAACAAACTTAATTTGTTTTTCAGTGATATTCTAATTGTGAAGGTTATTTCATAACCATAAAAAAAACATTTACCTCGCGGCGCGAACTTAGTCAGTTAAAGTAGCATAGTTTCTTACGTGGCTTTAAATTTTACGCAGATTAGTTTCCAGTTTTCCGAGCATACGCTCTAATGTGCGTGAGAAACAAACACAGGCTCGCGAAAGCTATGAACAAACGGGCTAAGGATGTGAATTTAAAAATTGTGAAAACTAATTTTCTTCTAGCTAAAAACTGTAACAACAAGTATGAAGGCTGTAGTCGAGACTCCCCGACTAGACGATACCCTGATCCCTATACTTTATGCGTACAGTCAGTGATCCTGATCCCATGTATATATCGGAAACGGGAAGAGTTAAGCTCCAAATATGGAGTTTCTAGCTCCAATAGTCTCTAGGATCGACGCGTTCATACATACGGACGGACATGGCTATATCCACTCGACTGTTGATGCTGTTCAAGAAAATATTATGTTTAGGGGGTCGGAGATGCTTCCTTCTGCCTGTTACATACTTTTACACAAAACCATTATACCTTTTTCCCATTTTTAATGAGATCAGGGTTTAAAAATTATTGAAATGTATGGATTTCTTGATTTGCAATGTTGTTGGCATCGACTTATTAATTTACCTATTTTCCTGTCCTCTAGTGGGTGTATTAGAGATATGGCCGAAGATACGTTTCAGTATAAAAGTATCTACAGTCTGTCAATGAAGTCTTTTCGCGTAAAGAAAAATGTATGTTTTTTCACTTCACAGACAAAAATATAACTGTAATATGGCTCTTAAAATTTTTTTGAAATTTTTTATGTATTTTTTATTTATTTCTTAATAATATATTTAAACAAATTTGATTATTCATTAAAGAACAAAAAAGTTATAACAAAAACAAATTAACTCTAACTAAATTTGACTGTCAAGAAAGTGTTTTCGCGTCTACTTTTCGGTGTAAAATTCGTATGAAATTCGTATGTACAGTTACATTTAATTAAATTAAAAATGCTTAGATCCATAAAAGTCCAAATTTTTTTGGCCAGATCGCTTGCCAATGAAATGAAAAATGATTGTGGGATCACCATATCTCGATTGAATGTGGGCTATATCCATCCACGTACCTACCCTAAAAAAAACGGCACCAGCAGTTGAAATCCCTTGAAAATTCAACGGTTGGTGCCGTTTTTTTTTAAGGTAGGTACGTAAAACGGATATAGGCAACATTCGCGAGATATGGTGATCCCACAATCATTCTTCATTTCATTGGCAAGCGATCTGGCCAAAAAAATTTGGACTTTTATGGATCTAAGCATTTTTAATTTAATTAAATGTAACTGTACATACGAATTTCATACGAATTTTACACCGAAAAGTAGACGCGAAAACACTTTCTTGACAGTCAAATTTAGTTAGAGTTAATTTGTTTTTGTTATAACTTTTTTGTTCTTAAATGAATAATCAAATTTGTTTAAATATATTATTAAGAAATAAATAAAAAATACATAAAAAATTTCAAAAAAATTTTAAGAGCCATATTACAGTTATATTTTTGCCTGTGAAGTGAAAAAACATACATTTTTCTTTACGCGAAAAGACTTCATTGACAGACTGTATGTTCATAGATCTGCTTTAAAAATTTAGAAAATGTGTGTAACGTATACGCCTCCACTTCTGCTCTTCTGCATGAAACAATCAATTTCCATACAATTTACACAAATTTGTATTATTTTGTCAATAGTTTTTAAAACACGATTCATCGATTATATTAAAAATCTTTTATAATTTCCAATCATACGGTTAGACAGATGGTGCGACGGATCTAAAATATACGAAAGGGGACACATAAGTTCAAGGAATAACGCTGTGGTGGGGAGGAAGTGGGGCAGCTTTAAAATCAGCGGGAAGAGGACCCTGAATTTTTTTTTCAAGGTGATTAATGGTGATAAATCGTGGTGCTATATACGAGCCTGAAACAAAGCAGCAATCAAGTCAGTGGACAATCGATAATCAGCCATTACGTTTTCGCCGAAATGTAAAAAATTGTTGGCGAACCGATGCACTCACAGCGACACAACTTTGCACACTGACGCAGGGGACGAGACACCCACGGACATGTGGTACGCAATACACTACAGCGTAATTCCCAGAACTTATTGGTCCCCTCGTATAAACATATATTTTATAGGGTGATTGATGATTCGTTTTGAATGTGAAACACATTAGAACAAAGTCGTTTGTTTTAAACGCTTAACTCATAAAATGAATGAAGGGTATAAATGGTATTATGGTTTTATACAAATATATATAAAAGTCAGAAGGAAGTATCTCCGACCCCATAAAGTATATAAATTCTATATATCAATAACTTTTTTTAATTTGGCAAATATAATATTGATCAACCTATTCAAAGGCTGTAAAATATCAAAATTACAATAGATAAATAACAACAACAAATAGAAAAACTTTAACCTTGAAATTTGATCCATAAACTTTTATTTTCGAACATTCTGAAGCAATTGAACTTACATTTTTCCATTTTTTTCAGATGGAACATAACATCTAAATATTTGCATTGATTAGAAGACACTTTACAACAACCATTCAACATTTAACAACACAAACAAAGATAAGTGCATCACGAAAATTAATATTAAGCATCATATCATTATGGACACCATTAATGTACCTATGTTAGCTGAGAGCAGAATTATTTATTCGACTAGTATACATAACAACGAAAGCGACAGCAATAACCATACTCAAAAGCACCTGCAACAAAATCAACAATTACTGCCAAATGATCATAAGAACCAAATGCTTGACGCTGGCAGCCCAAGAATGTTGTCATTTCTTAACTGTACGCAGCTGGAAAAGGACACACAGCCTAACACCAATTTAAACCCACTTGTTGAAAACTTTAGCTCAATGCAGGCCATCGATGGCAGCCAACTAGATGGTGCTGTATCTTTAAGTGGAATCTGTGAACGTATCTTTGCCACTCATAATCCACACATTAAAAACAATAACAATCAAAACCATGCTAAAGTTTCATCAGTCCCTAGTGGCGGAGGTGGACCGGTCATATTAGAATCAGTCACAATGCCATCATTTACCAATATATTATTTAACGACCAAAACAAAAATCAGGCAGTGGCGAGCACGGAAACGTTCATCAGCAGTGATCCGGTAACGCTACAAAAGTCGAATTTTGTAGAGTATCATCAACTAAAGCCATTAGAGAACGGGAAGGGAACAACGGTTGTAAGCACATCCAGTTACCCAAGCTCCGCAACGGTACAGCTATTGGACTTTGAGGTTGTGCCAAGTACTAGTCAAAAGCATGTGGTAATTGTTGCCAGCAATGGTTTAGCCGACACAACAACTTTTACAGAAACTGCAGCAACAACAAGCACTGCCAAACGCAGGTCGATGCACAGCATTGAAGAGCTAGCTGCTAGTTCCATTGGCGCAGCAACCAAAAATATTAAAAATACTTCAAGTACAAAAGAACAGCAGCAGATAAGTCAACAACATCAACAAGAACTTCAACGGCAACAGGCAGTAAATTTTATTGGCGCTAATATCAGCTCAGAGGATGAGTCTTCGTCGGAAGACGAATTTAGTTTAGAAATTGATGACAAAGGGGGTAAGTATCAAGATTTATATTTATAAGTTATCTGTGAACGTGAATCATTGAGTTGTTGGCAATATTCTAATGTATGTTTCTTACTAAGGAGTAAAATTAAGTGGAAAAAAACAACAAAAAAATTATTACGATTCATGAAACGTAAAAATTAACGATATTAAAAGAAATATGTTCAAATCAAGAAGTAAATAAATTAATAACAATTGAATTAACAACAACAAATGGGAATACTATATTTGTTCGAAAACATCTAAAAAAAAAACAACGGCAAATAAAATGACAATTCAATTTGTTTTCAAAATAAGCTACAAATTACACTATGAAATTAAATCAATCGAATAATTTTTAGTACAATATAGTAAAACAAGTAAGAAGGCTCTAGTCGAGATTTCCCGACTAGATGATACCCTGATCCCTATACTTCACGCGTACAGTCAGTACAGTCAGTGCTTGCAAGTGTGTGTGTGTGTGTACGCGCATACCGCATACTGCATACTGCATACACAACTTCAATGTCCCATATCTCCGGTGTTTCTTAACCGATTGCAATAAAATTTTCACAGATTGTCATTATTTTGCTTTATAATTCAAATTGCATCTCAAAGTTTTCCAAATTCAAGATTTTGTTGTGATCGATCCCATGTGTATATCGGAAACGGAAAGAGTTATCGAAAATCGAAAACAAACTTGTACTGCCTAGGGATTAGGCGAGCTCAAGTTCCAAATCTGGAGTCTCTAGCTCTTATAGTTTCTGAGATCGGTTGGCTCATACATACAGACGGACAGACGGACATGGCTATATCGACTCGGCTGTTGATGCTGATCAAGAATATATATACTTTATGGGGTCGGAGATGCTTCCTTCTGCCTGTTACATACTTTTGCACAAAACCATTATACCCTTTTTCCCATTTTTAATGGGATCAGGGTATAAATAGTTAAATGCCTTATGTTCACTCAACAGCAAAAGCAAAAACTACTATATATAAATCATTTAAGGCGATGTGGAAGCACAAAAGAAAATAGTGCACCGCAACAGATAGAAAAGCTCGAAAGCTTGAGGTATTCTGAACCCAAGCTTTTAACCATTAAAAAGTCAATGCTAAAAATTGTAAAATTTTAGTCTAACGTGTCTGTTACGTTTGGATATGTAGACTTTTGCTCGAGCCGCCGATGTTTTTGGTAGAACTACTTATGCGGCCACTAGATTCAGCTGATTGAAAAACAAATAAAAAGTATACCAAAGTTTGTCAATTATATTGTAATGGGACAATTAAACTCAAATTCAAGTCGATTTCAGGAAGAAACGAAAAAGGTGTACGTGGAACCCGTTGAATTTGGGCTGAGGACTAAAGGAAGAGCTGCAGAAGTAAAGAAAAAGTAAATGTCGAACAAGGACGCAGTATGTAACGGTAAAAATGTGTACTTTATTGGGAATCTTTAAAGAAATATAAATATATGCCGTAAATAAACTATTATATTTAACCCTTAAATTGTAAGGTTAGTTTAGATACACACTTCAAGGCTCCAGATCTTATGAGCTCAGCTTATGAAAACTTTAACATACTGGTTTGGCAATTTGATTAAAATCAGGGAATTATGAATTATTTATAAATTTTTTCACATTTTAAACGAATAATTATTTATTTGTTGACAAAAAAAAATGTATTATATAATCTTAATTTTTAAATTTGAAAAGTTAATATTGAGTACATTTTGTTCCGAGTGGTATACAACAAAAGTGGTATTTCACAAAAAATCAAGGATCAATATAGAGCATAACAAATTTTTTGAAATTTGAAGTCATAACAAAATCATAATAAAACAAGTAAAGAAGGCTCTAGTCGAGATATCCCGACTAGACGATACCCTGATCCCTATACTTTCCGCGTACAGTCAGTGCTTGCAAGTATGTGTGTGTGTGTGTACGCGCATACTGCATAGTGCATACAAAACTTCAATGTCCCATATCTCCGGTGTTTATTATCCGATTTCGATAAAAATTTCACAGATTTTCATTATTCTGTTTTATAATTTAAATTGCATCTCAAAGTTTTCAAAATTCAAGATTTTTTTGTTATCGATCCCATGTGTATATCGGAAACGGGAATAGTTATCGAAAATCGGAAAGAAACTTGTACTGCCTAGGGATTAGGCGAGCTTAAGTTCCAAATCTGGAGTCTCTAGCTCTTATAGTCTCTGAGATCGGTTGGCTCATACATACAGACGGACGGACGGACGGACAGACGGACGGACAGACGGACATGGCTATATCGACTCGACTGTTGATGCTGATCATGAATATATATACTTTATAGGGTCGGAGATGCTTCCTTCTACCTGTTACATACTTTTGCACAACTTCATTATACCCTTTTTTCCCATTTTTAATGGGATCAGGGTATAATTATTAGACATTGGTCTATCTAGTACAGTGGTTCCCAGACTTATTTTGTCCACCGCCCCCCTGAGAATAAATACCTATTAGCGCCACCATTTTTTCACCTATTTTTCTATATTTCTGAGACCTGCAGCGCCCAAAAGGGGGCGTTATCGCCCACTTTGGGAAACACTGATCTAGTACAAAAAGGAGATTGCAAAGCCATTTTTATCTGCTGTTATTAAATTTGTCTACCCTGAACTCTTAATCATGGAAATAAAGAGTATATTCAAGTTGTACGAAATTAAAAATATAGCAAAGGGAAAACAACAAAATGAAGTTTCGCAATTAATTCAAGTGTTTTTTATAATGCCTAAATTTTCCTTCTGTTTGTTTGTATGAACGGGTCTATTTGATAGATATTGATATATGATATTTAATTTTTACTAACCATAGGCAGAACAATTTTGATTTATATTATCGATATCTCTTTCTATTTTCGATATACACATGTAATCGAAACTATAGACAAAATAATAAAATTCTGTGAAGTAAGTTTGGTCATCATGCATTGGCGCAGCAGAGCAGACATTACCGTGCATGTAACATCAAGAGCTCAGGGAATTTTTACTAACTTACTTGCCTACTGGCTTCTAACTTAATAAGTTTTAACAGCAATTTGTTTTTGTATACGAACAACAAAGTTGCCTCTTTCTTTGTTGTGTTCTTTGAGGCATTTCCCTAAGATTGTTTAACTTGAAATTTAAAATCAACATAATTTAATACTTTATATATTGTTATTAATACCCTGAACCCATTGAAAATGGATAAAAAAGGTATAATGGTTTGTTACAAAAGTAACAGGCAGAAGGAAGCATCTCCGACCCCATAAAGTAGATATATTCTTGATCAGCATCAACAGTCGAGTCGATATAGCACAAAATCTCGCCTTATCACTAGAAAGTACAAGTTTGTTTCAAATTTTCAATAACTACACGATATACTCATATGATCGAAAACAACCCACAATCTTAAATTTGGAAAACTTTGAGACGGCGTTTGAAACATTTAGCGAAGTAATGACAATCTGTGCAATTTTTATTGAAATCAGTTGATAAACACTGGATATGTGGAACATTGAAATTAAGTAAAGTATGCAGTACATGCTACTCACACGCACACAAACATACTAGCAAGCACTGACTGTACGCATAAAGTACAGGGTTCAGGGTATCGTCTACTCGGGATTTCTCAATCACAGCTTTCTTACTTGTTTTTGTGTTGATAAAAAAGAATTTCAGTGAACAATTCATCAACCCTTAGCTTAGAGCAGTGTTTCCCAAAGTGGGCGATAACGCCCCCTTGTGGGCGCTGCAGGTCTCAAGGGGGGCGGTAAGAGATATCAACAAACTTATTAAACAGCATCAGATTAATCCTTCACATTTGTTTTATATAAGGGTCGATTATTTTAGTTTTGTTTTTAATAAAATATACTCTGTTTTAATACTATAAAGTTGTGTTTCAATAATCATTCTTATTGGCAGGTGGATCCCGTAAGAGTTAACTTGAGACCTAAAAGCCGTTGTATGTTACCTACTGCGCTCAGGTTTCAAGTTGCGGGTTATAGTAAAAGTTTCGTTTAGAATTCTCCGTTAATATACATATATAGGTCACAATAATTAATTAATTTAAATTAAAGTTATAGTGGTTTTTAAATAGGTGAAAAAAGGGGGCCGCTAAAAAAATATTTATTCTCAAAGGGGGCGGTAGACAAAATAAGTTTGGGAACCACTGGCTTAGAGCAATGTTCACTAACTTTTAATACAATAGATGGGCTCGTTTTTTGTACAACATGAATCTACTCATATTTACGAAAAAAAAGCAAGTTCTTTAACTCTCTTGGAAATTTACTTGTGAATGCGAAAGAGATAGATGTTTCTTTGCTATTTTGCGCATTTTCGACTTACTTCACTAAGAATAGCTGAGTGACTGGTCCCGAGTCGTATGTGTTAGTTACACAGGCATCCGACGCAAAGCTTAGACCATGATTTAATGAACAAGGTGGGTTTATTTGCGTCAGCTGGGTACGAGTTGATCAAACGTATTATTGAGAAAGGGAAAGCCAAATTTTCTGCTCTCTTGTCACTTTGTGAGTGCGGGCAAATTATATTTTGCTATTGTACTCATTTGCGTCTTGCAGTTCTAAGAACGGCTGGGGACTGGGCTCGCTGGTACCCAAAATTGAGAGAGCTTTCAATAATGCGCTTGCCTTATTAATTGCATCATGGGCTAGCTTATGATGATGGCGCATATCGGCTTACGCAGTTAATAAGAAGTGCTTTACTAATGTATACGGATTTATAAAAAACAGATCTGCTTTGCTTGTTTTTCAAAAAACCGAAAATTTCTTGGGAATCAAGTCTAATAATGGCATAATTTTGTGCATTTTTGCGATTTGCATTTTCTTTTGCAGTTTTTTTGCCTAAACATCAATAACTTTGCCGCCATGCTAAAAATGCTCAAAGTTCACAACAAAATGTACATAAAAATAAAAATTTTCGTATACAGTCAATTTGCCAAAATTAATGATACGAATCATAGTTCATTGAAGCTTTGTACATTTATAATGTTTGAAAATTATAAAACGATACTTCTAATGTCAATCACGGTAGTATCTACCACACTTTATGTGTGCGGTAGAACTGGGCGTGGTCTGGTCGGCCTGAAATTTATCTCAAATTTTTCATTTGTTTCTTCAATAAATAAGATATTTTGGTCCTTGTTTAAGAATTTATGATAAAATGGATGAAACGTCGGTTCTCTTAATATTTCATTCTTCATCTCATTGGCAAACGGTCTGGTCCAAATAGTCGGATTTTCACAGATCTTTCTATCCATAATTCGCTCTGCCCTTAGAGCTATTGCACGCGGCCGTCCATTTGAAGGCTTCGCCTCCATCTTTCCTTCGTTTTTTGTTAACAGTATTCCTGCTAGTTGGAAATATTTCTGCAATCTCGGAGGCCTATTTACCGATGGTAAACCAACTGGTTTATGTCGAAAGATAACCGCTTGCGTGGCATTTGAAACCCATCTGAAACCATCCCGATAATGATAATATTATATATTTAAATTATGAAATTTCTCAGAAAACTGCAATACCAAAAGCTGCGCCGTTTTTATTTGTATACCGCCGTTTTTATTTGTATCAAAAATGGTTTTCTGCAAAAGTATGTAACAGGCAGAAGGAAGCATCTACGACCCCATAAAGTATATGTATTTTAAGATTTTGTTGTTTTCGATCACATTTATATATCGACAACGGGAAGAGAATAAACTTGTATTGCCTTGGGATTAGGCGAGCATATGCACCAAATGGAGTATCTAGCTTGTATGTTCTCTAAGATCGACGCGTCAACACAGACGGACATAGCTATATCGACTGGACTGTTTATGCTGATCAAGAACTTAGAGACGTCGTTGAAACATTAATCGAGCTAATAACAATCTGTGAAATTTTTTATTGAAATCGGTTGAAAAACATCGGGGATATAGAACATTGAAATTAAGTAAAGTATGCAGTTTACGCGTACACACACTCTTGCAAGCAGTGACTTATTATAAGGTTCAGTTTATTTAGCCTTCTTACTTGTTTTACTTAAGAGCCATAAAGGAAAATCTAGATGTTGTTTTAATTTTTTGTTTAAACAAAGCAAAATAAACAAGTAAGAAAACTCTAGTCGAGAAATCCCGACTAGATGATACCCTGAACCCTATATTTTTCGCGGATAGTCAGTGCTTGGAATTATGTGTAACTTAAATAAATATAACTATTAGCAAAAAATAAGTTTTTTTTCTATTTTAAAACCAGTCCTTCAAAACTGTAAATTAAGATGTTTGTAAAAAAGTTGTAAAAATTCGAAATGGTGCTCTTTCAACTTAACAGCTGTAAAGGCGAGACCTATTGACTATTATTCTTTCTTGTTATAATCTGATACCAAAGGTAAGTCCGTCTGTATTAACGAAGTTTTTTTAATCTCTTGAGAAAAAAAACCTGAAACTTTGCAAAAATGTACGTCCATTGGCTATTTGTTAGACAAAGTGTCAAAAGTCGGGAACTAATCCCTTTGGGGGCTTTGAAATCGATTGGTGAAAGTTGATAGAACTATTTCATTCTTATGGCTAGAGTTACCAAATTGGTGAAAAGATACCAAGTAACCTGTATTAAAAAACGGAATCGTTTCCTGCCTTTAATATTCGGGCACGTCGTTTCATTCACAGTTTCTTGATGGCTTCCCCAAAAGATCTGCACCAAACAATTTGTGAAGGTCGCAGCCATTCCTGCTGACCGCATAGCCCCTTCACAAGGAGATTCTCTACCACCAGTTTTAAAACGGGTATCTGAATATTTCGAAGTCGGTTGCGTCCAACTGCAACGTTTTCACTTGTTTATTGCTTGAGCTCTATTGTTATATGAAGAAGAGATTGGGTACAAGGATGTAAGTGCATACATGAGCGCACAAGCATAGAGATTGACGGGCATATTTGGTGGGGTGTCTGTGTTTGCAGCTAGCGAAACCCGTCATTCGCAGCTTATGTTTGTCAGGTTTGTGCAGTTTGCGCAGTTTGCGCTCTATGTCTCTCTCTATAATTTTCCATCCATCTCTTTTTTTCTTTATCATTCTCTGTCTCTGTTTTACTGTCTGTGAGCCTATAGTCTTCGCTCTCGAACTTTATGTTCTGGCTCAGTTAATTTAACGCCGCGTTGCCGCCCACTGCAGCGCCGGTTGACATTGACATAGATAATTGCAATTTTTGCGACGTCGTCGCTGGCTGCGGCGTTCGCATGCCGCTTTGTGTCTATTGCTTACCTCAAAGGATTTAAATGGGTCAAAGTCAGCCGCTTGTTGCTGCACTTTGCTAATGGCTAACAAGGTCACCAACGACGCAAATTGGGGCTTGACATTGTAGAGGCTAGTGCATAGCTTTTGCTGTTGTTCTTCAAAATATTATGAATTGATTACACGGCTCTATGCCGAAGGTTGCATTTGCAGCGAACCGAGTGAGACTGTACTCGTCCTTGACTCACTTGCTGACGTTGCTTACGTATTTGGGCCAAGGTCATACCTTGAAAATAATGTGTACGATGTTGCGTGCCTTATGCTTGCAACGTATTTGCAGCAGTGTCTTATAACTTGCGTTCTGTTTCAGAGCAGGACTTTATGTTACTACAAATTTTGTACTATTTATAGCTTAAAATTTCAACAAGTGCACCTTGGGTCAAGATAGCTCGACTAGTCGATAAATGTGATTTTGCTTCTTTTTTTTAATGACCTTGAATTCGCCTTAAAGGCCTAAAAGTATGGCTTATTTTAAATTTATCTACGGGCGAACACTGCAACCCGCTTGTACTTGACACTTGGTCGCAATACTGATGTTGTGTTCAGAATTGACACATTTTTTTAACAGCATTGATCAAAGTATTTATATCTTCGATAAGAAAGTTTTCAAATCACTTGCGCCCTAAATCGCAGCTATCGCTTGCTATTAGCTTGTTTTTCATTACAATATAGTTGACAAAATTTGGAATTCCAAATAATTTTGTGCTGCTTGTATATTTGTTTTAAATTAAAATCAGCTGAATCTTTTTGCCGTCATTAGTAATTTGACTAAAAGTATCGTTGTATCGGTTAAAACAAGGTCTTTACTGGCGCTGGTAGAATAACGTATCAAACCTAGCGGCGCAAACCTTTTGTAACGAACTTACTTTGTAGGCATAAGGCTAAAATTTTCGCAGATCTGAAGGACAAACTCTAGGGGCTTTGATTCTGGCGTTAGTGTCAATGCACTATTAAATAAAGTGAAAAATGTTTGACATTATATAAGTATACCCCATAAGTATATATATAAACCCCCATAAAGTATATATATTCTTGATCAGCATCAACAGCCGAGCCGAAATAGCCATGTCCGTCTGTAATTTAATCTTATCCCAGTCCTTCGGTTTCTTTGGTGGTGAGTAATGTTGACGTAATTCACTAAAACCAAACAAAATATATCCAAAGAGCCAAATCTTCCTTTAGCTGACAATGTATCTTCTTCCACCAAAAAAACAAATATAAGTTTCAAGGCTTCCCCCTGATTTGACATCAGATGATGTCAAGGTGTATATCAAAGCCAAATCGAAAGGCAACTTCACTGTGAAAAAATTCAAGTTTAATTACACTAAGATCTCGTCATTTAAAATCAGTTTTTCGAGTCAAGACTTTAGCTCTATATGTTGCAAAGAGTTTTGGCCGGAGCACATTATTGTAAATGAATATACTGCACACACTGCCAGAAAAAAATTGGCCTCCGATTGTATCTCTCTCTCACACACACACCCCCCCCCCCCCCCCCCCCAGTATTTTTTATAATACTTCGAATTCTTTTTTGGATTTGTGTGTCCCTTATGGAATGCCAAACAGGTCAAATAAACCTGTGTGGTTTAGCAGAGAGTTGACAATTCAACTCTACAAGAGTTTCAGAAAATCAACTTCTCCGTTAGCTTGTTCTGCATACTTGATTGCTCGTTCCAATTTTTCAGTCTTCAATAACAAATGTTACAGGATGTTACCTGACTAGGTGTAGACTACAGTTTCAACAGGATCCTAAACGGTTTTTGGTTTTCGTTAATGCAAAACGCAAGTCATCGACTTTTCTATCAAAGACATTCTTTTAAGATATGAAAGCCAACTCAGATCAGGCCATTGCCGATTTATTTGCTCTACTTTTTCAAACGACTTATAGCTCTTGTTTTCAACCAGTCGTCATGTCTTACCCCTATCAGCTTAATGCCTCAAATTGCATTTTCATACCGGAGATCACAGAGAGTTCACTACTTTGTGATCTTTAGGTTATTAAACCCACATTTTCTCCAGGACCTGATGGAATAATAAGCTGTGTGCTTAGATACTGTGATCAGAATCTTTTAAAACGTCTTGTTTAGTTTGCACTTTTTAAAAAATTTGGAAAGAGTCGTATATAATTCCTTTGCATAAAAAAGGAAACAAATCTAATGCTCAAAATTATAGGCTATTATTTTATTTTTTGACTCTGTAAATCACCTCATTTTAATATATAAACTTAAACTTTTGGACTTTCCCAATAATCTTATTCTTTGGTTTCAATATTATTTAACTTTTAGAACTCAAAGAGTTTATTTTATTAGCCTAGTTTCTAAGGCGGTCCAGTTCACTTCTGGCGTTCCATAAGAAAGTCACGTTGGACCGTTTTTATTTAAATACTCATAAAGGACCTTCCGTCCGCAATAAACCACTCACGAATGCTGAGGGATGCTGATGGTTGAGTACGCATGCCAGCTACAACTCTTCTGTCTAGTCATAAATTGCAAAGTGAGTTAGACAATTTTCAAACTTGGTTCAAAGTAAATGTGCTGCATCTCAATTGCAGTAAATGTAAAGTTACGTCTTTTTATAGACGAATGCCATTTTTTAATATCTATATTCTGGATAACCTACCAGTTGATCGGATTGATTTGGTTGAGGATTTGGGTATCTTAATGGACCCAAAGCTTAAGTTTGACAAGCATATAGCTTCAATAATAAATCGAGCATCAAGTGCCTTGGGGTTCATAAAGCGCTGGTCGGAGGAATTCGACGACTTCTACATAACACAGACTCCTTATAAGTCTCTTGTTCGACCGATTATCGAATATGGATCTTGTATATGGTATCCCAAATACAGGATTCATCAGAATAGAATAGAATCGGTGCAAAAACAATTTTTGCTTTTTGCTCTTAGGGGTCTTAACTGGGATAATAGTACTAATTTACCTGCTTATCACAGTAGACTTTTACTAATAAATCGTCCCTCTCTTAATAATCGTAGAACTATGCTAGCCATAACCCTTTTCGGATCTTATGTTCAATATATAACAATCTTTCTTCCCTTATATATAGTACCACTTCTGCATGCTCTCTAAAAAAAATTGTCTTATGTCATTTGTTGACATGTTCACGATGATCGATGATCGTAACCGCACGCTACGCGGTGCGCCCCTCGGATGGGCGGGAGGTGGGTCGCTTTGTGCTTGGGTCCGCGCGTTAACAAGCCGGTGCTTGGTATCATTGGGTCACTTGAATGTACTGTCAGTTAGTAAATCTACTCCAATAATAACAAAATCTTGAATTTGGAAAATACTGAGACGGCATTTGAAACATAAGACAAAATAATGACAATCTGTGAAATTTTTATTTAAATCGGTTTAGAAACACCGGAGATATGAAACATTGAAGTTGAGTATGCAGTATGTGCGTACATAGACACACACATACTTGCAAGCACTGACTGTACGCGTAAAGCAGTGGTCGGCGAATTTTTTGAACCATTACCCCAAATTTCTGTTGTCAAGCTTGACGTTACCTCCGACGACAAAAGTTGAAGACCCAAAAAAAAAAAAAGGTCCACAAAGTTGCCTTTACCCCGAAATATTGTTGTGGAAGTTGCCATTACCCCGATATATCGTTGTGGAAGTTGCCATTACCCATGATGCTCTGTATTTATATTTGATGAGCAAAAAAAAAAATAAAAAAAGGTCACCAGAATTGAAAATGAGAAATATATACTCTTTTTCACGAATATGTTCACTTTAACCCAGTGATGACTAAAAAAAAAAAAAGCTCCCCCGAATACAAAATGCTGAAATACCTTTTCAGAATCATGTCCGTTACCCCCAGAAATTTAACTTTTACCCCATTTGGGGTAATTGACCCCGGTTCGCCGACCACTGGCGTAAAGTATAGGGTTCAGCGTATCCTCTAGTCGGGATTTCTCGAATCGAGCCTTATTACTTGTTTTATATAGAGATCGTTATAAGAATTCGGTTTTCGGGGCGTCTGGAAATGTGCCTTTATAATCTATTAATTTTTTTAGAATTGCAAAAAATTATTATGAGGTAAAAAAAACAATAGACACAATCTTAAAAGGAAATCGACAGTTCCAGAAATTGACAAGATTTTGAAAGCCTTTGTTATGAAAGTTACCAAACACATTATAAAAGTCTGTCTAAGACGGACTCGATTGGAGTCCAAAGTGGAATCTTAACAGTTTAATTTAAAACTGTAAACTTAGTGCTTGCAAGTATGTGTGTGTGGGAGTACCCGTTTGTTGCATAATTCACTTAATTTCAATGTTCCATATATCAACCGCTCTCTCTCCGGTTTTCAATATTTCGTCTTTATTATTGTTATTTCAAACGCCATTTCGAAGTTTTTCTTATTGAGGTTTTTATTATTATAGAGCACATGTGTACATCAAAAACGAGATGAGTTATCAAAAATGTTAAACAAATTTGTACTGTCTAAGGCCTAGCTTTTGTTCCGAATCTAGAGTCTCCAGCTCTCATAGTCTCTGAGATTGTCGTGTCTCTAATACAGACGGACGGACATGACGATATCGACTCGGCTGTTGATGTTGATCAAGAATATATATACTTTATGGGGTCGGAGATGCTTCCTTCTGCCTGTTACATACTTTTGCACAAAACCATTATACCCTTTTTTCCCATTTTTAATGGGATCAGGGTATAAAAAGAACGTTTTTGATTCCTAAGGATATGGTGAGCTTTCTGTCCAGCGAGTGATATAGAACTAGAATAGCTTGGTACTTTGCGTTCTTAACTATCCATTTCCACTCTTAATGCAAGAAACTTAAAACAATAACTTAAATAAACTTAAAATAAAACAAATATATATTCGAAATTATTAAAATTCTTAATCAGAATCAATAGCCGAGCCGATATAGCCTGGTCCGTCTGTATGTATGAACGCGTCGATCTCAGAGACTTACGAGCTAGAGACTCCAGATTTGAACTTAAGCTCGCCTATTCCCTCGGCAGTACAAGTTTGTTTTTGATTTTCGATAACTCTTCCCGTTTCCGATATACACATGGGATCGATTACAACAAAGTCATGAATTTTTAAAATTTTTTGAGACGCCGTTTGAAACATTAGATAATGAAAATCTGTGAAGTTTTTATTAAAATCGGTTAAGGAACACCGGAGATATGAAACATTGAAGTTGTGTATGCAGTGTGCGCGTACATACACACACACACATACACAGCACTGACTGTACGCGTAAAGTATAGGGTTCGGGGTATCGCCTAGTCGGAATTTCTCGACTAGAGCCTTCTTACTTGTTATATCAGGTTATAAAGCCAGCATTTTCTCCAGTTGTGTGCTTACGTACAGTGCCCAGGGTCTATTAAATCCATGGCATAAGTTGTTTAGTTTGTCCGTGGATTTCTGCTCTTTTCCAAAAATTAAGAAAGTCATACTTTTCGTTTGCATAAAAAAGGAAACAAATCTAATGCTCAAAACTATAGGGTTATCTCCGTTAATCACTACATTTAAATTTATAAACTTAAACTTTTGGGCTTTCCCAATAATCTTATTCTTTGGATTCAAGATTATTTAACTTTTAGACTCAAAGAGTCTATTTAAATGGCTAAGTTTCTAAAGCGGTCTAGGTCACTTCTGGTGTTCTGGTGTTCCACAAGGAGGTCACCTTGAACCGTTATTATTTACACTATTTATAAACGATCTTCCGTCTGGTGCTGAAGATGTAAAATTATGCACGTCAGCTGCAACTCTTCTGTCTGGTCATAGACTGCAAAGTGACTTATACAATTTTCAAACTTGGTGCAGAATAAATTTATTGCATCTCAATTGCAGTAAATGTAAATTATGTGTTTTTATAAACGAATGCCCTTTTTAATGTCTTTGGATATGGTGGGTATCCTAATGGACCCAAAGCGGAAGTTTGACAAGCATATATCGTCCAAAACAAATCAAGCATCATGTGCTTTTGGGTTCATTAAGTGCTGGTCAAAGGAATTCGAATTCGAGGAGGACCCCTACTTAGCTAAAACTCTGTATATGTCTTTTGTATGACCGGTTATGGAATATGGATCTTGCATATTTTATCCCAAATACAGGATTCATGAGGATAGAATAGAATCGTTGCAAAAACAATTTTTGCCCTTGCTCTTTCGGGGTCTTAACTGGGATAATAATTATTTCAACTTCCCTTCTTAGCACTGTAGACTTTAACAAAAAATTCTTCCTTCTCTTTTTGATCGTAGAACTATGCTAGCAATAACTTGTCCATAAACTAATAAATGTTGAAATTGATCTAATCTGTACTAATCAACCAAATTAACTTTGCAGTTCCTATTAGAAATACTTCTACTCTTCGAGCTTGTTATTCTAACTATGCAATCCATAACCCTTTTTGGATCTTATGTTCAATATATAACGATCTTTCACTCTTAATACATAGTACCACTTCTGCATGCTCCTTAAAAAAACTAGTCTAATGTCATCTGTCTATATGTTCACGATCTTCGTAGCCGCACGATATGCAGTGCGCCCCTCGGTCGGACGGGTCAGCCCGTTAACAAGCCGGTTCTTGGTATCGTTAGGCCACTTGAATGTACTAACCGTTAGTACATCTACGTCCAATATTACAAAATATTACACGACAGGAAACTCTGTGAATTACGTTTAAATATTCCGCCTAAGATACAAATTAAAACGAAAGACAGAAAATGATTTAAATTTAAGAACGTTATTTTGTAAAGACAAACATGCATTGGGATAGAGTTAGCTTTTCGGCCAAAGACATATCTTGTAGGTTTTCTAAAATTTAAAAAAAATTGGTATACAAATTTCGTCCATACATTTTATCCCGTTTACAAATAAAAATAAATAAAGTTCAGCCACACAACCTCCCATTTCATTAATTGGAGGCTGAATAAGCCAAAAAGTTGCTGAACAGTTTTTAGGGTACTCTTGTGAGCTATGTAAATGACCGTTAAACCGATTTCGCTTCACTTGAACATATGTCGGTATAATCGAACGCTTTGAATCTTAAGTCTTTAATATTATTTTTCAACAATTTGAATTAGTACAGGGTATTAAAAGCTTTATGTACTTCCCGTTTTCACAGTGTGCTACGCAACTTATAAACAAAGATACACACATGCACGTTAAGAGTACGAGAGTAAAAAAGACAGAGAACATTGAAGCTTTTGCGATTTCGTTTTAATTTTCAATGTTTTGCTTCTGTGTCGATTGCTTTGTTGCATATTTCCACTTTGTTTATATAATTTTAATCAAATAAAAAAAAGAGAAACAGTGACCAATGTGCTCATACATACACACATATATATGTATATACTTTTGTATGCGAGCAAGTGTACATAAAAAAGCTTCAACCTTTTTTCCTTAAAGTAGGTTAGTGGGCCACCATGGCTAACAACGGGGTCGCACAAAAACATTAACTGAAAACGCTGACAGCGACATTAGCGTCTCAGCTTTGTCAGCAGTAGACATACAAAGCATATTTTGTATTTATTTGTTTTCTTTTTTTCTACTTATACGCTATAACCATTTATTAATAAAAACAAGTACGTAAGCTTTCTTCGGTAAGCCGAATATAATATACACTTGAAAAGCCTTGTTATTTTTCATTGTAAAATATTTTCAAAGGACTTTGCATTGGTACGACAGCTAATTAAAATAATGTTCCAATCTGGCGGATTTTAGAAAATGTTTCAGCTCGATAGCTTAAATCTGAGGGAGCCGTTTGCATAGCAACAGATGGACAGGTTATATCGACTCACCTCGCGATGTTAATCAAGAATAAATACTCTTATGGAATCGATTATGATTCCTTCTATGCGTTGAAAATTGCATGACACAATTAATATAAACTTTGCAAATGTATAAGGAAATTTTTCCATTTCTGTTTGTTCTTGTAATAACAAGGCCACAAAATGTTTTTTGTTTTTAAAGAAACTATTTCCAATTTTGTTAGACATTGCGTTTTCGAGAAAACTCGACTAGAAGATCATTGATCCTAAGACTTTGTTTGTATCTACAAAGAAAGTTCCAAATTTAGAAAGTTCAAAATTTTTGTGATCGATATATGAATGTCTGTAACGGGAAAAATTATTAATTATATGAAAAAATTTGATCTGCCTATGGTTTGTAAAACTTATTTCCCAAATTTGTTATTTTGTCTATTTTTTATAAGGAGAAGTCAAGATAATTTTGCTATCGATGCAATGTGTTATCGAAATGGGTTGAAGCTATCGATAAGCAAACATGATCTGCGCTTTGTAGACTTAAAATTAAAATCTTTCTGCCACCCCTTGAAAGTTCCGTTTGATTGAAAAACATGTGGCATTTTTTTTTTAAAGTAAAAAGCGTACCTCAAGCGATACAAATTTTTGGTATAATTAATTTTTCTAAAAATATTTGATTAAATACGAAATCAATTGTTTTTGAGATTTTTAATTATTAACTTCAATATCTTATGTATCAATATTTTTTTTTATGCATTTTAGCTCATAGCTCAATAACAAATTTAAAATTTTTAAGAAATGGAGCGAATCAATAAAAACAAGTAAGAAGGCTCTAGTCGAGATATCCCGACATATCTTATGTATCAATATTTTTTTTATGCATTTTAGCTCATAGCTCAATAACAAATTTCAAATTTTTAAGAAATGGAGCGAATCAATAAAAACAAGTAAGAAGGCTCTAGTCGAGATATCCCGACTAGACGATACCCTGATCCCTATACTTCACGCGTACAGTCAGTGCTTACAAGTATGTGTGTGTGTGTGTGTACGCGCATACTGCATACACAACTTCTCCGGTGTTTCTAATCCGATTTTAATCAAAAATTCACAGATTATCATTATTTTGTTTTATAATTCAAATGGCATCTCAAAGTTTGCCAAATTCAAGATTTCGTTGTTATCGATCCCATGTGTATATCGGAAACGGGAAGAGTTATCGAAAATCGAAAACAAACTTGTACTGCCTAGGGATTAGGCGAGCTCAAGTTCGAAATCAGGAGTCTCTTGCTCTTATATTCATTTTCTACCTGTTGTCAACATTATGCATTCATTTTAAGATAATTTGTCTAACCATGAGCATAGTGGACTATTCAATAAATCGCTTACCACTTCGATGGCCTGAAATGTCCGCTCGAACGTCTACGCAACTTAAACTTGAGTTGCACTGTAAGCAGCTGGCAGCGCTGAAACCTCTACCCTATTAGCTTCCCCGCGTTATCTGCATTTGCACATAGCTATACCGCCAACGCCGGCTTCTGCTGATGCAATTGTTTTTGTGGCCTCGTGACCCACTTTTGCGCTCCGTCAACTGCAACGACGACGTCAATAGCGGCTCTGTGTCGAGACGCAGCGATGTGTCCGTCGACGCGCGCGTTGTTCGTTTAAATGAGTGCTGTTGCATTTCTGTGGCCTTTTTTTAAAGAAAAAATAATCGAAAATCAAAACAAATCAAAATACATGTAATAATGAAGTAGTACCCATGAATAAAATGATGATTTAAAAAAAAAAACTGCAATAACAGACAGGGATATGAAAAACAAGTGAGAAGAAATTGAAAACTTTTTAAAATAGTATCACTAGCTAAGAAAAAGTTAAAACAATCATAAATATTTATGGATGTTAAACGAACAATTTGAAAATTGTTGAAAATCTGTAAGATTTTTTCGAAATCGGTAGTAGTGTATGTAGTGCACAAACAATTTGTAATGTTTAAGGGTCAGGGTATTTCTTAGTCGAGCTTTCTCAATTAGAGCCCTCTTAATTTATTTTTTTACATTTTAAATAATGTACATAAAATGTTTGGTATATAAATACATATATATGCCTTGCAGTTGGTTTCTTTCGATAACTTGCACGAATCTGACCTGATTTGCGAGCGAAGATCGTAGCGACTGAATTGACCGCAGTAGAAGAGTGTGACGAGCGCACAAAAGTGTAACAAGCACTGTTATTATGTTTTGCAATAAAAAAATTATTAACAATTTGTTTGTTAAATTATTTAAAACAAAAAAAACATACATACATATTGACATGTTTATCAAATGAATCAACTTTTAAATTTTAAAAGGCTTCGGACATGCCTATGTCTAGAAAATTACGATTTACACGTCGTATTCACGTCTGTTTTAGGTCTAAACTAACCGACAGGGTAGTTTTACACACACATACAATAAAGTATTCGCTGAACTGACCTCCTCACAACGGCGACGACGGCGAATTGCGGTCAAATCCGTCCCTGAGCGAGTATCTCTCAATGTGTGCATGTTTACATGTACATGTCTATCTATGTATGTATATGTGCGCGACGAGCGCAAAAAAGTGTGTCAAGGTTTTTTGAAAAAAATATTCTGTGCAGCGTTTACGTTTACGAACAAAAGCTTCGCAACAGCGTCGACGGTGTAGCAGCGCCTCGTTTTCTGAAGCTTTTGATTTGTTGCCTTTATAATCTTAGTCCCGTGCTGTGCATTGCGTACGGTTTGTATGGGCAGCCGGCGCTACTCATTTTGAGTCATCTCATCACTTTAATTATTATTATATACTTTTATAACCTAAATATAATTGGGCGTAAAATTAAAAATAAAAATAATTTAATTATTACACAGTCCAGGGGCGAAGTTAGAAAAAAATTTATCTTCAAAGCTTTGTACATCGTTGTTCCTTCGAATCGGATATTTATCTGGATTGGATTTTTTCGCAACGCTTTGGTGTCAAAGATATAATTCAAATAAATATATATTCATCAGATTTTGTTTGCCTTGTTTTAATACCCATAACCCATAAGAAATGGGTAAAAGGGTATAATGGTTTTGTGCTAAGGTATGTAACAGGCAGAAGGAAGTTCCTTCGACCCCATAAAGTACAGATTGCCACGAAAAGGTTTACACAAAGTGAAAATATTTGATATTTTCACTTTAGAGCTATATGGTAACCCTGGTTGTTGTTTGTTATTTTTTTTTATTATTTTTTATAAGTAATTCAGTCAATTATATCTTAAACCTAATAAACAGAACTTAAAAAACATTAATATTAACAAAGAACAATTTAAAATACTAACAAAGGCACTAAATTCAACTGCCACGAAAAGGTTTACACACCTACGTTTTTGGTGCATTTTCGATATGGAACATTAAAATAAAGTCAAGCATACAGACACACACACATACTTGCAAGTACTGATTGTACGCGAAAAGTATAGGGTTCAGGGTAACGTCTAGTCGGGATTTCTCGATTTCTTGTTTTAACAAAATTAATAATTTCTACGGTTTTATTATTTTGTTATGTTAAATTTTTATTTTTGTACGTGGCATTTTCGAATTGAAGCGTTGAAGCTTTCAAACTGAAATTAGATCATTGGTCAAAATCGGCTAAGTTGGCCAACTCTATTACATAGCTGCGATGCAAATGCATCTGTAATATTATCATAATATGAAGAAAAAGGGTTTTGAAGTGAGTATAATTTCCGACGTTCCGACTATAGCTTTCTTACTTGTTCTTTATTAGTATTGCTGTTTGCTTCGTTATAAAACTCACATTGGGCATCACTGGTCTACCATATGGTTTTCTTTAAGACAAAGTAAAGAAAGTGCTCTACCACTGCTCAAAAGCAATCTTCTAAATTTGCACGAAACCGAAAACCTAAAACTGGCTGTCTAGCTGAAATAAAAGTTTCGAGAGTGGGACATTATATCTATCTGTAAACAGGCCTTAAGTCTTAGCGCATGAACCTACCATACCTTATTAAAGCTTAAAAAATTAGTTAGTGAGTTAGTATATATTATATTATCCGTAAATTTACATATGCGTATATGCACGAATGTGTAGGCCCAAGCACTAAAACGCAACACGTAATTAAACGAAATCTAAATTTATCTCTTTAACATAGACCTAAATAAATGTACATACATATGTATGTACATATATACAGGAAAAATGTAGGTCAGCTGAGGCAGCGAGCGATAGCAGCGACTGCGATGACATACTCAAACAGCGCTACACTTTCACTTTTTACATTATTCAATGATGTCAGGCAAGCGTCGGGCCCCAAAAAGCGCACCGAGGCGGCAACGTTGAGGCAGCCGAGCAACTGCGGCAGCTTGCGAGAGCATATTTGGCGTGCTGGTTTCTTGCCTCCCGCCGCTGCACTCTATTTCCGATAGGGTGACGACGAAGTATGTAGGCGAAAACTTGTTTGTGCGTTCTCATTTGCTTTGCTGCTCAGCTGCTTCAACTACTGCTACCGATGTTGAGTATTTCATATTAAAAGCAAAAGTGATCAACGTTGTGAGAGACAACAACAACAAATTTGATGGCAATTGGATTGTCTCTGCTGCTGCTGCTGTGTGGTTGGTTTCTGCCAATTTCATTCGCTGCACTTTTTGTCTATACATACTTTTAAGTTCCTCTCTTTGGTACCTTCCAGCATGTGTAAACCGGCACGTCAATTAAGCTTGTGAAGCAGCGCAGCAGTGGCGTCGCCAAATGTTACAAGGTTTCATTTCAGGTTAAGACGAGTTTTGTTTTTTTTTATACCCTGAACCCATTAAAAATGGGTAAAAAGGGTATAATGGTTTTTGCAAAAGTATGTAACTGGCAGAAGGAAGCATTTCCGACCCCATAAAGTATATATATTCTTGATCAGCATCAACAGCCGAGATATAGCCATGTCCGTCTGTGTGTATCTATGAACGCATCGATCTAAGAGACTATTAGAGCTGGAGACTCCAGATTTTGAACTTGAGCATGCCTAATCCCTAGGCAGTACAAATTTGTTTTTGATTTTCGATAATTCTTTCCGTTTCCGATATACACATGGGATCGATAACAACCAAATTGAATTTGGAAACCTTTGGAACGGCGTTTGAAACATTAAGCAAAATACTGACAATATGAAACATTGAAGTTGAGTATGCAGTATGCAGTATGCGCGTACAAAAACACACATACTTGCAAGCACTGACTGTACGCGTTAATTATAGGGTTCAGGGTATCGTCTAGTCGGGATTTCTCGACTAGAGCCTTCTTCTTGTTGTTTTATGTTTTCGGGTTTCTTGTTGCCATTTGTTGCTGCTGCTGTTGGCTGTTGTTATTATACGTAAGTTTATATATTCATATGTATGTATGAATCAAAACATATGTACATGAAAACATAAAAAAATATTTTATGTTGTCTAAATTTAGCTACTTTTAAGTGTGTGTTGTTGTCTTACCGTCTATGTATTTGTAGCTTTAAATACCCTATACTCATAAAATGCGGAAGGGGTATAATTGCTCTGTGCAAATTTATGTAAGAGGCAAAAGAAAGCATCTTGATTAACACAAACAGCTGAGTTGACATAGCCATGTATGAGCACTTCGATAATGGAGACCAAAAATGACAAAATAAGAGTTTTCTACTAGCACATTTGTAGTTGGTAGATGCCGCATCAACTGTAATATGATACACGAAGGTATCACCAGTTTAAATTTATTTTGACACTAAATAGCAAACGAAATACGTTAGTACACACGCACAAAATTAACTACGGACTTTGAAAGGTATCTAAGAGTTAATAGTCTTCCTTGTTTTTCTTTTGTCTATAATTATGGAGCTGCTTTTATACCCTGAAAGGGTATAATGGTTTTGTGCAAAAGTATTTTACAGGCAGAAGGAAGAATCTCCGACCCTATAAAGTATATATATTCTTGATCAGCATCAACAGCCAGCCGAGTCGTTATAGCCATGTCCGATTGTTTAAAATTTCCGATAACTCTTCCCGTTTCCGACATACACATGTGATCGATAAGAATAAAATCTTTAATTTTGAAAACTTTGAGATGGCGTTTGAAACATTAAACGAAATTTAGTTGAGAAAAAACGGAGATAAGGATCATTGAAATTAAGTTTAGTTGTATATGCGTAAACACTTACGCTTTCAACTCGGCGTTATGCTGAAAACGAGGCTCTTAGGATAAGTATAGAGTTCAGGGTATTTTCTAGTCGAGATTTCTAGACTATAGCCTTTTTACTTGTCTAAGATTGACGGTATTGAATTTTGTGATGATGACGATGTGCGGCCTTTGTCAAATCAGGGACCTGCCTCATTTAAAAAAATTTTAAATTTTTTTGGGAATGTCAAAGCACACAAACAACTATTGAAATATAGAACATTCGCGCTCAAAATAATAGTTTCGAAGTAATAGTTAAGAAGCAAGTGTCTTTTATTATTATAGAGAGTATAAGTTAGTTGTGTGGCAACCTGATTACACCCTGAACCCATTAAAATACTGGGCAGGTAAATTGATAAAAAAAAAACTTGAAAGTTTGGTTACTCAAAGTGGATATAGGATTAGATTGCGATCAGATCAAGCCTTTTTATACCTTGAACGCATTGAAAATTGTAAACCCTAGGCAGTACAAGTTAATTTAAAATTCAAGATTACTCTTCCCGTTTTCGATGTACACATGAAGTCGATAACAATAAAATCTTGAATTTGGAAAACTTGAAAAGGGCTTTTGACACTTTAGAGAAAATAATTAAATACGGGAAATATGGAACAGTGAAGTTAAGTGAAGTTTGCAGAACACGTGTACCCAAACACATATACTTGCAAGCATTGACTGTACGCGTTAAATATAGGGTTCGGGGTATCTTCTAGTTGGGATTTAAGCACAAACAGAATTTATAATAGACAAATGTGGATTAAGGATAAAGTTATAGAAATGCCAAAAACACGATTTTAACTACTAGACTTATTTCAAAACAAGTAAGAAGGCTTTAGTCGAAATATCCCGACAAGACGATACCCTGATCCCTATACTTCACGCGTACAGTCAGTGCTTGCAAGTATGTGTGTGTGTGTGTACGCATACTGCATACACAACTTCAATGTCCCATCTCCGGTCTTTATTATCCGATTTAAATGAAAATTTCACAGATTGTCATTATTTTGCTTTATAATTCAAATTGCATCTCAAAGTTTTCCAAATTCAATATTTTGTTGTTATCGATCCCATGTGTATATCGGAAACGGGAAGAGTTATCAAAAATCGAAAACAAACTTGTACTGCCTAGGGATTAGGCAAGCTTAAGTCCAAATCTGGTGTCTATAGCTCTTATAGTCTCTGAGACCGACGCGTTTATACATACTGATTGACACATGCTTGCAAGCACTGACTGTACGCGTTAAGTATAGGGTTCAGGTATTCAGTATCGTCTAGTCGGGATTTCTCGACTTGTTTTTTATTTTGTATTTTAAATGCGCGTCTGCTTCTACATTCTACTTTTGATATGAAGGTAAAGAGTGAAAACTAAACTAAATAAAATAAAAACTAAACAAGGCACAGTAGCCAATTGGTAGAATGAGAGGTAAAAATTTAAAATTTATTGTTGGTACTATTCTTCACCAATACTCGCATAAATCAAACTTTTTAACAAACTGAGTACATATTACACAATAGTATTCACCCTAAACAAAGCTTGGCGCTTTCATAATATTGGGAGCTTTAACGGTGCTTCATTGGAAAGAATGAGTCGCCGTAGTGTACAGTGGTCCAGAAATAAGGCAAAAAAGTTTCACTTTCGCTTTCAGCGCAGTCATAATTTTGGTGCAGTAGTATTAACAGCAACGACAAGAGAGACATAAAAAACAGGCCATTAAGTCACGCCGAGCAAAGCAAAACAAATAAAAAGCTTTAACAAAAATGAGCAGGCGGCCGCATTGAAAGTGAAACTGTTTCCCACTCACACTCAAGCACACACGTAAACAAACGCATACGTAATATTGCAATGTTGCTGCAGAGAGCGAGAGTAAAATGCTGCCAACGCTAGCAGCGCAGTCGATGCTGTCGTCGACGCAAAAGCAGCGTCGACAGTGACGCTTTTGTGTATGGCGGGTGTCCTCGCCGTTTGCTTGGATTTAGTCAATCGAGATACGTTGTTGATGTTGGTCGTGTTTTTCGCTTAGCGAGTTAACCTACATACAAAAATTATTATTCATATATACATAAACATATATAGTATATACTACATATGCTAACACAACATCAAATGTGCCAACCAACAAATTTTTGTGTTCGTGTATGTGTAGAGATCACCAAATAACAACACAACCAAACAATTGAATCAAGCAAATAAATTATCAATACAACTCCAAATCACAAACAAAAAATTGCATTTGCATCTTTTACTTTTTTTTTTATGGCAATTTACACCCACAGCAGGAACAGCCCAAGGATTATGTTCTCTCTGCTATGGTGCGTCTTGTCTTCTCGTTAAAAGAGTAGGAGAGCAATGCAACATTTTTGTTGCCAGAAATTGCATTATTAAGAAGAAATAAACAAAATGTGACCAATCCTTAACCAAATTGGCAATTCACTCTTAAAACGCCTTAAAGAAAAATACAAAAAAAATAATTTAAATATGTTACAACGCACACAAACAATTTTAAGGTTATATGTCCATGTATACAAAGTATAAATATAAGTTTAAATGCCTTACGTTCTAATCTGTCGACAAGTAAACTAATTCATCCATGTCTTTAAATTAATGCAAATACATCTCAGCCACCTCAAAGTACCTGCAAGTAACAAAATAAAATTAGAACACATTTTAATTCAGGTTCCCCAACAATATACCGAACAAAAACAAAACAAACCGAAAAACAGGATATAAAAATATTCTGAAGTTGCATAACTAATGCAAAATAATTAAAAAAGATATTTTCTGCAACTCAACATATGCTGCGAAATCGAAAAAAAAAAACCAAATTGGGTTAAATATATATTAAAGAGTTAAAGTAATATTGTCTGACAATTTAATATAAATGTTTAGACGTATATAAAAATAAAATTTTATATAAAAAATAAGAATCTCTAACACCAAATTAAATATTAAAATGCCTTGTTGTTAAAATAATAATGATTCTAATAATAATAATTCAAAAGCTTAGTGTTTTGTGCGCCAACCACACAACAATAATAATGTGCAAAAATAAAAATATAAACTATTTACATTGTAATGTTAATAAAGTGAAGTGAAAATAACGCCGCAACTAAAGATAAAATTCAAGGAATTTACTTCCTTTGCTTCTACAGTGTAAACTATTAACAACAATCATAAAAACAACAAAAGTTAATCACAATAAAAAATAACAACGGAAGAAAATCCTGAACACGAAATTTATGAAATGTTATTAGAAATGGATCAACAACAGGCGACTGTACAGTTTATATCTTCGCTAAATTTATCGCCGTTTAGCATGCAGCTCGAGCAACAGCAGCCCGGTAGTCCAGCACACAGTAACACCAATGCTACCGACACCCACAACAACAACAACAACAACAACAGCAGCAATAGCAATAACAACAACACAAACAATGATAACGACACAAATGCGTTGAGCAATTCCGATAACGATTACAGTGCATACACACTGCAATTGAGTAATCATCAGCAGCAGCAACAGCAGCAGCAGCAGCAACATCATACACATCACCAACAACAACAACATTACCAACAGCAACAACAGAATATTGCCAACAACAATGCGAATCAATTCAATGCTTCCTCATATTCGTATATATACAATTTCGATTCACAGTACATATTCCCGACAGGCTATCAGGAAACCAACTCATCCCATTCGCAACAAAGTGCAAGTGGAGCCGGCAACGCAGCAGTCGGCAATTCTACCCAAATCCTAAATAGTGGCAGCAGCTCGTCAGGTAATGGTTACATGTTGTTGCCACCAGGCGCTGGTGGCAACTCAGCTGCTGCAGCTGCTCACATCTCCGGCAATGCAGGTGGTAATGTTGTCGCAGGCGTAGGTGGAACGGCAGCTGCTGGTCAACATGGCGGCACCAGCGCCAGTTCCGGTGGCGAAGCCATAGATTTTAAGCATCTATTTGAAGAGCTGTGCCCCGTTTGCGGAGATAAAGTCAGCGGCTATCACTACGGCCTGCTCACCTGCGAGTCCTGCAAGGGTTTTTTCAAGCGCACCGTTCAAAACAAAAAGGTCTACACTTGCGTGGCGGAGCGCTCCTGCCACATCGATAAGACGCAGCGCAAACGTTGTCCATATTGTCGATTCCAAAAGTGCCTGGAAGTGGGCATGAAACTAGAAGGTAAGTCAACATCAGTAACTGCTAGCAAATAATATTATGTAGATAGTTTGACGGTATAAAAAACAACTCTTTGAGATTACTTTTTAAACCTTCGTGTAATTCGACTGAACCTCAACAGTTTACATCATAGGCTTATCGAAGTGGCTAAGAATATCTCCTTCCACCACATTCCTTCTGGAAATATTTGTAAATTTTATTAGTGACCTCCTAGAAACTTTTTTTTAACAAAAAACCTTCATGTGCTGGTGGTATCAGTGTATCTCGCTGTCGGTTAGATCCTACAACGGTCTAGGCTATGTCGTCAAGCTACCGTTGCTCTCTTGGTCTACGTTTTTGTGATTTTGTGATAGAATTCCCATCGGCCTTGGCGAGCCCAAATAAATCTTAATCTATTTAAAAATGCACAGCTTTGGAGGCAGGCACCACCATCTGTCTTCCCAGAAAACTTCTTATTCCTAGCTGTCAAGCGAACATTGAAATATCAATGTTTATTAAGAGGGTATTACTTGCAAATTTTAACGAAAATTGTATGGACCTTCATGTCGATCACAAACAGAACTAAACTGAACTATATATACTTTTGAAAGACCCAACAATCCCGGCTCACACGTTGCTGTGTTGCAGAATGTAGGAAAAATGTATTGCACAAACATAAATAAATGTAATTTAAAACGGTAACCAGTTTTTAAAACTAATATAAATTTTTTTGTTTCATTCTGAGATTTTTCAAGACATTTCACAGACACAATTGAGATAAATTTTTTATACCCTGATCCCATTAAAAATGGGAAAAAGGGTATAATGGTTTAGTGCAAAAGTATGTAACAGGCAGAAGGAAGCATCTCCGACCCCATAAAGTACATATATTCTTGATCAGCATCAACAGCCGAATCATAGCCATGTCCATCTCAGAGACTATAAGATCTAGAGACTCCACATTTTGAACTTAATCTCGCCTCATCCCTAGGTAGTACAAGTTTGTTTTTTTTTTAGATTTTCGATAACTCTTCCCGTTTCCGATATACGCATGTGAGATGCCATTTGAATTATTAACCAAAATAATGACAATTTGAAATTTTTATTGAAATCAGATAATAAACACCGGAGATATGGGACATTGAAGTTGTGTATGCAGTATGCAGTATGCGCGTACACACACACATGCTTGCAAGCACTGACTGTACGCGTAAAGTATAGTGATCAGGGGACATCTCGACTAGAGCCTTTTTACTTGTTTTAAATTTTGTTGTTATTTATTTAATTAAGATTGAACCTGATCCTGGCACAATAAGCATAGATTCTCTTACCGATTACTGAAATTGAGTTATAAACCTACTTATCTGATCTATACATTTTTCAGATTGAATATTCAAAAACTTATTTTTATACCCTGATCCCATTAAAAATGGGAAAAAAGGGTATAATGGTTTTGTGCAAAAGTATGTAACAGGCAGAAGGAAGCATCTCCGACCCCATAAAGTATATATATTCTTGATCAGCATCAACAGCCGAGTCGATATAGCCATGTCCGTCTGTCCGTCTGTCTGTCTGTCTGTCTGTGTGTATGTATGAGTGCGTCGATCTCAGAGACTATAAGAGCTAGAGACTCCAGATTTGGAACTTAAGCTCGCCTAATCCCTAGGCAGTACAAGTTTGTTTTCGATTTTCGATAACTCTTCCCGTTTCCGATATACACATGGGAGCGATAACAACAAAATCTTGAATTTAAAAAAATTTTGAGATGCCATTTGAATAATAAAGCATAATAATGATCATCTGCGAATGAATTTTATTGAAATTGGTTAAGAAACACCGGAGATATGGGACATTGAAGTTGTGTATGCAGTATGCATTATGCGCGTGCATACACACTTGCAAGCACTGACTGTACGCGTGAAGTTTAGGGATCAGGGTATCATCTAGTCGGGATATCTCGACTAGAGCCTTCTTACTTGTTAGTGATTGAGAATTGAGCATTCAAGAACACTCTTACTTAGGACAATCTACATAGTATAGTCAAGGTTTATCAGAAAAGGTTTAGATCGTTTTTAAGTCTTCGCTATAGAATGGAAATTGAGAAGCCTCGCGAATAGAACGCTATGTCGCCAAAATTGACAGCACGTACAGCTCATCAGCAAAATGTTTTTCCTAACAAAACCGAAACAATTTAATATTATGGTCTAAGTTGGTAAATGAGACTGAAAATATATGTATTTCTTTTATTAAACGGTAAACATTGACTATACAATATGGTGAGAACTCATAGAAACTATTGGTATTGCTTAAAGTTCGTGCTAGTAGTAGACTTAATAATTCTCTGCTTAAATATATTTAGGCGTGCATGTGTTAAAAGAGAGCAGCATGAACTCACAAAGTGAGCAATAATATATGACTGTGTATTTTGCAGTGCGCCGCGATCTTGGTATCACTGGCTTACATGATTTTGGAACTAGACTAATGTATTTTGGACCACTGAACTTGAATCCGGAATCCGTTGTTTATATTGGCTTTAGATTTTTATATAGAGACAATAATAGCTAGAGACTCTAGATTTGGAACATAAGCTAATACCTAGGCAGTTCACGTCTGTTTTCGATTTTTGTTAACTCATCCCGTTTCCAAAATACACATGTGATCGATAACAACAAAATCTTGAATTTGTAAATCTTTGGGTCGGAATTAAAAACATTAAGCAAATTAATGACAGTACTTTTATTGAAATCGGTTGAGAAACACCGGCGATATGGAACATTAAAATAAAGTCAAGTATGCAGACACACACACACATACTTGCAAGTACTGACTGTAGGCGTAAAGTATAGGGTTCAGGGTATCGTCTAGTAGTGATTTATCGACTAGAGCCTTCTCACTTGTTATGCTAAAAAAGCTGAGTAAACTTTCTTTGTGCTTTTCACTATAATAAAGCTTCAATCGACCAAAATATATGGAAACGCATATACATTCTCAGTTGCCCAGTTTCAAAATTTGACCAAAATTTGTAAGGCTGTGTTATAATCAAATTTTTTTTATTGTGATTTAAAACACATAAGTGCCGTTTGTTGAGTCACGCGACTGCAAGCTTTTAAAATTGTTCTTGGTAAGCGAAAGCGTTGGTTTCGTATTTACGTGCTTATTTAAATGTTGTAATAATCATTATACTCTGTTACCGAAGGTCGAAGAGTATATTGGTTTTGTGCAATTTCCGCCATGCTGTCTGTCAGTCTTTCTGTATGAGCGCGCATTTCTTTACCAACGTTAGAGCTAAAGATTTGAAACTTTGCGTACACAATGGGGGCTCTATGCCCACTGTGGGGCTGAAAATTCGATATTAATTCGATACACTTATTGGTGCTATTCGATAAAAAATCTTTTTCATGATTTGTTTTTAGCGGTACAGAGTCGTCAAATTTGGTTTAAAGATAGCTGGTAAATTTCCGCCTTTATCAAACAAAATCGATAGGTTTATCAGTTTCATACCTTGTTTTTCGACTCCCCACTTAACTAGGGGGGAAGTCACATAATCCGAAGTCAAAATTTAAATATAAGTTGGGTTTTCTTCCGTTCTTAAATTTTTTGTTTGTTTTGTTAATTGAACGAAGTTAAAATGAAAGACCATTTCAAAATTTAAAAAGTTTATTTTCGAATTTTTTCAATTTAAAGTCCTATGAAAACTAAAATTTAAGTAACAATTTTAGATTTTAAGATGTCATCTTTTGTTACGTTTTAGTCGGACTCTTATACCAAAATAAAACTGGGTGCTTGCAAATACAGATCTTTAGGGGACTTAATCAGTTATACTCCCAGAAAATTAGAAGAGTCTAAAATGAAAAGCGTTTTCGACTTTAAAAGTAGGTGTATCGTTTGGAAGCGTAGCTCCCAAAAACTTATGAACAATTCTGGCAAGAACACTGCAAAAATTTGCTATCTCTTGTTAAAAGGTCGGTAGCCAACCACCAAATTTTATAACTATCTCTTAAAGTGTGGAAGATATAAGCATTTCCGATTTCAAAAATGGGGTTGGAAAGACGTGGATCAAACGTATTTCAATAATCACCTATTTTGGTCCAAAATTAAGTAACCATAAAGCTGTAAAGTTGTGGGAAACAAATTTTTTATGAATATTTAGCTATTGATTTTTCAGCCCCCAGCGGACGTAGCACCCCAATCTTGCCACTTTATCTGACTATGAAGAAATTTATTTTGACGGAAATCGCTCAAAACTAATAAACTCTTTACCATCGACACTAGAGTACAAAAACTGGTATGCCTTATAGTGTTGTTGTTGGCTCAACCTATGCCGATGCCCACTCTGCCTTAAGCAAAACCACGCAAACACACACAGGAGCACATTCGCTCTGGCATTTCATTCCGCACATACATAAATAAAAGCTCTATAAAAGCTGCATATGTTTATAATAAGTCGTATTGCCATCTCTTTTGCACTTTAGCCTAATTGGTCCATAGTGCCATCTCTTGCGCTCATGACCTAGATTCCGCGACTTCTATGTGTTTGTACACGTGATATATAAATACAAACTTGTTCCTGTATGTGTGCAATCAATGCAACATGTATAAAGCGCTACGCTGCTTTGTACGTGGCGTTATCGTTGAGCACGTTTTGTTGCTTTTATTTTAACTATTCGCAATAGTGGTCGCTCGTTCCATCCTTTTTGCAGCTGGTGCTGCTGAAGCTGACGCTCTTTCGTAATCTCTTGACGCTTTCGTCAGCGTGAGCACAAGCAGTATCATTGAGTGCCGTCGTTTTCGCTTCTCGCCAAACACAACGTTTTCAAACTTACGGCAGCTTTGATTTGGACTCGCACGGTCGCGCGGCTTTAGTTTAGTGTCTGCCTTTTGTCAACCTGAAGCGATGGAACTTTGCTGCCGAAAATTAACGCGAATGACTCATATAGCCACATGTTGTTGATAATGTACATACGTTTATCAGCATGCATTTGGACTTTATATTTTTAACAGTTGGCAATAGCAACCAATTAATATTTCAAAAGTCAAATAACATTATGCACATACGAAATATTTTATGAAACACAAAAAACCTAATAATTTTATAATTTACAGGATCATATGTAAACAAAATAAGAAAAAAATGGTACTATACAGCTATTTGCATATCCAGCAAAACGGGTCACTTAGGATTGATGCGAATTAGTTGAATCAATTTATTTTAGTACAAAATACATTTCTTAAACGTAATGAAATAATAGATTATTCAGTTTAAAAGTAAAATTACGTTTAATTAATATACATACATTTAAACGTCATTGATTTCCCATAACATGTATATAACTTTATACCGTTGTAAGCGTTGTAATTTTTGGAAAAAATCACGCACTACTTGCCTACCTCATATACCTGTCCTTTTGTTTTTTTGCACGGACACAAGTACTTTACACAGGCTGGCCAATTATTGATTTTATGGTCCGATTGTAAACAACAAAAAAAACCAATAAATTGAGCTTGCTGCTTAAGTTTAAAAAAAAATTTGTTCAAATTTCAGAATTGTGTTGCTTTGATTGTGGGTTTGGCTAGGACTACTTACTTATGTACGCAGATTGACATGAAATTATACGTAATATAAATAAATAATGATATTATCGAATAACGATATAAAAAGCGAATAAATAATTGCGCGCCCACAATCTAAATTTTAACTATTTCGTCCAACAAGCATAAAAAGAGTGAGAGTTACGACGGAAAAAAGAAAGAGTGAGCAAGAGTTTTACCCGACGACGACGGTAACAACAACGCGCATGTTGTCCCAGTTTTTACGAAACTGTCCTTGACCTACTCTATACAAAAAAATTGTCTAATGCGGCAGAGCGCTTATTTGTATGATTGTATATGTGAACGTTAAAGAGTTGGCGAACAAATGTCGTAATAGAAAGCTTTTTGAGTTGCCATGCTACGGCATACAATGACACGCAAGCCGCAAAATGAGCGCGCGCACAAGAGAGCGCTCTCTCGTGCGTTCGAACATGTGACGCTGAGCGCTGTAATATATGTATAAGTCTTACAAATACAAACACGCGCGTAATTATTTGTAAACAATACGCTTGACCTAAATTATTACTTGTTTCGAGGAGAAACAGAAACTACTGCATTTTTGTATTGCTGCACCGCATGATTTATGGTCTCGTTCGTACACACACATGCGTATGCATACATGTATGAATTTGTGAGTAGGGCCGCGAGTATGTTAGAACCAACCTCAATTGCCGTAAAACCCCCAATGCAACGTAGTTTATTTTATGCGATTCTTCAATTTTATTTTGAATCAAGTAAAAACTTTTTCAGTCGCCACCGACTGCGGAATACTCTGACACCATATTTAAATTTTTTTTCGATATATTCGATAACTGTAAAGTAGCAACAAAGTAAACGTACCCAAACTACGTGAGCAGATCAGGGGAAAGAGTTCTTCAAAATACCACGCTTAGTTAGGACGGGGGGCTTCTCCTTCTATCACCTAGTCAATATGATATGAACTATAAAATGTCAACCAATTTGCTTAGTTTGGGTACGTTCCGTTATCAGTGCGTACAAGGCAGTCCAAACATCGCGCTGCGTGTCATCCAACAAGTCGATTGGAAAATCGTGAGAATCTTTGATATTTATATATTTTTGGAAAATATTTTTAAATTTTTGTTGGCCCTATCTCAGCGGTCGGGTGAATTCACCCCATTATGAAGAGCAAAAAAAAAGGTCAATAAAATATAAAATTTGAAATATATACTCTTTAATCACTACCAGTACCCCCACAAATTTCACTTTTACTCATTTAGGGTATTTTACCCCGGTTCCCCGACCGCTGCCCTATTTGAACATTTTTTGATCAGTTGACACTCTAGACGTAAAAAAGGTTTTTTTTAAACGTTTTTGCGAGTTTTTTATAATTGCGTTAATAGTGTTTAAATTTTTGCATTTGGTCAATGTTTAAAGTAGCAACGCCTTTTTAATTAAAAAATAAAGCTTTTTTGAATAAAGCGGATTCGAGGCTATTTTTTATAAGAAACAAGTAAGAAGGCTCTAGTCGAGAAATCCCGACTAGACGATACCCTGATCCCTATACTTTTTGCGTACAGTCAGTGTTTGCAAGTATGTGTGTGTGTACGCATACAGCATACACAACTTCAATGTCCCATATCTCCGGTGTTTCTTAACCGATGTTTAATGTTTTAAATGCCATCTCAAAGTTTTCCCAATTGAAGATTTTGTAGTTATCGATCCCATGTGTATATCGGAAAAGAAAAGTGTTATCGAAAACCGAAAACAAACTTGTACTGCCTAGGAATTACGCGAGCTAAAGTTCCAAATCTGGAGTCTCTAGTTCTAATAGTCTCTAAAATCGACGCATTCATACATACGGACGGACAGACGGACTTGGCTATATCGACTCGGCTGTTGATGCTGATAAAAAATATTTATACTTTATGGGGTCGGAGATGCTTCCTTCTGAATGTTACATACTTTTGAACAAAACCATTATACCCTTTTTCTCATTTTTAATGGGATCAGGGTATACAAATTGCAGGCCATGTACAAATTTTGATTTATTTCACTTTAGTGCCATAGGCAAGCTCTTTTTAAAAAAAACCTAAAAAATGTTAACATCAACAAAGAAAAATAAAAAATACTAAGGGCACTAAATTTAACTGACAAATAAGTGTTTGCACACTACCGTTTTTAGTTTGATTTCGTTGTGAAATTCGTATTTACAGTTACTTTTAATAAATAAATAAAAACGCGCAGCTCTTGGTAATTTTATTTTATAATGTAAAATATAATATAATCGGGACAGTTTTAGACGGGCTTTCAAATACCAGGCTAGCGGTTACCCTTCGACATGATCCAGGTGGCTTATTACAACTCTACCATCAAGAAATCGGCCTCTGAGATTGCAGATATGCTAGCAATTAGCAGGAAACGAGGAATCGAGGGAAGGATGGAAACGAAGCCTTCAACAGAGGGCAGAGCGAATTATAGTCAGAAGGACCAATGAAAACCCAATTTTTTTTGTCCAGATCGCTCGCTTGAGGAGAAATCCCGACTAGGGGTGCAGTTTGTTGCAAAAGTTTGTTACAGGCAGAAGGCATTATTTTCGACCCCATTAAGTACACATATATTCTAGATAAACTGCAAAGCCGAGGCGATATAGCCATGTCCGCCGGTACAATGAACGCTTCGCGTACCCACACATACTGGCAAGCACTGACTGTGCGCGTACAAGAAGGGGTTCAGGGTATCGTCTAGTCGTGATTTCTCGCCTTCTTACGATTTTTGAGATTAGAACCAGGTTGTCATTTTAAATATTTATATCCTTATTTAAAATTTAATATGCGATATTTTATAGTTTTTTTAGACTATTATAATAGACTATAATAAAACCAATATTTTAGACATATTTTTAGTTATTATTTTATTATTAAATCAAAGCAATTTTTTATTTGGCATTTAATAAATTTTCTCTTAATACTCTTTACCAGTGAAATGGGAAAAAGTATAATTGTGTTGTGTAAATTTATGTCACAGACAGAAGAAAACATCTCCGAACCGTCGAAGCTGTCTGTCCTTCTGTTTAAGCGCGTCGCTATGTCCGTCTGTCTGTCCGTCCGTATGTATGTACGCGTCGTAGGCAGTACTAGTATGTTTTTGATTTTTGATAACTCTTCCCGTTTTCGATATACACATGTGATCGATAACAACAAAATCTTGAACTTGCAAAACTTTGAGAGGGAGCTTAAGACCTCCAACAAAGTTATGACAATCAGTGAATTTTTATTAAAATCGGTTGAGAGACACCGGATATATGTAAAAATAAAGTTGAATATGCAGTATGCGCGTACACAAGACACACATACTTTCAAGCAGTTATGTAAGCGCTTTTGGAATAAAATTGTTTAGTCTGCTGTTTACATAACATCAAGATTTTTTTAATTATGTTTGATATTCCACAACCCAAATCTATGAAAAATAATATATTTTACGTTTGGTTTCAGAAGCTAGAACAGGACATTTAACGTTGAGTTGACAAAGCAAACACTAATACAAATAAAGAAATACACAAGTTAAAAGCAGCTATATTTTTTTTTAACCTGTGCACTGAAATATCTTTTCATATACTTTGCAACAAGTTCCTTGTTTGAAGCAGACCTAAGTTTTTGTGCAGGTTCTCGATTAAATTGCCTCTCATAAGTTTAACGTTTAATTGACTCCACTATTTGATAGCATAGTTCATAACATTTTGTACAAAGAAATGACTTTTCCATATTGCCAAATAAAACAAACGAAGATTTTCTAAATGTTAACTTGATGCAAACTTTTGAAACAACAAAGGAGGACCGGGAGCAATAGGACTGGGAAACCCTGTCATAGGCTTCATTCAACTTGTTTCAACAAATAAAATACGTTTCATAATTTTGAGCTAGTCCCGAAATTTATTTATTCACAGTTTTGGAGCTAGTTTCACTAATTTCGTAAGTTTCATTACGGTAAACGCTCATACCCGCACCAGTCAAGCCCATTCGCGCGTAAGTACACTCTTAACCACTTGTATATGTCTAAGATAGACACCTAAACGCGTGATAAATAATTCTGAACATTTGACCAAAAAAAAAGAGAAGTAATATCTAAATACGACTGTATTTTTTATGTGTGTCCACCTGTGTAAAAGCATTGAACTGGTTAGATAAGTGTTAAGAGTGGGGCAGCGAAATAATTAAATCGTATAAGATTTGGATGTGATTCCCACTGTTGCCATCTTCCAGTCACTTCTCTTTTTATACCCTGATCCCATTAAAAATGGGAAAAAGGGTATAATGGTTTAGTGCAAAAGTATGTAACAGGCAGAAGGAAGCATCTTCGACCCCATAAAGTATATATATTCTTGATATATAGTCGATATAGCCAAGTCCGTCTGTCCGTCTGTATGTATGAGCCAGATCTCAGAGACTATAAGAGCTAGAAACTCCAGATTTGGAACTTAAGCTCGCCTAATCCCTAGGCAGTACAAGTTTGTTTTCGATAACTTTTCCCGTTTCCGATGTACACATGGGATCGATAACAACAAAGGCTTGAATTTGAAAAACTGAAAAATCTTTGAGACGGCATTTAAAACATTAGACAAAATAATGATAGTCTGTGAAATTTATTGAAATCGGTTAAGAAACCACGGAGATATGGAACATTAAAGTTGAGTATGCAGTTTGCAGTATGTGCGTACACACATACTTGCAAGCATTGACTGTGCGCGTAAAGTATATGGTTAAGGGTATAGCTGGGATTTCTTGACTAGAGCCTTCTTACTTGTTATATTAGAATATTGGTAAATTTCTTTGATTTTTACCCCATGTAGAATGGATGTAGTAGGTAAATAGAAAATTTCAGAAACTTGTAATGCTTTTGGTAAATCAATCAATCAATCGTAACGACCAAAGAATGGTCGAAAATAAAAATATATGTGTTGCTTGACTCATTGTACTATTCCTGTATATATCTATAAATGCCTTTCGCTTCCATCGTGATGTTTTGCCACTATCACGGCCTGCCTTATACTTCTGAAGTTTTTCAACGGTCTGAAATTAATATCGAGTATTGTTAAAATATACATATACATGTATGTTTTTTTTCTCTTTATATAAATGATTATTGAAGAAAATTAATAAAACTTATTAATTTCCGTATATTTAAAGCGGTTCGTGCAGATAGAATGCGCGGCGGTCGCAACAAGTTTGGACCTATGTACAAAAGAGATCGGGCGCGAAAACTACAAGTAATGCGTCAGCGTCAGCTGGCGCTGCAGGCGCTTCGCAGCTCGATGGGCACAGACATAAAACCGACGCCGCTCTCGCCGGGCTATCAGCAAGCATATCCAAATATGAATATTAAGCAAGAAATTCAAATACCTCAGGTAAGCGGGAAGATGAACATCGAACTAAAATAAATTGATTAATGAACGCCTTATACCACCTCATAGGTATCCTCACTCACACAATCGCCAGACTCATCGCCCAGCCCCATCGCTATTGCCTTAGGTCAGGTAAATGCAAATGTGATAGCCACGACGATGAGTACTAGCAGTTTAAGTGGCAACGGCAATGGTAGCGCCTTAATGGGCAATGTCAGTAACAACCCTAATAACAACAACGTTAGCAACGGTTCAGGGAGCGGAGGAGGTGGTGGTGAAGAAAGCACCAATGTCGGTGGTAGTGGTGGCAGCACCAACGTCGTCGATGGGTGTCAACGCAGCGGAAACAGCAGCAACAGCAGCAGCAGCTGCCATGAAATCGCCACTGGATCTGTACATAACACAGCCGAATCGAAATTGTGGTATTTACTTAGCATACATAATTTTTTTACTAAATCCTTGTTATTATAATTTAATACCGAAAGAGTATATTGGTTGTTTGCAATGTCCGACATGGTGTTTTTCCGTCTGTCTGTATGAACTCGCGTTTCTCAGTCACCCTTAAATCTAAGGACCTGAAACTTTTCAAATATATTTATATTTTGGGTAATTTTTTCGTCAGACAAAGTATCAATAAAGGTGCGCTTAGCTCACTGGGGCTGGGATTGGGAACCTCGTGGTGCAAACCAATTAAACACATGTTTAAAAACATACTTAGTATGCTTTTTATAATGTAGCTCGAGGCCTATGATCTGGATTAACAATTTTCAGACCACACACAGTTCCAGTCCCTTGCGCTAAAAATGTCAATAACTGCACTATTCTATATCTCTCATAATTTATACGCATTTACTAAAATTAAAAAGCATAGTGTTGACAACCTTATGAGGCACGCTTATACACTGCCGCCTGGTATCGGAGTATTCTACAGTCGGGTGCGTCTGACTGAAAAATTTGTATTCATTGTTAGTAATGATGTTATATTTCTTGTTCGTTTTATTTTTTTAATCGTTAGTGCCGTATTATATTTTCATTGACTTTACAAATACATTTCAAACCTTAATACATTTTTTTTTAATCACAATAAAGTTTTGATTCTGGCACACATCCATCGAGCACAGCTGACGCGCTAATCGAGCCACTGAGGTAGGTAACAAATGGCGAAAGCTCCTAAAAATTGTATACCTTAAACAGTCTTGTTTCTTAAACTAGGGTCTCACCAATGATCCGCGAGTTTGTGCAATCGATTGATGATCGGGAATGGCAAACCCAACTTTTTGCACTTTTGCAGAAACAGACGTACAATCAGGTTGAAGTGGATCTCTTTGAGTTAATGTGCAAAGTGCTAGATCAGAATCTGTTTTCACAAGTGGATTGGGCAAGAAACACCGTTTTCTTTAAGGATTTAAAGGTATGCCAAAAACAATAAAAATTCATACATTCACAAATAGTTCATACGACAAATAAGGCAAATTCTAAACCAGTTTTAAGCTTATGGGCCATGTTTTATGTAAAACCTTAAACCAGCATCACATGCAGCATCGCAGTAACAGCGCTAAGACTGCGACTCTGACTGCCATGACGGGTACTTAAATCAGCATTGAATTTCGATTTCATTAGGCGCATGACCTACTTACCAAACAAAACTTAACCAGGCAGACTGAGCAACGATGCCAACAACTGCGCCGCAACGTTGACGCTGATGTTGATGTGACGCAACTAAACGATGCCGCTCTAACACTAATTTAAAGAGAGTTGGAAGAAGAGAGAGAGAGTGAATGTTTCGAAACGCAGCGTAAACAGAGCGAGAGCTTAATCATTCCGCGCGTGCTGAAATTATAGTGGGCCTTACCAAATCTGCGACACTGAGCGAAAATCGTTTGCAACTTGCCAACAATAACAATAATCAGTCAAATGAATGTACATATGTTTTTGAAGTATGTTCACTGTTTCACCAACTTTATAGCTTAACTTGCCCAATGAACAAAATTTAACATATTTTAAAAGTCTTACATTTTGTTTTACTTTAAATTGTTGAGTTATTGTAATTAAGAAAAGTATACAGAATACGCGTACTTATACACATACTTAAAAGCACTGACTTTACGCGTAAAGTGTAGAGTTTAGGGCATCTTAAGTCGGGATTTCTCAACTAGAGCCTTCTTACTTGTTATCCAAGACTGACTGGTATCCCCTCTAAGGTTCTTATAACTAACATTGTGAATTTCTAAAAACTTTATACTCTTTACTTGATTTCGTAAGTTAAATAGGTCAAAACAAGTAAGGAGACTCTAGTCAAGAAATCCCGACAAGACGATACCCTGAACCCTATTCTTTAAGCGTACAGTCAGTACTTGCAAGTATGTGTGTGTGTATGTACGCACATACTGTATACTGCATACACAACTTCAATGTTCCATATCTCCGGTGTTTTTCAACCGATTTTAATAAAAATTTCAGAGTGTCATTATTTTGTTTAATAATTCAAATGATATCTCAAATTTAATATCGGAAGTGCGAAGAGTTATCGAAAATCTAAAAAAAAAAACAAACTTGTACTGGCTAGGGATTAGTCGAGCTTAAGTTACATATCTGGAGTCTCTTATAGTCTCTGAGATCGACGCGTTCATACATACGGACGGACGGACGGACGGACAGACGGACAGGGCTATATCGACTCGGCTGTTGATGCTGATTAAGAATATAATAGTTTACGGGGTCGGAGATGCTTCCTTCTGAATGTTACATACTTTTGAACAAAACCATTATACCCTGTTTTCCCATTTTTAATGGGTTCAGGGTATAAAAATCTTTGTGGCTTACCCGATAGTTGACAATTCTTAAAAACCGAAAATCTAAACTATTTAAGTGTCGACTACGCGGTCTATAATTTCAAATTTTACAATAGTCATATTCGGTGTGGGTAACTATTTAAGCAAGATCCCAAGCAGTTTTATAATTTCGTGAATGCGAAGTAAAGATGCTCCCATCAAACGTATTCTTCCAGAAAGGATCAGGCCATTGCCTGTATTTTTGCTAGTTTTTTTTTTCAAACGACATCCATTCATATTACCATCAACTCGTCGTGCCTCACCTGTGTCGGGTTAACAGCTCTTGATGTATTTTTGAATCGGAAATCACATTAAGTTTACATCTCAGTTATATACAGGTAATTAAACCCGTACATTCCCCAGGCCCTGATGGAGTATTAACCTGTGTGGAGTTCTGCTCTTTTCCAAACATTTTAATATTTGATATTGATATTTGAGATATTTATAATTCCTATATTTAATACCACAAACTTGTTAAAATTCATTTCATTCGTTATAAAGAGTTTTCTAGATGAAATGCAAACTGACTTGACATTAATTTTGACTCGCTACCTTTTAATCCTCATACTACAACTATTGGACTTTCCATAACAATCTTGTTCTATACTCACAACCAATTCTTAGAACTTTACTTTAAGAGCTTTGTATTCAAGGTGGTTCAGGTCAATTCTGGGGTTCCATAAGGAAGTTACCCTTTATTATTAACATTGTTTATAAACTATCTTCTGTTATAAAACACACTGGTACTGACGTATGCTGCTAATGTAAATCTATAACTAGATTTAGAAGCTCGTACTGGATTTTTATAAATGGATCGGTCTCACTAGTGATGTATACAAACACTTTCCTCCCCCGCTTGATGAAACCATCCACAATATATGAAAATCTAACTTTAATTAAGCATTCATATTTTCCACTTTTTGTACCCCAAACCATTGCAAATGGGTACAAAGGAAATAATGATTTTGTGCAAAAGTACGTGACAGGAAGCATCTCCAACCCCATAAAGTTAATATATACTTTATCAGCATCAACAGCCGAGTCGATATAATCCATAATCCCTGAGCAGTTTATTTTAAATTTCCAATGTATACACATGTGATCGATAACAACAATGTCTTGAATTTGGAAAACTTTTAGACGGCGTTTGAAACATGAAACGAAATAATGACAATCTGTAAAATTTTATTGAACTCGGTATAGAATCACCGGAGATATGGAACATTCAAATGAAGTAAATTATGCAGTATATGGGTACGAACACACACACAACGCACTGACTGTACGCATTAAGTATAGGGTTCAGGGTATCTTCAAGTCGGGATTTCTCGACTAGAGCCTTCTTACTGGTTTACACAAAAGGTTTGAGTTACAGTAAAAAACATTTTAAATTGGTGACGTCCTTGAAAGATATGAATCGAACATTTCGCCACGCCCCTAAGCGGCTTGTTTTACTATTTTAACTACAAAACAAGTAAGAAGGCTCTAGTCGAGAAATCCCGACTAGACGATACCCTGACCCCTATACTTTACGTACAGTCAGTGCTTGAAAGTATGTGTGTGTGTCTACGCGCATACTGTGTACTGCATACACAACTTCAATGTCCCATATCTCCGGTGTTTCTTAACCGATTTCAATAAAATTTTCACAGATTGTCATTATTTTGTTTTAAATTTCAAATGGCATCTCAAAGTTTTCCATATTCAAGATTTTGATGTTATCGATCCCATGTGTATATCGGAAACGGGAAGAGTTATCGAAAATCGAAAACAAACTTGTACTGCCTAGGGATTAGGCGAGCTTAAGTTCGAAATCTGGAGTCTCTAGCTCTTATAGTCTCTGAGATCGACGCGCTCATACATACGGACAGACAGACAGACAGACGGACGGACAGACGGACATGGCTATATCGACTCGACTGTTGATGCTGATCAAGAATATATATACTTTATGGGGTCGGAGATGCTTCTCTTGTGCCTGTTACATACTTTTGCACAAAACCATTATACCCTTTTCCCATTTTTAATGGGATCAGGGTATAATTACTGAAAATGTTTCGATAATTATATCAATTGAAACGTATCTTCTACATTTGTTAGAAATAAAAGGCATTATAAAAAATACTCTTATAAATTTTTAAATTAGATGTTTGTTGAGTCGATTAAAAATGATCTAAAGTGGAGCTTATTAAATTCTAGATCTTACTGACTAATCGCGGTTGATCGTATTATTTAACTATTTACAGGTTGACGATCAGATGAAACTGCTTCAGCATTCATGGTCCGATATGCTGGTGCTGGATCATCTTCACCACCGCATTCACAACGGTCTGCCCGATGAGACACAGCTGAATAATGGCCAGGTCTTCAATTTAATGAGTCTTGGCCTGCTAGGCGTGCCACAGCTGGGCGACTACTTTAACGAACTACAGAACAAACTGCAGGAACTAAAGTTCGATATGGGAGACTATGTGTGCATGAAATTTCTAATACTGCTTAATCCAGGTGAATATTTAGTATAAAAAACAGCCATTTTATGTTTCCCATAAAATTGCTTTATTCTTTTTTCAGAAGTGCGTGGCATTGTGAACAAGAAAACCGTCTTGGAGGGACATGAAAATGTGCAGGCCGCGCTACTGGATTACACGCTTACATGTTATCCTTCAGTTAATGTAAGTGAAATTGTGTATTTATACCCTGATCCATTAAAAATGGGAAAAAGGGTATAATGAAGTTGTGCAAAAGTATGTAACAGGTAGAAGGAAGCATCTCCGACCCTATAAAGTATATATATTCTTGATCAGCATCAACAGTCGAGTCGATATAGCCATGTCCTTCTGTCTGTCCGTCTGTCCGTCTGTATGTATGAGCCAACCGATCTCAGAGACTATAAGAGCTAGAGACTCCAGATTTGGAACTTAAGCTCGCCTAATCCCTAGGCAGTACAAGTTTCTTTCCGATTTTCGATAACTCTTCCCGTTTCCGATATACACATGGGATCGATAACAAAAAAATCTTGAATTTTGAAAACTTTGAGAATTTAAATTATAAAACAAAATAATGACGATCTGTGAAATTTTTATCGAAATCGGATAATAAACACCGGAGATATGGGACATTGAAGTTTTGTATGCATTATGCTGTATGCGCGTACACACACACACACATACTTCCAAGCACTGACTGTACGCGGAAAGTATAGGGATCAGGGTATCGTCTAGTCGGGATATCTCGACTAGAGCCTTCTTACTTGTTTTTAACTAAAAATGGCACAGAACATGAAAGTTGTCGAATTTTACAATTCATTCGTTCAAGCTGATATGAGAAAATATAAATATCTGAAGAATTATGAAGCTCCGTCAGATTCCAATTACTCTGAAAAGGAAGCAATACTTTTTAATGATAAAACAGCACGTTGTGAGATGCGTTATATTTTTATTAGATGTGAATGTGCACGCCTATAACGTTAGCACTTGGGTTTGTTGTTGCATGCCTGTGTTAATATCTATTAAGGATACTGCATTAGCGATGCTAATAATATTTCAAACAAAAAATTAAAACTCTGAAAGCTTTATGACTGCAGTAAGCGAGACTACCTAAGAAACCACAAAGCCGTAGATTTTACGCGTACTTTTTTCTGGGTGCTTGAGAATACTTAAATAAAGATTTGATTTTTGTCGATAATACTTAATAATATTATCATATCAGCAAAAACGAACCGGATCTTCTTATGGATTATGTTATTAATATTATGGTCTCTGAATTTGAAGCGTTTTTATTTGCACAGCTTCATTATAAACCAGTGAATAATAGTTTTTCATTAATAGTTTTTAACACTGGCGATGCAAGCAAGGCAGCTAGAATTGTGCCTGAAGCCTTTAAGGAGGATTGGTTGGTCGTTGCCTGCAGACCTATTTTAAATGTCTACAGCTAATCATCCAATAAAATTCGGCGACTCCAGCTCGAATACTGAGAAAGATAAAGTAGTTTTGTGTTTTGAAAGCAGGGGGCTGATTGCGGCGGTGGATCCTAGAAAATGTTACCGCGTTATGTAAGATACAGACATTAACAGCACTCAAAGGTAGTTTTGCCGGCGGCGGCAGATGTAAGCGTTGCACCAAAAAATTTTGATGCATTTTGTTGGGGGAAGACGGACGGACTGATACACACCAGTACGGACATTGCGCAATCCCATTATACTTTTTTCCTTCGGTATCGGAGTTTTAAATCTTTTTTATCTTAGTGTACTTAACCATATATCACATTCCAAATTCAAAAAGACTAAGGTCGTCGCATTCATGCCTAGACACGTCTGTCCCTTTTTCTAAGGTCAAGGATATTAAAAATTGATTTTAATTATATACTTAACTAGCGACGCAGTAAGCTTCTTAAACTACAAAAACAAAATAGTTTGTATGTTATCTTATCCGATTCCTGTATATCTAAAGACGCTATTAACATTACACTAACGGTAACTTCGTCGAAACGACACAGTCATATTACACTTCGAAATATTAATTGAAAGCTGCATGAT